>JAWZYV010013755.1:0-235875 GCA_038373885.1 Cheiracanthium punctorium | reverse complement strand
TGTTATTATATATAACAGTTTAGTTTTTTGCTCCTGAAGAAAAACCATGTACTTCATATGTTTTCTTTGATTAAAAACTACGGAACAGCTAGGATAGCTTGCCACCAATGGCCACTTTTCATGATTTGGTGATTTACACATGCTCACAACCTATAATTACTGCTCATGCAAGGTTCCCGGAAAACCATTATCCATATTTTCATATACATAATCCTTTGCGGATTGGCATATTTAGCACAGCGAATTATATCATCTGGCCGTGCTGGCAAATATCCAAAGTGTACTATAACTGCTATAATGGCATAGTTAACACCACCAAATATTTCTATGGTAGCAAATACTCCAGCTGGACTGAACTGGCTTTAAAATAATCTACATTTTAATTACTTTTCATTTTCAAGATACTGGGTTCTAACATTTTGGAACTTGCAGTTTTGATTCACCCTGCTTAGAAAGATACTATTTTGCCGGATCGTACCTAATTCCAAGATGGCGATAAAATCAGTTACAATTAGTTATTCTGTTTTGGGAAAACGAATAATTGCTAATTCTAAACTCCTGTTGTCTAAACAAACTTACTATTTGAAAATTGTCAACTTTGCGTAATGCACTTGAGTTATTTATTGCATATAATTTTTAATTTGGCATAAAATTGCTGTAATTCTACTTCATGTTTGTCAATATCATGCGATTCTACATACTTGGAATTGCTTTGTTGCAAAGGAATGAATGATTTTATGCCAAATCTGGCAACCATGATATTTATTTTTTCAGTTTTTTTATTAATATCTCCTTAAATAATCAGATTTTCGAAATTTTAGTCAGCTTATCAGGTTCCTCGGAACTTTTTGAATCCGTGGACACCTTAATTAAAACTCAAATCCCTGCGGTTTAGGAGGAGGTAGCCAAACAAGCTCTTAACAGCGGCGATGGTGGTGTCAGCGGCCGTTATTTATTATTATTTTTTTTTAGAATAGAGAGAAACTAAGTTTTGATGTGTACAGTTGTAAAATCCAAGAACTCCTATTGATCACACAATTGAACACCTCCATTGTCATTCATTTTTAGCTGAAGATACTTTGAAATCTGATTTATAGGTGAAGTTGGACATGGTTCATTTTGATAGCATAGTCATTCTTATAAAACCATCTCTAGACTCAGGTCCACAAACTTTCCTTGAACATTCAGTCATAAGTTTCACATATCTTTCAACATCCTGTGTGTGAACAGAGAATGTCTTGAATGTTAGTTTCTTAGATTTTAAACTCTTCACATAAAAACTCCCTTTCATCAATTAAAATAAATATGTTTACAAATATTACTAACATCCTAAAATAATTGGATTTTAAGCTTGTGTTTAATAGAGGAAAAAGCAGAACAAAAATTAAAACCAACCTCTAAATTTGTATTTTTTCCCCCTTGAAACTGCAATCTACCATTGTATGTAAATTTTTATCAAAATCTCATTAAATTTGTAAGGAGTGTGTAATCAGAAAATAATGATGGATTTAAACAATGTTTCATCATTATTTTTTGTGGTTCAAAAACAAAATTTTTGAGCTATTAAATCCAAAAACAGGCTAATTTTAAAAAGTCAAGAATAATCATAAAAATGTGAATTTTTCTAAATTTTGGCAAACTCAGCAATAGAGGAAATGCACAATGAAATGCTATAAACTGATTTTATATCTTTTTAGTCACCGAAATTTGCAACTTTACCATGGTATTAAGAATTGAAAAAAATAATGTCAGTTTTTTCAACCCACCCTATTATTAGATATGGTACTGAAAAAAGCTCAGTGGTCAAAATGTTCTCTACAACCATTCTAGTGTTACAGAAATCTTATTTTCCATAGTTATTTACTTTGAGTTTTGTTTGTACTGTTTGCATTACAAATTTTATTTTCAATACATACCAGTTTTCGTAAATTTTTCTCTTGATCTTCAGAACTTCTGATTTAGTTTCAGAGAATGCTTCGTATTTTGGGATTCATGTAATTGGACCAGACTGTTCTGACCAAAACATTCATATCCCAATGTGGTCGAATTAACCAGAATTCTCTGTTTATCAAAATTTATTTTTATTCATTAGCAGCATACCACTGAACTTGTTACAGCACCATAGTTTTCATGAGTTGATAGTGGCATTATATTAGGGTTTGACCAATATATTTGGTGCATTAATACATTTCTTTTTGATGCGTTTGAAATAGAGCTCAGAAGTTTTTCAAGTTTGTAGTACTCAAAAGTTGTAAGATCCAAGAATTTTCTAATGATGAATTAAAAATGAATATATGATCAAAAATAAAGCCTTTCTACTTGATATAAAAACTAATCTTGTGTTCAATTAGATTTGCTATAGATTTTGTTTGTAGGTTTGCTATTAGGTTTTCTTGCAAAAATGCATTTAACAAATAGCTGAAGATGTCAGCTTAAGTGGTGATAATTATAATTTCAGTTGCCTCACATAAATAATTTTGTGACCAATATTGTTGTGTGTGAATTTATAGTCAAACTATGCCTATGCTTTATTTGCAAGTTAAATGAAGCATTTATATGAATAGTATCATGTTGTTGCTGTTGTGGGATAATGGCAAATTATCTACACGTGGGATCTAGGCCTATGTGTGGGGTGCCCTTTTTGGGGGTCTTTCTAAGGGGTCCTAACCCGTATTTACGCTAAGTTTCGGAGGAAACTGCAGAAAACTGCGAATGGTTAGGTCGGCGGATGTGACCTGGCTTTGAACCAGGCACCTTCTGCCTCCCAGTTCAGAGTGCTATGTGCTCGGCCTCTGTTTGGGCAAAAGAGTAGCATGACTGAACTAATTGGGTGGTTTAAAGGCTAAAATAATTGACGGAAATTTTAGTTACAGTGTGTTTGTAAGATGTACAAAAAGGGAAGTATAGATATCTTGTTTGTTTTATAATTTTCATCTTGATGTGATAATAATTTCAGAGCTTGAGAATTATATATTGTTAATGTATGCATTTGGATTTTTTTTCTCTGAGTTAGTGTCTTATGTTATGGGGAAAAAATGACATTTATGGAATGTTATTACTATTTGATTCTTCAAGTATTTTAGTACTTTCTAATGGTTCTTTTTTAAGTGCATTTTTATTTCATAAGGGTAAACTGTATGTATTTACATATTAGTAAGGTCGACTTCACTTTTAAAATTTAGTAGAACCTCCCAGTTTAAATTTTGAAATTCTTGAATTTAAAGCTATAAAAGAATTATATTATATTCATTCATGTACTATTTATTGGTTAAAAAAACTTCTGTTCCGCAATAAAGAACCAACTAAACACACACAAAGTTATGGGATTACTTACCAAATCAACTATTACCATTATACATCAGACCCTTTTTATTACCCAGTGCAAATTAAGCATTTATTTATGTAAATGTTATGCACATTTTTGAGAAATATATTTTAATGCATTTAAATACTACTAGAAATAAGTGTTTATGAACTTGCTAAAAATTTATTTTTATGTGCCAGATAAATATTTTATTTATTATGAAGCAAACATGTTTGATTTATAAAAATATGAAAGTTGTAGAGGCAAAACTCACACTTTCCATTTTTAAGTTCTTAGAAAAAGGCAAAAAATGTATTAACATATATTAGCACAAATTTTTTGTGAGTTTCGCTGAAAACTTTTATGGGTAATGTAAGTTATAAACCAAAATAGTTATGAATTAAAAAAAAATTAAACAAATGGAACATTAATATGTTATTGTGGAGGATTGTAAAGAGCAAAAATCAACATGCAAAAAACATTTATTAGAAAAGGTTCTTGTTTATTCTTTAAACATTGCAAATGTAAAGAAAACAATCACATGATTCTTTGCTAATAAATTTTAGCTTCTTTAATTGTTTGAATTTGGAGAGTTGGTTTTGCTGCAGGGTCATTCTGCAATATTCATGTGTTATATATATGGGACATTTCACAGCAAAATTTTAACATAATTGTACATTTTTCTACATCAAAATTTAAATGAGGAAGTTTGCAACTATTTTTAATGTTCTATATACCACCTCAACTAGATTCCCATGAAGTTTCTTTTTGTTGGACCAAATAGTTTTTTTAAAAATTATTTCATAAAGTTTTTTTACGTATGGGACATCACAAAAAGTTGTTTTTAAGGTACCTCCAGCAGTTTAGATTTTGCTCTGAATTTATGAGGTATTTTCACAAATAACTTTAATGGATAAAAGGAGAAATAAACATTTATTAATTTACTTTAAAATTATTTTTTTAATTGTATCATTAATTAATGAAAGCTAATTATTACTTGTGTTATGTACAGGACAAGACTGTTTGTTATGTACGGGACATGTTATTTTAAGGAATTATGAACAAAAATTAGCACAGATGTTAATTTAATGAATTTATGAGCTCTATTAATGTATTTAAACTTGTTTAATTATACAATCAAAAATAATTAATGATTTCTTTAAAATTTTAATTGTTGTTATATAAATTAGGATTTTCCTTAAAATGTCCCTAGCTATTAATTGGATTTTGGTTTCATAAAAGATAGATATTTATCATCAATGTCCTACACAGCTACTGGCTACAGATAATTGTCATTGATACTCAGTTTCATTTTTTCAGTAACTCTGCATGCATTTGAGGTAGGCTCTCTATCTTGTTTGTACTACAGGGCATAAAATCCTTATATTTTTATAAGAAAAACAAAAAGGCTTCCAAAGGCCTTGACAGTCCGTTGGTCGGGCAAAATGCATGCTGATGACCTGTCATCAAAGAAGCACATTATTGAATCTTTGCTAAAATTAGCCACTTCCCTTTTCTAGATTTTCTGAAAACGCATCTAATCTTCTCATCTGAGCTTTCTTTTCTGCATTTACTACATTAAAAAAAATTATATTAATTTTCCTAGGAAGAACTTAAAATTTGTTAAAGCATTTATAACATGCTTTACAGCTTTTCCTAAAATATATGGTGTCAATGAAATTAGGGAATGCAATCCCACATTGTTTTTCGTCCTGTGGGATTTCGGGATTGAGATTGATTGATCCTGCGGGATTGACATTTTATTTAGTTAGGACTTCATTTCAACAGAGAAAAGTAGAAAAAAGTAAGATTTTAAGTACTATGAAGTTTAACTTCAATAATAATAATTAATCTTATGAGATAATTAATACAATAACTTAGAAATATGAAATTTATAATCAGGATATTCAGAATAATATACTAAGTTATGTCTTATGTTAGTTGCTAAAAATGAGAACTATACAATTTAAAGATATGTTAACATACTTACGTTATTTTCTTAGTTGCTGAAAAAATAACGTACAAAATCGAACAAATCCAATGAACCATTTCTTAGTCTAGATTTAATTTTAGTAAAATAATTAAAAGCATGAATTATAAAAAAATTAAAAACTAAAATAAAAACTTTTTATAATTAATTCGTGACTGTTCGCTAAGAGATAAATAGTATGAAATATTTCAGTTCATTTGGAGAATGGGAACTTTACGAAAAATTTATATTACAATGTTTAGATTTAGATATTTGATTCAGACTCCCATTGGAAGATGATTTAAAAAATAAAAAATTTAAATTGAAATTTGTAATTATTGATTCGTTTATTGTTAGATGAGAGACATAAATATGCAAAATTTTTCGGTTTGTTGATTGGGAAAGCAGCGTGAAACAGTAATTTAAAAAAATTATTTCTCAGTGTCAATCCCACGGGATTAGGATCGTAATCCCGTGGGACTAGTCCCACAAACATTTGTGTGGGATCCTGTTCCCGTGGGATCGAGATTGCATTCCCTAAATGAAATTGAGAATTGTTCTTCAGATATATCTTGATATTTCTTTCGTTTTTCAATTTTTTTTTCGTAGTTGCTTGGGCTTTTTCCTTTTCCCAGTTTTAAACACTCTATGCCAATCTGTTTTTTTTATGCATAGTTGACTTCATCAGCCATCAAGGTGTCTATTTTTTCTTTTCAGTTAAATGTTTTCTCACTCTTTCTGTAAGGGGACCATAGTTCTTCTCAGATAAAGATTATTTTTATTAATTTACATATTTTTTAGTTAAATATGTATTTAAAATGCTATTAACAATAAATGAACACAGTTTTATCTTTGTTTTTTGATGAAAATCAACTGATTACTTAAAATGGTGTTTCAATATTTCAAGCAAGCAACGACTTCAATAATGGTAGCTATAATTAACCATATGTGTTTACTTGTATATTTTTTTGTACTTAAAGCAGCTAATTGTGCAGAAAAGCCATAAGCATAGTCGAACATTAAAATTTTCGTCAAGTTTGAAATCAGAATTTTGCATTTTGTCCTGTATGTAATAGATTTGTCCCATATGTAACACATTCTTGTTTCTCATGCCCAGTTTCTAAATGAAAAGCTATAATATTTTAATTGAATAATTTAGGAAGCTAGTTAGTTCACTGGTTGAAGAGTAGAAAAAAAAAATTGTTCAGTTGTCATCAATATTATTAGTTAAAAAAGAAAAAATGGCCCAAAATTGTTTCATACAGGGCAAAAAGAAATTTATCATTAAAAGTTTATGATAAAATATTATTTTATTATTTTTCTTTTTATTTCCCATAGTACTACTATTGAAAAAGTTTTATGAAACATAGGAACTTTGAATTAAAATAACATATTTTTTTGAGTAATAATTAAAAATATAATATTACACATTTCTCTGTATGACTGCAAACAAAGAATGCTCTAATTTCTGTTTTATTAAAAAGTAAAAATTTGTTGGTAAACTTTAATAGAAGAGATTTCAAGCTTTAAAATGATGTATCACACTTAATTTTTTTTCAAGCTTGTAAAGCCAAATACTGTGGAATGACCCTGCAAAATAGCTGTTGGATAATCAGAGTTATGCATCAAAATGAGATTTTTGGCATTTTTTTTCAACCTTGATATGTTTATTATGGCCCACATAACTATTACAGACAATTCACATTACAGTGATATCAGTCGGAATAACTCAATACCTTAAGTGGATAATGTAACTTTTGCATCTACTCCCTTCATATATTTTATTTATATACATTTTTTGTGTATAGTACAAATTGTGCAGTGATAATAATTTCATTTAATTGTGTAAACATTTATTAGTAATGGGCATATTAAAATTCATTTGAAGTTTAGTACTTTTTTCACTATAAAATAAATCTTAAAACATTTTTTCAATATATTTAAGTATAAGAAATAATTTATTGTTCTTGAGAGAATTGAGTTGGTGAAAAGCTAAGAGGTGTAAGTCAAGTAAACACAGTTATGAAATATAATAGGTTTCACTCTATGTATTTAATAAACTCCCAGCTGTAAGCACTTGTAATTTTTGATGTGCAACACTTTGTCAGCAGAGCCAATGGTATAGATCTCTAAAATAATCATATTTTACTTCTGACAAACCTTCACTTGTACCACTTGGTTTTTCAGTAGCTTACTCATGTGAACTTTAGTAAATAAAAATATTCTGCATTCTTTTACAGTTTATGCTAATTGTAAAAAGATACCTTTTTTTTTTTTTTTTTTTTTTAGAAAAAAAAGATACTGCTTTTTTAGAAAAAAAATTATTTTAAAATGCATTATTCAATGACTCATTTAAAAAAGAGGTATGCAAATTTTAATTAAAAAATATATTGATGACTTTGGGGAGAGCATGTATTTGTATTCTTAAATTTTGTATTGAATGTGCTTGATAAAGTGAAAAGTAAAATTTTTTATTAATACCTTTCATCCCTATGTTCATCATATTTATTTTAGTAGGTACATATTGAAAAATATTAAGCAATAATATAATGAAAAGCTTACACTTATGGTAAGTAAATGTTTCTGATGATAATTTTGGAAATTTGCTGCATAAAAATGTACATTGAACAATTATTTGTATACATAACAATCTCTAACTGTTTGTTTTGAAAAGATAATATGAGGGATGAATTGAAATGAATGTATTTATAATATTTCAGTGTTATGCTTTTAATAAGTATAATTAAATAATGTAAATGGGAATTTTAACTGGGAAATTAGAATAATTTAGGTATTGGGTTTGTGTAAAGTTAAAGCAAATACTACATTACATTTTTGTTACAAAATGTAAAAATGTTGAAAGTAAGCAAATATTATATAACAAAATGTATGAGCTATGCTCACTTTAATCCTAAACATCTAGTCTATGTAATCTGTTTAGTTTATTATAATGGTGTGCCATTTCAACCCAGTGTGATGTTAATATGAATGATTCATATGTATTTTAAATTATAAAATAAAGAATTATAATTATGTTGTTGAATTAATTTCAAATGCAAGTTATAATTGTGCTTAAAATGATTAAGTTAATTTGTAATATTACTTGTAATAGATCACTTATCCAATTTTATAATTAAAAATTTAATATTTTAATTTATATTTGAATTTTTCCTTTATTTGAATAATAAACCATTGGATCTTAGAAACTGCAGTTTCTGTTTTTTACAGTTTTTAACTTGTCATTTTATGCAACATTTATATTTAAGACTATCTGAGTACCCATTCTTTGTATGGAAGGAAGCAGACATTTTTTTATCACATATACCTAATTAAGGTTTATTAAATTGGTGCCAAACTACCAAATGGTTTCAATGGTAACTTGACATCACAATAGCTAACCTAAATAGCAAAAAAATAAATAAAATAAATTTCATCATTCGTTGTCGAACTTTAATAGTTTGTTTTTTAAATGTTGAAGTTCTACACTTGCATACGAAACTATTTGTGCATTAGCCCGTTGATCATTCCACTATATTTTTTATTCCAAACTGTGCAGTTTAGCATCAATAATAGATGAAAATATGCACCTATCATGTCACCAAATTTTATTTCATTCGCTTTAGTCATTAAAATTTTTGCAAAATCTCAAAATCTAATCAAGTTTAAAAAAAAATTCAATGCCTATATTGTAAGTTGAGTGACCACCTATCATGCCACCAAATCTCATTTCATTCGCTTAGTCATTATTACATGATGCACACACAAAAATTTATGCAATTTGAAACTATTTTTTCAAAATCTAATCAAGATTTAAAAAAAATTCGATGCCTATATTTTAAGTTGAGTGACCAACTATCATGCCACCTAATTTCATTTCATTCACTTTAGTCGTTATTACATGATGTGCGTACAAAAACTTGTGCAGTTTGAAACAATTTCTGCAAAATCTAATCAAGATGTAAAAAAAAAAGTAGGCACTGAATTTTTTTTTTTTTTTTTTAAGTTGAGTGACCACCTATCATGTCACCAAATTTCATTTCATTCACTTCAGTCATTATGTGATGCAAGAACAAAATTTAAGCAGTTTGAAGCAATTTTCAAAAAATCTCAAAATCTAATAAGATTTTTAAAAAATTCGACACCAATATTTTCCAAGTAATGCACGGACAAAAGTCTAATTTTATTTATATAGATTTCATGATAACTATGACTGATATTAGTTCTTTGTTTATTCATTTACTAATTTTAAGATGTATTTAGATTGTCATTAACAGTTATAAAACCACAATTATATTTGGAAAGCATGGGTGGGGCTGAATGAGTCACATGATGGTAATGAATGGGTCATTTTCCCCCTTACTGTGAACATGCTTTTAGGATACTTTCTTTTTCTGGATTTACTTTCTTAAAGATATAAAACTGTTTACTAGCTCTTAAAGATTTTTGATAATTATTAAAAAAGTAACAGGTGATAAATTAAGCAGATCAGCGACACATACAAGGGAGGGCTCCAAGGGGTTGGGATCCTCTCAAGAGTTATCAATTTTGCTTTGTAAAATCATGTAATTTCTGACAGTTGAATATGTTAGAAGACTTTATCAAATATTTATTTTTAGCAGTTGAGATAACTAATAGCACAATAAAAGGGCATTGCAGTAAAAAAAAAAATCTGATGTGCCCAACACATGACTTCCTTGCACGTCTATTAAATCAAAAATGTTTTTTACGCACTTCCTCTAAACTTATTTGTTTGAAAGATATAAAATATCAATAATAGTAAGATATAGCGATTTCTAGCCAAACATTTCGATATCACCAAGCTGAGTTCAATTTGAAAGATTTCTTTCTGACACTTTATTTGGCGATATTTCACCAAAAGCCGACAAACTTGAGATAGTTTGCGAGATGTTGGGGATAGCCAAAGTAGTCATTGACCACAGACTTTCAATGAATTGAATGCATCCATACACCTTAATGTATTTAAAGTCATTTGGCTCACCCTGTAAATAAATTCCCAGTCGATTGCTGTCAAAAAAGATATTGAAAACCGTTAGATATTATAATATAGTTCTAAATACAAAAGTTCAAAATTCTACGGGTTAAAGTTTTAGAGTTATACAAAATACGAAATAATTTTTGGTGCAAAATTTGGCGATATTTCGGCGAAACTCGTCAATGTCGACGACATTTGGCGAGATATTAAGCATGGACCAACAATGATAGATTATCGCCAAATTTGGCGATATTTCGCCAAAACTCGCCAAGAACGATGACAAATGGCGATACTTTGGGCATGGACCAAATGACTGACTATCGCCAAATTTGGCGACATTTCGACAAAACTCGCCAAGGTCGAGGACAAACGGCGAGATTTTGGGTATGTACCAAACAATGACTGTCTACAATTGTATTACATTGAAGATGTCTATAGACATTAAAGTACTGAAATTCTTTTCGGTGGTCCTGTAAATAAACTCTCCAGTAGATTTTAACCAAAAATCGAGATGCACAAATAGATGTTACAACAATCTTATATATGAAATTTCATAATAGTTTTTGAGATTTGAGAGTTAAATATGCACACACGTACACAAAAAAGTCGCCAAGCTTGGCGACTTTTGGCATAGTTCTTGAGGGAGGCACGTGACCGTGGTCGGACCATTACCTAACTTATGTGGTAGGACGGTATTGTGCTTGAAATGGATGAATCTCCTAAAATTGCCATTGACCGTAATGTATTGGAAATCTTTTGAGTGTTCCTGTAGCAGAACTGTAAATGATAAAGACACTTTTTTTAATGGAGAAATTCATTTTCTAACTCTTTACAGCATATATCACTTCTGAGTCGTTTGAAATAACCCAATACCTCTAAAAAACGCTTTGATGAATTTCGGCCCATAGAGCGTAATGTATTTCGAATCTTTTAGGCGGTTCTGTAGATAAACTATCCAGTCGAATGGAACCGAAAGGGGAGGTGCACAACTAGATGTTACAACAATCCTAAATATAAAGCTTCAACATTCTACGCCTCATAGTTTTTGAGATATGCGAGTTTAATGAATTTCGGCCCATTGAGCGTAATGTATTTCGAATGTTTTGGGCGGTGCTGTAGATAAACTATCAAATCGAATGGAACCAAAAGGGGAGGTGCACAACTAGATGTTACAACTATCCAAAATATGAAGTTTCGACATTCTACGCCTAATAGTTTTTGAGATATGCGAGTTTAATGAATTTCGGCCCATAGAGCGTAATGTATTTCGAATCTTTTGTGCGGTCCTGTACATAAACTATTCATTCGATTGCGACCAAAAGGGAGGTGCACAACTAGATCATAGAACAATCCTAAATATCAAATCTCAACATTCTACGACCCATAGTTTTTGAGATATGCGAGTTACATACATACGTACGTACGTACCTATGTACAGATGGCATGGAAAAACTGACCACAATAAACTCGCCGCTGGTCAAAATGAGTTGTAGACGCGTTAATATGATCGTGCATGCTAGCCTACGATGAGATGCATCGAAAAAATTCTTAAAATTAAATTTAGAGGTAGTCAAAATCGGATTTTTTGTCGAAATTTGGCCCTCAAAATTTTCCGGGATCACATTACTTCCTTATACTACGTACAAGGAAGTAAAAAAAAAATTGTTGTTGTTCAGGTAGTTGGTGTCAAATTTTTTATGAGCTGGAACTGCATACCCTTCAAGAGAAAGTCCTGTGTGTGACACTGGTTATTTTTATAAACTTTTGAAATTTTTTAATGTACAACACAAGGCTATACAGGACACTCCCTCTAATGAGCACAGGTTGGGCGGATTATAGGTAATTTGGTTAACACAGGAAAAAAAGTGTTTTTCTAAAAAATATTGGCAACAGTACACATATAATTAGACAGAACTGGAACCAAACTAGTTGTAATAGTTATTTTGTAATAATACATGAAAAATAATATGACATTTTTTTTTCAATTTAAAAGGCTAGATGTTTTAGTTATTAAATAACATTTGAAACTGCACTTGACAATTTTGTGTCTAGCAGCTTATTAATATAATAGGTATTTTGTGCTTGGAGACACCAGTTTATTTATTATGTGTGTTTATTAAAAGTATTTAATTGTATTTACCAGTTTGCTTCTGCCCATAACAGCTATTTCTCTAGAGTAATGCAAAGTTATACTGAATGAAAATCTAATCCCATGCCTTTCCATGTATCAGTACAAATAGTGAATTTCCACCAATGATTATTCTAGTTATTAATATAAATAGGCCAATATTTCAGTGGACCTCTTTTACTGGTCTTTTTATTTTCACAAAAGTGAAAGTTTCACCAGTCTTTCAGAGTCTGTATAGAAAAACTGAAATGTAAAATTATTTGTTTACATTTAAAATGTATGGCAGATTATAGGGTTGCGGATTAGAGGAGTATGCTGTACATACGTGTTAGTATACTATTAGACTATACATTGGAAACACATTTAGTGACCCATTCATTACCTGCAATGGCTGATTCAACAATATGGGTGTGGTTGAAAGGGTCAAAGTTTTTCTTTCACACTTTCTGTAAACAATTTTTATTCAAATTGTTACTTTTGTTTTATGTGATCAAATAGTTGAAGCAAACATCATGTGATTTTGAGCCCATGACAATAATTAGAAAAAAAAAAAAAAAAAAAAAAAAGGCCCATTCTCTTTTATTACCATTCTCCTCTATCAGTATAGAAGTTTTTTTTTTTCCAAAGCAGGAGGACTTTTTTTTTTTTTTTTTTAATCTGAGGATTTTTACAGGATTTTTTTAAATTGAGGTGGGAAATTGTAATTAAAAAAGAAATCGCAGTTCTAACCTCAACCTTGAAACATATATCTCAACTTTAACTTAAGTGGGGTAAAGGTATTAACATTTGTTGCTTATTAATTGATTTAGTTTTAAATTAATGTTTAAAATTTGAACTCTATATTAATGTAGATAGTATTCTAATAAGTACGCTTGTAATGAACATTCATGTAGAGTTGCTGCGCTGCTAATTTAAAGAGATTTCTTAACATTATTTATATTATATCACTATTCAATTTACAATTAAACTTCTGCTGAGATTTCATCATTAATCTGAAACAACAGTTAAAAATTGAGCTGATAAAAAATGTGTTTTTTCACCAAATTTTAGATACTTGTTAACGAAATACCAAGGATACTAAAATTGTTTTATTGAATAGCCAATTTCTTTATTGCTATCAGCATAGACCTAAACCATTCTTCATAATTGATTATATGCATTTTTTATTATCAAAATAAAATTTAGTAATTAAACTAGAACTCTTCACAAAATAAAAAGCAAAACTATTTTGTTAAATAAGTTTTGTGTATTTTTAAAAACAATTTATGTATATATATACAGGGTGTCTCAAAAAGGTGGTAACGGGCTTTAATTCTTTATCTATTAAAGTTGGCAGTGTAAATTGAAAAATGTTCAAAATAAGGTCGGAAATAAGACTCCGTTACTCTCGTTTATTTTCAAAAAGTTACATTTCTTAAATTTGTGTATGACTCTCATTGAAAAAAATATCCAATTAGTAAAATGTGTCCTATACTCTTATGAGGTGACATACAAAATTTGAGAATTATACCTTGAAAAATGTCAGAGATATGAAGATAAATATAATGCTGACTTAAACCACTTTTCCCATGGCTCTCGAAGGGAAAAAATCACTCCGAATGATTGCATTTCAGGGGTCGTGCAGAAATTACGAAGAAAATCTTTTTTTTTTTCACTCTAGAAATAAACATTTACATTCAAAATCATGTATATTCCCCCGTCATCTTTCTTTAAAGATATTTCTGCAACATTGTATGACGAAGGACCCAAATTTAGTATATCACCTCATGAGTGTATGGGTCGCATTTTACTAATTGGGAATGTCTTTGTACGAGATTGTACACAAGATCAAAAAGTGTAACTTTTTGCAAATGAACGAGAGGAATTTTTACTTAACAGAATCTTATTTCCATTTTTTTTTTTTCAATTTTCACTTCCCACATATCTCTAATAGATAAAGAATTCTGTCTATTAGAGATACAGAATTCATTTGAAGCCTGTTGCCACCTTTTTTGGGACACCCTGTATACATACAGGGTGTCCAATGCTAACGGTGACCAATGGCTATTTCCTAAACCGTTAGTCAGAGACACATAGTTCCCATTAATGAAATTCTCTAAATTGTATAATCTATTATATCAGTAACAATCAAAGTCAATAAATCAAGTCAATACCTATAAAAATTACAAAACTTAAATTTTTATACGGTCCCCTGGTCCTATCAGTTCTATTTAGGAAAATTTTCTTTATACAATTTCATGCACAATTAAAAAAAATTCGCCCTTATACGACCAAAATTCACAGAGTTATGAAGCAGCAAACATATTGACTTAAATCACTTTTCCACGTTTAAAAATGTCCTGTTACAATAAATCGTTAGGAGACCATATAAATATTGAAATTTTAAATTATAGTTTATAATTTCGTTTTCTGGCATAATGCGGAGAAAGAAGCAAAATTTACTAATTTTTAAGCAAAGGGCTTTAGTCAGGCTTTATAAAAATCGATCCGGGATCAGACTTAATAAGTCGTATATATGCGCAGCATGTATATGTGTAACACCGAGTATGCTATGCAAAGTACAGGAAGAGTTTTGTACACGGATGCATAGTTGGATTGCAGCTGAAGGAAGCTATACTTTGAGCAAATGTTACGCTAACAGGATTTGAAATATTATTTTAAGTTACTAAAATGCAGATATTCCTACTTTAAAATGTTTAATTTTCTAATTAAATGTTTAATGAAGTGCTTTATTCTCTTGTTTTTGTATTTTAAGTTATCTAACACCAGTTCATTAAAAAAACTCTTAAAAAAAAAAATATATCTTATACTGAAAATAGAATTTATGTTAATTTATTGGATACACATAGTTAAACATTAATCTTCTTTATTGCAATCTTCAATCGTAAAATAGTTGATGAAATTGCTAATAAACATTACAAGGCTCAAAACCATGTACATTAGTTTTTCTCATTCATTTTGTATGCAGCCCCTATTTCATATCTCGAAAAGTGCTGCTCTAACTTTAAGCAGCTGTAACTCTGTGAATTTTGGTTGTAGAAGGACGAATTTTTTTATTGTGTGTGGAATTATATAAATAAAAAATTTCTAAATATAACTGATAGGACCGGGGGACTGTATAAAAATTAAAATTTCATAATTTTATAGGAATTGATTTATTGACTTCGATTGTTTCTGATATAATAGATTGTACAGTTTAAAGCATTTTTGCAACTGTGTGTCTCTGACTAGCCATTTAGGAAATAGCCATTGGGCACCGTTAGCACTGGACACCCTGTATATTTAATATAAAACAGTAAAACTTATGTAGCATGGATATCCTATTAATCCTTTGAGTAAGTGATAGCACATAACAAGAACAGTTGAAAAAAGAATAATTAAAGAAATAAATAAAAAGAATAACAATGGAAACAATAGGCCGCAGATGATGTAAGAAAACATAGCTATCAAAGCTAAAAAAAAAAATTAATCTACATAACCAGCGATATCTAACAACAAGAACCCAATCAAAACAAACCTGTGGAAATTGGATTTGAAAACTTAAATTGCGCGAACACTCCTTTTCAAGGGCAACTGTGTTCATATTTCAATTTAATGGAATAGCAATATTGGCTAGGTTTCTTCTGCAGGTTACATGATAAAAAGAATCATAAAAGTAACCCAGGGGCAGGACCATAGCTAATGAAGAAAAAAAAAAAAAAATGTGGAAAAGATCCAAATATGGAAGAAAAAGCTCACAGATGATGCCAATACTTGAAAATAAAAAGGTGATGCCAACAAAGTATTTTAAGTGGCAAAAATAAGCAGCAGGGAGTAAAAAAGAGAGAAAAATTAAACAACCAGATGATATTGTAGTCAGTAACACAATAACTAAAGAATACTCAACAAAAACAGTAAATACGGGGGGGGGGGGGGGAAGGAAGTGTAAAATACTAAAAATCTAGCATAGCAAACCAACGAGCAACAAAAACCAGGCTTAAATAGCTAAAGAGTACAAAAGTAATACATATATATATAATAATAATAATTTAAAAAATATATTACTGTTTTCAGTATGTGAAATTAAGTGAAAAACCATTAAAAAAAAAAAAAAAAAAGAAAGATTCAAATTAATAGTAATACAGTAGAAGACCCAAAATCCGCACAGCTTGGCTCCAGACCATGTGCAGATTTTAGAATTTTGCAGATTTTGGGTCATAATAGGAAATTTATTCTATTTCCACCCCCCTCAGAAAAAAAAAAAAAAAATACAGTAGAGATCAAGGGAAACAAATCATGTTACTTAGAATCATGATATAAAAATACGGAGGATAAATGCAATATACAAAATTATGAGATTATAGTAAACTTATTTAAACATGTATATTCAATAGTTTAGGAATTTGGGATGTTCTAATTATAGTTTTTAGTTTATTTATTTTTATTTTTTCATTATTTTCTGTTCATAAAACAGCTTCGCTGCTCTACAAATCTGAGATATTTCTTTCTCACAGCCTAATCATTAAATGTTAATTTATCAACTTTTTGATCATCCTCACTTGTTACTGTGTCAGAGTCTGTGTCGTGATCATAATTCAGTGTCAATTATGTCACTGTCAGTCATTTGAAAGTTATCAATGTTATGATTAGAGCTCATAGACTCCTAAAATTTTTTTTTCAAGTGGAAATAGCTTATTTAGTTTTACTTTGTGATTATACTGTAGTTTTCTGAACTTGCAGCTGGCAGGGCAGATTTCATTGTTTACATTGAACAGACAGTGCGGATTATGGGTCTTCTACTGTAATAGTGTGTATATATATATATAATAGACTTTAAGCCTTGAGAGTTTTTACAGCAAGACAATATATAAACATTTTATTTAAGACCTACCACTGTAAAAATATGCTAATCCTGAAGTTGATAATACTTTCCTGGTTAATATTAAAAACCTCTCCTGGCATTAAGATTTTTGGCCGCTGAGGACGTTACTTTTTTTTAGAATAGAGAGAAACAACACAGAACTAAATTATAAAATACCACAGTTAAAAAAAGAAAATATCGATTTTCAACATGCTCCTTACCCTCTGACTTTTTAACATGTATGTTAACTATGAAAAAAACACCCTAATATTATCCATAAGTAATTAAATGCACATTTACTTATATTCAATTAAACAAATAAATATTATATGTATTTATATATAAGAAAGCTAGATATGAATCCTCTAATTTCAATAACTTGCTTTAAATATACTATTTAAAACAAACAAGGTTTGTAAATGTGGACCAATATTTTTATTTCAACATAAAATCCAAATTCATATTGATAGATATTATAAACCGCAGCATTAACAGAATTTGATACACTTTTTTTGAGGGGGGGGGGGGGATTCTTATGTACTAGCAATTTCAGTAATAATCATTGTTTTTGAATTTTTGTATATCGTAAAAAAATTTAATCTTCCCATTTAAATGACTGTAAGTACCATTTAAAAAAGAACTGCAAGCAAATTCAAACAAATAAATTTAATATGTTAAAAACAAAACATATTTAAAACAAAAAGGATGGACTGAAAAATATATTCTATGAAAAAGTAATAAATCAGAAACAAAGCAGTATAATAATAATATATAACACAAAATATCTGAAAAATTATACATATCGACCTGTATCATATATAATCTACTATGTTCACATCCATAAAATTGGTAATGGTTTTAATGAAGTGAGTCTTATTTACATGAGTTTTAATATAAAAATAAACAGTAAACATTTATTTAAAGCAACAGCAATAAAAATAACGATTAACATACAATACTGGATTTATAAGCATTTTCAATAGGAAAAGACTAAATTAGATATAACTTAAAAATGTAGATACTTTGTTGGGAAAACAAATAATTAAATTTCAAAACATTTAGAATTTTCCAGATTACAAAACAGAAAAATTACATAGATAACACTTTACAAAATTAAGCACTGTTAAGTTCAAACAAAACACAGCTTACATAGTTATAACTACAAACAAGATTGTATGGTGAAAAATCTTTATGGAACAGTCTAAAATAATAATAAAAAATATTACACAATATAAATAAATTACTAACTCAGAATTTTAATTTCTACATATATTTGCTAGTGAGTTCTGGCGATGATTACTGTCATCAAATTATACAGGAAACAACCTTTTAAAGAAATATTTGATTGATTTTTTTCATGAAACGAATTAATGTTCAAAAGAGTACTGTACAAAATAGATAAGATATAAACTGTAAGTTCTGTTGAAATTATTATGAAACAAATATAGAGATACATAAAATGTTGGTGGCATCAATATTATAAAACAGAATAATAAACATTTTTGAAAATACAATTTATACCATTAAAAAAATTATGCACTTTTTAAATTATTAAAAATATATACCGAATAAATCAGTCAACAATATTTGCTTTGCACTATACTGGTTACTATAATAATTTTACATTAGTTCTGAATTTTATCTAATTGAACATTACTTATGTTTTTCATAACCAAGAGATGCTCTTAAATGCAGTGAAATTTTCTATTTTTAGAAGGAGTGAGGGGTATAGTATTTTGAATTTTGGAAACACAGACAAGATTTTGATGCATAAGATAGTAAAAATTTGTAGATCTATGTAGTAAGACTTAGAAGTACTTAATTGAAATTATATGTCTCTCAAAATATATTTTCAGATTTTATGAGAGCAAAGAATCGATAACAAATATGAATTGAGATATTCTAAGGAAGCTAATCAAAATGAACTAATGAATTTTTAGAAAATGTTAAAGAATTGTGGAAATATCATTGGCATAACTGGATGGGTTTTTTTGGAAGCTGGGGGTATTTCTATGGGGAGAGGCTTTAGTCCCACTTGTGCTCTATGTCCTATTCTAGTAATAGAAAATCTAATTTATCTACAGGGAGTTAAAATCTTTTTTTTAGGACAAGATAAACTTAGCTTTCATTCAGTTACACCAATAAGGCATGTATTATAAGACTTCAGGTCTTTCCAAAATATCAAACAAATTAATCTCAGCTATCATAATAAATTCCATTTTTAGACGTTCTTTCTTTCTTTTTTTCTTTTCTTTTTTTTTTTTTTTTTTTTTTTTTAATGAAAAGCAAATTTTGATCTATATGAATATTTCTGACAGTATGTCTTCCTACTTCTAAAAAAGAATCTAATGCAAACTTAAATAAATGTTTAAAAAAATACTGAAATCAAAAGGTTATTTTGAAAAACTTTAAATTACAGTGAAACTTCTATGAGCGACCCCCTCCTCCAACGACAATTTTTTATCCTATCTACTTAAAGTTATATGTTAAAAGATCCTCTAGAAGAGGCCAAACAACTCTCTATAAGTGGCCAGACTATAAGTTCCCTTTCGAAAAATTTTCTAGCACTTTCTTGGAAGTAAAGTAAACAAAACCTACATTTCACACCAGCCGTTCTACGATAAATCGACAGCAGGTGCAAGTATATGTACATATCACAGAGATCTTTTAGGTTAGAGAAGAGATATGTGTAACAAACGAATGATTTTACGGTTGGAGCATCCCATTGATGTGATCGAGTCACACAAAAAAGGAAATTTGGAGAGGAAGTTTGCAGTTACTTTTGGTTGCGGGAAAACCAAAAATCCAAATTTTAAAGCAAATAGATTTTATCATGGCAAATTTAGAATGAAAGAAGAATATCAGAATATATGCTCTTTGTCAGGTGTAAAAAATAAAGAAGAGAGAAGTATTTTTGGAGAGAGGGAAAAGAATAAACAATCTGAAATTTCTAAATATTTTATTAAAATTTAAATTAAAAAATATATATTTGTATAATTACTTAAGTATTAGTATGCAATTTCATAAATAATAAAACAAACAATATTTTTAGCAATTAATTTTTTTGGATATTCAATGTTTATAATTCTTTGAGTGACCACTCTCTCTTAGCGACCATTTTTTCGTGGAACGGAGGGTGGTTGCTAACAAGAATTTCCCTATATAATGCAGCTTCTTGAATATTTACGAATAAAATATTCTGTCCTCATGACAATATTTTATTCATATTCACCTCATCATGTTCTCAGCAGACAGATTAATCTGTGCATGAATCAATAGTTATATTTAGGCAATTTTTTGAAATTCAAATTTCACCACATTTCAAGCAAAAATAATTATGTATCAATAATATGACAAAAACGTCTTGGAGGATAATAAGATTAAATTTTTAGAAGATTATAAAATAATTGCTAGTTTTTGAGATAATTTAATCTAAAAATACATCTTTTTTTGTAAAATCTTGACTTGTTTTAGCTAAAAATAAAACAATAAATAAGAGTTTTCAGTATTTTAATATTATGAAATTATCAATTTCAGAATAATCTGCATGATAGACTGATGCTTTGCTTATATCTGGTGACAGTAATTTACATTTCATACAAAATTAAATGTCGCAACATTTTAAAACAAATTCATGAGTAATACTTTATATAAATAAATTACAGGCTTTAATGAAACATGAATAAAACAAAATATAAATGAAACACAATTATTGACATAACCTTTTTTTAATGTAAAATTTTGCATTAAGTTACACATATACTCATACCCCTCGTTTACACTCAGCCCACTTTCACGGCAGGGCGTGGGAGATATGGCAGTAACAGGAGTATTACCACCTCTTTCATCCTGCTCATGCCATGACCTTTCTTACTGACCTCTCTGACACGCGCGATCCCCCTTCAAGGGATTTTTAAGGGAGGAGGAGGGAAGTACAGTAGAAAACTACATACAGGGGAAGGCGAGTACAGCTGAATGTAAACACTCACTGCTTTTGGAGCTGATGCAGAAGTATTTCCTGGGAAAAAAGCAGCGGCGAGAGGAGAAGTGGAATGGGCTGGATGTAAATGGGGCAATAACTTCAAGCACATAACAATTGATTTTGATAATGAAAATAAAAATTAACTGATAATTTATTAAGAGAGCAATAAGCCATTCAGTAGGAAGAATAGTTATGCACATAATATTTTTCAACAACAGAAGGCTTATTTTCAAATTCTGGTTAGAACCTGAATGTACTTTTTAATCTATTAATGGAAAGAAATAATTGCCTCAATAATATTATAAGATTCCACCTATTAAAATATCAAAAGGTTTTTAGCCAGAGTATTCGAACAAATATCTACTGATATAAGAGTATACATTAAAAAAATTTAATAAAAAAATGACAATGGTTTCATGGGAAATTTAACAAATGTAGTTTATTTAACAAAGAACATATTTTTTAAAAAAATATTTAATTTGTTCTTTTAATAAATTACCTGAATTAATGAAAGAGAAAAAACAGACACTTAATAGATCTAAAATTAAAATTTAACTGATTAAATATTAAGTATTATGAATTATCAACAGAAGAACTATTCTTTCATAATAAGTCAGAGTTTACATTTCTTAATTTAACATACAATGATTTTTTTTTTACAATGTGTATATTTTGAAAAAAGGAAATATTTGTTTTCAGAAAAGTACAAAGAAAAACTTAATATTTCATGCAGTATAAGATGTTTCACAGAAACAGGCCCAGTAAATTTTACACTTTTGTAATCTTCAACTATTTAAGAAACAGTTCAGAATTCTTAATTTTAAAAAGAAAAAGGGTTCAATTTAAGAACTAGCTCAGTAGGTATTTTTTTTAAAATCTATTTTCATATATAACCATACAAAAAACACATAATTATATTGTCAAACACTTGAATAATATTTGAAAATTTTCAAAAATACTAGTCAAATGTCAAAAATAATTTTCACAAAAATGAGCTTGTTTTAATTTTGCAGTTTTGTTCATTTTTGATAAGAAAATTCACCTTTTGCTCATATCTGAAGAAATACTTATTATTATTATTATTATTATTATTAAAAAATAACAGCTGCAGATTATAAATTGGAAATTGCAGTATATATGAAATCTTTTCAGAAATGTAACCACAAAGAAAAAACTAACACAATATATAAAACAAGAAATAGAAATCCTATTGAAAATGTATTTAATAATTCATTACATGAATATGTATATAAACTAATCACACAAAGTACACATAACACATAAAACATTAATAAGCGCATTCTACAGACTAGATAACATAAGACACTTCAAATTTAAAATTAAATTTTAATGGAACAAATATGGCAAATATAGCATACGAAAAGCACAAAAAATGGCACTCACTGTAAGTTGCAGTTTCTATTCACAAAGAAAATCATCCAATAAAAAATACTTTACTCTGTAATAACTCACTTCACTTCAAATGTACACACACAAATCACATTCCTGACAAACATAAAAACTTTTTAATAGTCAATTTTTTCAATATAATCAGTATTAACAATAAATACAAATAACCATTTTAAACTATCCTGAGGAAAAGCATCCTCTGCAAAATTAAGGAGAGACTAAATGCCCACATAAAATGTAACAAAGAAACAGGACAAAGTGGATAAAAATTCTCTTAACAAATAACTAAAACATTTTACAAAAGAAAATTGGCATACAAAGGAAAAACCTGCAGGAATGTCAGTTAAATCTATGAGGAGAGCACAAAAAGGATAAAAGAGGAGGTAATGTCTGTGTAAAATAGGAGACCAAATAATTAAAACCTACAGAATTTTCAGTCACTCTTTAAAGTTCAATTCTAAATCATTTAATATTTGCTGAACCTAGACATCCTATTTAAGAAGATTTCAGTTGTTACTTATTTAACATTCTGATTCATTGTTAAGAAATCACAGATGGTTACAAACTTTAATTTTGCACAATTAAAGTTTAGAAAAAAATTAGAATTAGTAAAGATATTTATACTCCACATTCCCACATGATATCTTAGTAACCACCATAGTTTCATAAATAAAAAAGACTTTATCTACAAAGTACTGTTACAGACAATATCAAACATGATTTAATATTTTAATACAAAGGTAAGCAATAAGAGTTCTCATTGTTTAGAAATTTAATGAGGCAATATGTATCTTTCTAAATATTCTGGTATTCAACAAGAACCATACCTCCACAACTGAAAATGAAGAAAAAAAAAAACAACTTCCAAATAGGTAGCTGCCATAATTATTACAATGTACATAAAAATATTGATATTTAATGGATGAATATTTAATAGCTAATTTGAGATGGTAAGATAATTAAAAAAGGAGTACAGGAACTGCATTTCTATTGTATATTATAACCATCATAATAGCTCTGAATTCAATTGTTACTTAAAATTTTATGATTACTGTTATAAGTTCAATAAATTTAGTAAGATATTTTAGAAAACCATAAGAAGTTATTGATGTAGATAAACATCCACATACAAAGGCCATTGAAACATAATTTGCCAGAGTAAAACTCTCACTACAGTCAGTAATGTTTTACAACAGCGATCGCCATACTGTTGATCATGAGATACTAGTAGCTCATGGGGATATTTTTGGCAAATTGTGTTTCACATTATATATAGTTTAATTAAAATTGATTTCATATTTACTGGAAACTGAAACAAGTGTAAGATTTATAAAAAGTTGGCAGTGATTTCGGTACACACTTTTAAATCCTGCTGGTAGCTCACAGCAGGATTTAAATATGGTACAGTAGCTCAGAAGCTTCTGAAGTTTGATGACCACTGTTTTAGAAGATACATTGCAGACAAACACCAATAGACAGAAATAAAAGTTTACAAATATCAGAAAATTTTCCATCCAATTATACCTGTAAGATACTAAAAGAAAATGCCACTGCTATTTTTTAATCCTGAGATCTGGCAAAATGTTACACTTTCAGACGAATGAAAAACAAGAATACCACCTGCTGCTTTTGCACATTATTGATATTACTTTGAGAAATCTTTCATACTATTACGGAAGAAAATTTTACTAAAAACATGTAAATATCAAACAATTAAAAAGTAGTAATTAATGTAATATTTAATTACACTTTAGCTGCAGTTTATATTCAGCTCATGCAAAAATGTTTATGGAGCAAATCTAGAATGACAGAAAGGGACCAGCTTAACTATTGAGAGAATGAATAAAGCAATATAAAAGAAAGATTTTTTTTTTCCCTCCTCTGACAGCTTTAAACAAGTTTAAAATTTTCAGACGATATAAAGATATTCTTTTGTTTTCATCCTTTTAATTCTGTTTAACTGGAAACTTGTAAGAACCTTAGTATACAAGAAAATAGCACACACATGGATACCACTTGAAGATTGTATCCAATTCTTCTTAATCATCTAAGATGATTTATTAAGAAATAAATTGAGGAGGCAAATGTATTTTTCTAAAGCAATATAGCAATAAAGAGAATAATGTGAACTTTCAAAGAAACCAAGAACATGTACATTAGAAATATGTAAACCTTAAAGTTCCATTTCCAATAACACTAACAGGAGAAGTGTATGCAAGTATTCCATTGTGCATTTGAAAGCTGATTTATATATATCTAACACCATCCAAGATCTGGCACAGGAAAAAAAAAAAAAAAACAAATCTTTAAGACTTTCACAAGCTTTTATAATTTAGCAATATCAAGAATATCTTAAGAGCTGTGAATAAAAGTTTTTCAATATGATCTTTCAGAGGAGCACAAGAACTATAGAAAATATATAGGAAGAAAAATTATTATGGAAGACTTTAGTTAATATAAGAAACAAAAACAAAAGATGAATTATTTCACGACATGCTATAAAGACACATTAAGGGGATAGAAACAAGTAGACTTTTTTTTATGCAAAATATTTGATGAAAATGAAACATTGCATAAAATGCACATAAACTGCTGCTTATCGAACCCTACAAAATAAATACCACCAAACTCAAATTGACATCACAAACTGTAAATTAATTAGCATATTTTTAAACAGATATGGCACATTGTTATTTAAGATGCTTTATGACTGCCCATGTGTGACTGATGTGCTGCTGTGTTACTAAAACCAACATTTTTTCTTGATTGAGTCTTAGGAGTGATTTTAAATAGTTGAATGTTCATATGACTGCAGATTTGATTGCATATGATAGTACAATAATGGAGTAAATCTGCAACAGAGTAGACCTGCAGAGGGAAAAAAATTGATAAAACAAAGTATATAAATAGAAAAACATTCTAAACATTTGTATAAAAATTTGAGATTAAAAAGGTTTAAAAATCCTTTGAATTAAAAAAAAAATGATTATTTCTATAAAATTACACATCTTTCATACAAAACACAGAAATATCTGAAGATGTTATTTAAATTATATTTACATTAGATAAGGATCAATCAAACACTTACCAGACACAGCCATAATACAATGTATTCATTAATAAAAGTATTGAAGTACTGATTCATGAACAGCATTCCTGGTCCAATGAGGATGGAATCGAAATAGTCCAGTTCACTTTTTGTCATGTGAGCTACCTACAATTAAAAAAATGTATAATTTTACAAATTTTACATTCTGTTCAAATTACACTTTTCAGACAACAGCATAAATATAAAAAGCTCAAGACGAGCAACACGAGAATTATTTCTTCATAGTTCTATTTATCAAAATTAAATGTATGCATTGATGGAGTAGTGAAAACATTGTATTTGATTCTATGGTTTATTATACCTAATATGTAGAGACATCAAAGCATACAAAATATGTTGTCTATAGAATAAGGCTTCTGACTGTATATTCCTTTTGAATTTAAAAATTTTGTCATTTCTACTATTCTGTTTGTCTGTTGCTCATTTTATGATGGTTTTTCATTTCCTTACAATGCAAAAACAATTGAATCAAATGAAATGAAATTTTGTCTATATGACAGGTAGTTACTCAACATATGTTTTTTTTTTTTTTTTTTTTTTAATTCTGAGGTTTTAGATGAATTCTATACGTATACGAGAGCAGTACATGACTTTGAAGTGAAAAAACCCAATATACATAACAAATTGCATTTTATTTTTTCACATAATCTCCTTTCATAATGATACACTGTTTCAATGATAGTCTAACTTTTTTTAATCCTTTCAAAAAATACAATTTCTCAATCTTCTCAAAGTAGGCATTTGTGGCATTAATGATCTTCGGATTTTTTTTTTGTTTTTTTTTTTATTGGCGCAAGGTCCAAAAAGGCCATGCTGTGCCAGACGATGAGTTAAAACGATATAATGATGCATCCAGGTAAAAAGGTGAAAAGTAAAATTCGATAAGTGTTAAAAGTAGAAAAAAGTGGAATAAAGACATCTGGATGGGGGTCCCCCTCCTGATACTAGTCAGCCAAAATCAGATCTTCGGATTTGAAGAAAATCCTCCAGGTTATTTTTTCAAATTGGGGGGGGGAAGGGGAGAGTCACTTGGGGCCAAGACAGGAGAGTAGGATGAATGAGGGAGCAATTTGTATCGTAATTGAACCAATTTAGCAGCTGTGATTGCAGACGAGTGCTCTGGCACTTTGTCGTGATCGAAAAATACTTTTTTCTTGGTCAAATGGAACTCTTTTCTTACAATGTTGCATTAAAACGGCCTAATAAATTAGCATAATACAGTCCAGTGATCGTTTATACACTTTTCAAAATGATCAATGAGGATTATGCCCTCTCTTTGAATCCCAGAAATCTATGGCCAGCCAAAGGAACTGTTTTTGCCTGTTTCAGAGCATGTTTAGTAGAAGAAGTCTACAGTTTAAACTGTTCTTTCATTTCTGGTATTTAATAGTGAATCCATCTTTCATCAACTTTAACATAACACTGCAAAAATTGGATTGAATTGCACTAAAGCATCTAAACAGTGCTTTGAAATGGCAGCTCAAGTCCGTTTTTGATCCACTGTCAGCAATTGCGGCACTCATCTTGCTCATAACTTTTTCATGCTCAAATGCTCAGCATCTGTTGCAATCATGCAGCCACAATGAAATTGGTTAACTACTTGTGAACCATACCATGTGATGGAACAGTCTCCATAATATTTTTTCAACTTTTCTTCAGTTTCAGTAATTGTTTTTCTGTGCAAAAAATAATGTAATAAATACGAAATTCCTTTTTCTCCATAATCAAAACAAACATGCTAATCATTTGCTTTTGAATCAAATAGAACAGGGGTTCTTAAATTTTTTGATGTCACAGTAAAAAAGAAAACCCTAGTAGGACATTCAAAGCAACTATATAAATACAATATCCAGAAAATATCCTTATAGTTATCATCAAGTATAAAGAATAACTACAAGAACTATACAGGGGGAAAGTACACAACACATCAAATTCAAAATTTATTCCTTTTATTTGCGAATATCCATTAATGTAGACAATTTTACTCATAAATATATTGTTCAGAGTTAATCTTTTGCAATCACGTGGCTATTCTAAGGCACTAAATCTTTTTTACCATTCCAGTTGTATGTCTGCTCAGCCAACAAAACTTTATTTTACTGTTCTGGAAGTGTATCTACTCTCGGCAAACGAAGCCTTCTTACCATTCTAATTATGCGTCTACTCTCAGCAAAGTTTTTTATCATTTCAGTCATATATCTACTCTCAGACACAAAAGTATTTTTTATCATACCACTTGCATATCTACTCTTAGCCATGTATGTTTACTGTATGACTGTTCATTCAGCAAAAACTAATTTCGGCCAGTTGATACCTATGTAAAAATTTTATGTGACCCCAAAGGGTTAAAAACTCATTAAATATATTTGAGTTTAGGATAATTTTTCAGTTATATTGTGCGCTAAAATAAATTAAAAACTTAAAAATAACACACACGAAAAAGGCACTTATTGACAATGCAATCATTTGGGTGGTACATAAGGCCCACCATTCTTCAGTTACAAAAAAATTTATACACTTACTACTAATTTATTTGTAACTTTTGCAGCAACAATCCCAAAAGCAAGTATATATAAACATGGATGTTTTTCATATATATTTTCCACTGACTTTTGGTATATTATAAAGGAAAGTGCAATGACTATCCCAATTGGTATGGAAGGTGACAGCACACTTGTACCCTATATTAAAAAATATACAATTATTCTTTGATATAGTTCAACCAATCAAAACATTTTACAAAGAGTTTATTTATTTATTATTTAACATTAATTGAAATAAATAAATATTAAATGAAATAAAAAGTTAAATATAAAGTTAAAAAAATAGTTAAGTAATTTCTCACAATGCACAATTAAACATAAAACTATACCAGATGATTCAAAATCAATGTTAAAGCAATTGCGTTTTAAACTGTAAGTGATCAAAAATTACTTTCAATCAAAAAGTTCCTCAAATAAAGAGTAGCTTTTAGATAGGCTATTTTTACAAGGGGCTGTACACATATTAAAATACGAAAGTTAATTTTTATATGGTCCCTTCTTTTCTACAACTTACATTTGGAAAAATGTTACTCTGTGACTAAGAATGTAAATAAAAACAATCCCGTGTTTCTGAATGATAGAATATTTACAGATATTGCAAGTTAAAAATTTTAGCATTTGTTGCCAAATACTAAGGGGATGTCTCACAAGAGAGCACAGTAAAATTACTTTTCAACTAACAGTAATTTATAATAGTGGTCATTCGACAGCTACATTTGACTCCTGGAAACCCTATTTTAACTAGAATTTTCCTATAAAGCATGTTTGGCATTTTCTAGTGAAAATTAACATACACCATTACTTTGCTCTTCTCCATTACACTTAGAAATTCTTTTGCTAGCAGCATGACGTAATTAGTGGATGACCCCCTAAAAGATTCAATGTTTACTGTAAAATCCGGATTATAGCCCCTTCTGTGGGGGAGGGGGGGGGACTTGTAATGGTGGAGAAAGCCTTATAATTGCCCCCCTCCTCCACCTCCCGAAGATGACATCACAGCCACCTTCATGGTGACATCAAAATTTGTAGCAGTGTCCTTCGCTGGGAACGCATTTTGTCCTCTTTCAAACAAATGAGGTGGGGTAGGGGGGGGGGACTTATAATCGGAATTTTACAGTAATAATTTCATAAATTAGCCTATCAATTCAGCTAAAATTGTACCTGTTAATTTCACACATTTGAATGAGTTTAATTGACAATTTCCAACAAAGGGAACATCATTTAACTTTTATCAGCTCATAGTTGTTCCACTAAAGTAAAGATTTTTTTCAAATGAAAATGGATGCCAACACAGCAGGTAAAGTGGTGTAAGTCATCAAATTTAACATTAAATATCTCTAACTATTTAATTAGACATGGGATTTTTTTTATTTACATTCTTACACACACAGCAACATTTTTCGAAATGCAAGTGGTAGGAAATGAAGGACCATACAAAAATTAAATTTTGTATTTTAATATGTATACAGCCCCTAGTAAAAAAATTGCCAGACCTGAAAGCTACTCTTTATTTGAAGAACTTTTCTATTTGAAAGTATGTTTTGATCACTTACGTTTTTTAAAAGATAATCACTCTAACATCTATTTTGAATCATCCTACATATATATATATAATATATACATATAGGTATGTATAAACAGTTAATTTTTAATGCTAAAGCAAAATACATCTAATACTGGAAAAACCATTTAGTTCCAACAAGTAAAAAAAGAAAAATTTCTTGATTTTTACAAAAATTATTGCAAACATACAAAATTATCCTCTTTCAGAAGAAAGAATAAAATAATGTTCAATCTACTAATGGAAGTTAAGAGAAATTCTTGCCAACAACAGCCCCCCCTCCCCCCCCATTCCCAACAATATTTTAAAGTCTCAGAAGAAATAACAAGAAAGATAAATCATGCCAAACGCAGCAATTATAAAACACTTTCCAACACACTAGCACTTGTGCACACACATATATCTGTTAGCAGGGGCGGCCCTAAGGCCGGACAAACCGGACCCCTGTCCGGGGCGGCATTTTGGATTGAATTTGAGAAATACATTTTGTATTAGCAAACGAATTGTTAAAAAATATTCCGAAGAATATCATTCTATATAACTTTACTAGCTGATGTACCCATCAGTCATTGATGGGTTTTTACTAACCGCGCGAAATTTCGTTTGCATTGTAGGAGTACAAAAAATGGGATTAGCATACTGGCAGTAATATAGAAAGCAAAGTTATAACTCTTCTGTATTGTTTAAAGATTACAGGTTTGAGAGCAACAAATTACTGAGACAAACTGTCAATAGTGAAAATATTTTACATTCAAAATTAACATTTTCTTTTAGTGGATGAGCTTTCTACATCAAAAAGTCATTTAAAGGTGCAAAAGAAAATGCTAGTAATGAATATTAAACTTAAAAGAGAATACTTGGAAAATGCTTTGTAATAGCAAGTAGCCTATATTTAACACTGCAACATCTGATTGAATTATATTTTGATGATTTTACTTGATGCGCGGAGAACTTTATCAAAGTTTACGTCATACCTCAAAAATAATTCAAATTTGTAGCCAGAAATTAAAAACCTGTAATTTAAATTTACTAACCACCTACTTTTTAACAAAATTTCATTTCATTCCCTTTTGTCTGACCACTAGTTGTTTTCACGAAGTGGTCACACAAAATTTTCACAAAATTATATATATATATATATATATATATATATATATATATATATATATATATATTTAATTAGGAAGATTTCAAACAATGTTATTTAACTCAATCTCCTCGTCAGTAACTGAATTTTGTTCTATTAACTTTAGAAATTTTAATATTATGCCTGAAAATTTTTGCACAATTTTCTCAAAATTAAAAATAATAATAATAATAATTTAAAAAAGTAAATCGACGTAATTTGTTTAAGTCGAACAGCCACCTATTGTATTACCTCCAGACGCCTTAAAGTGACACCCCTCCTCTCTCCCCGCCCCCTTAAAAACAAAAAATACAATGCAACTTTTACAAACCCTTTCAATTTATTCAATTTTTTTTAAAATTTCGGTCATGCTTTGTTACCCATCACATGACCTAATTTCATTCTGTTCTCTTAATACATTTTTGATGGATGCCAGAACAAACTTTTTAAGCGATTTTCACAAATCTCAAAGTCTATGAATTTTTTAAAACAATTTTGGTAACTATTGTTTCAATTAACTTACCATTCAATATAATTCCAAATTTCATTCTATTCTATTGAACCATTTTTTAACAAAGGGTGAACATACATTTACACACAGTTTTCAAACACCAGTTTTAAATCTCAAAACTTTTAAACGAATTAGAAATATTTTAGCACCTGCAGTTTAAATTAAGTTGTCACTTTTGGTGTTGCTATAAAATTAATTTCATTCCCTTCAATTGTTTATATGTGATGTGCAGACAAATATTTACTCATTTTGCATAGATTTTTCACAAAGTTTCTAGTTGGATTCAAATTACACTTTGTTAATGAAATTCAACAAGCCAAATACTATCCCATATTTCTAGATTGCATTCCTGATGCCAAAAAAATCGAACAAATCGCATTCTTGGTAAGGTATAAAGTTATTGACAAATCTAATTCCAATGAGGCTACCGTTAAAATTGATGAAAGAATTTTAAGTTTTTGTTTCAGTGATTTGGCTTCAGGATTATTTACTCTCTCAAACAGTTCATGTTCCTATGTTCTATTATTATTTGGTATAAAATCTTCAATTTCGTGAATCCATTAACAAAGCTATTGCAGTCAAAAGACAACAATTTACAACCTGCTCTAGAGTTCTTAAGAAACTGTAAAGATTTTTTTTAAAAGGAGCTTCGATTGGATGTGATTTTAAATGAAATGTTCTGTTATGCAAGAGAACTGACCGACGAGAGAGTATTCTGGCTAACACTGAGTTTACGCAGACAGATAACATATGAATTTTGATTGCGAAGCACGAGATGATCTGGTGAAAGATCATAAATTAAAATTCAAGATAGTTTTACTTTTTACAGTCAACAAGCGATTAATACCCTAGAATGCAGATTTAATTTAATAAGTACCCAATGTAATTATTTTAATTTATTGCACGGCATATATGAGTTAAAAGATACTCCTAAAAAGTGCTAATTAAACATTGTAACACAGTGTAACAGTGTTAACACTGTGTAAAGTGTAAACAATTGGAGTTAATGCTGACCGATGGAGAATCAGGGAATATAAACGCTCTTCCTATGAATGAAATAGTGTCAGTTACGGCCTTATTAGGCAAAAAGGAAAGCCCAATTGAAATTTTAAAGCTAATTTTAACTCTAGATTTTACACGCACATCTTGCTATTGCTTCGAGAATTTCGCTTGCTTTGCCGATAATTGTGGCAAGTGCAGAGAAGAGTTTCTCAAAATTAAAGTTAACTAAAAATTTCTTATGTTCCACAACTCTTCCAGATACGTTAAATAATTTAACTATATTGGCTATCGAACATGAATTAGTTGAAAAATTGATTAAGAGAAAAAGTCAGGAATTTTGCGAAATTAAAAGTCAGAAAAAGAACTTTTGATTTTTCTCTCCTTCTTTTGGTTTTTAGCTTAATGTGTGGTTTTTAATAAATATGGCTTTTTCTTATGCTGTGTTATGTTTAAAGAGCTATCCCAATTTTATAGGCATGAGAACAGAATCTGTAAACAATTTCTTTCTCTTAATAGTAATTTTACTGTGGAGGGGGTGGCATTTTATATTTTTGTCCGGGGCGGCAAAACTGTTAGGGCCGGCCCTGTCTGTTAGGAAAAAAGTCAGTTAAATTCCTGCCCCTTATAAAACCTGCTAGAAGTAATTGCTTAACTTTTCTCTTTATTATAGACAAAGTTTAATTAAATGTTTGTATAAATAAATTTGTTTTACAGCCTTTAATAGTAGAAATTATGCAATTGTATTGCATACTCAAAAGCACAACCTTTTCAGCCGAAATTTTTTTTTTTGTAATGAAGTTTCTGCTTTTTGCCGCTCCTCAGCCAATCGTTGTATTTATACACTTGATTCCAGCGATTCGCAAATCTGAAAAAGGGCATCTCCGCTCTGTCCTTCTGGCCTTTGTCTGTATAAATACAGCAGCATTGCCGATGTCGTGGCACTGATGAGCTGGGTAAGCTTTAATATGTTTTTTTTTGGCCGTACTGTAGGGCGTAATTAAGGAGTGTGTCCACCTTATTTCAAAATGTATCTGGGAAATTATACAATCTATTTGGAAAAAAGAAGTTCTGCCTTCTGAATGGAAATTAAGTGTTTTATGTCTAATACATAAAAAGTGGGACATATCAAACTGTGAGAATTACAGAGGTATAAGTTTATTGTGTGTTGCTTTTAAGATATTCTCTAATATTTTATTTAATCGCCTACCTCCTATTATGGAAACTGCTGTTGGTGATTATCAGTGTGGTTACAGGAGAGGACGATCGATCAGATCTTTACTTTGAGACAAACTCTGGAGAAGTGTAAAGAGTTCGGAATTGAAACTCACCATTTGTTTGTGGACTTCAGGGCGGCTTATGATAGCATTGATAGAGCTGGTTTACTATAAGCCCCACTGAAATTTAATGTTCCAATAAAGTTAATTAAGCTTGTGAAGCTCACTCTTTCAAAGATATTATCTGTGGTGCGAGTGCAGGGAGCAATATCTATTTGAGATTTGCAATGAAGTAAGACAGGGAAGGCACTTGCATGCCTCGTTTTTAATTCTGCATTGGAGAAAGTTATAAGAGATGCTAGTATTAACGCAAGAGGTACTATATTTAATAAATCAGTACATATTCTTGCATATGCTGATGATGTGGATGTAATATCAAGATCTGCAGCTGAGCTAGGAGAGGCCTTTAAGGCATTGGAGAAGGCAGCTGGGAAATTGAAGCTTGGGGTAAATGTAGAGAAAACAAAATATACGTACTGTAGGAAAAAGGAAAACCCACCTAATTTTTTTGAGATTGGCCCACTTAAATTTGAATCCATGAAAAATTGCACCTATTTGGGTTCTGAGATCAACAATCAAAATGATATTAATCCTGAAATCAGAAAAAGGATTATTGCCGCAAATCGCTATTTCTTCGGTTTAAGATATTTTTTAAAATCCGATCTAATAAAGAGAACAAAAATTCTGGTGTGCAACATCTTGTGCATTCTGCACAAGGTGTTAATAAGATCAGTTTTAACCTATGCCTCAGAAACATGGACTTTAACAACAATGGAGGAAAAAGGACTGGCAATCTTTGAAAGGAAGGTTCTAAGAACAATTTTGGTGCTGTTTCAGAAAATAATACCTGGAGGGAAAGATATAACTTTGAAATCTATAAAATCTATGATGTCATTATTAAATACATAAAACTGAATAGAATGAAATGGGCAGGTCACCTTCTGAGAATGAGTGGTGAGATAACTGCTCTAAAAGACCTAGAGGAAGACCTCAGAAATGACAGAGGAACAGCTTGGATGAGGATTTTGCCAAACTAAAAATAAGAAACTGGAGGTCCATTGCAGGGAAAAGGGTGGAATGGGAGAGACTTCTAAAGGCCAGGGTCCAAAAAGGGCTGTTGTGCCAATGTTGATGATAACAAATACATTCTAGTGACTTGTTGCAAACATGCTGCTGAAGATAAAAAATGAACTTCTTTAGTGTTAAAAGAAAAAAAAAGTATTAAATTGCATCGTTTATAGTCCGGACTGCTGTGTCATTTCGTGTTAATCAATTTATCATGTTAAATGTATTTCACTGCATGTGCCAAACATTGCTATTTATCTTTCATACAATAAATTTTGAAAGAAAGGAAAATGGAGTTTACATGAGAGCATTATCATGCTATGATTTTGAAGTGGGGTTAAATCAACAAAAATGCCTTCTATGTCTACAATTAGCATTGGGAAAGAAGGCCCTATCTCATGCTACTGTATTCACATGGTTTACAGAGGTTCTCTCTAGGATAAAGAACATAAAGGAAGAATCTTGACAGCTGAAGGCCAAGAAAATGTGTCAACCATATCAAAAATGTTAACTGATGATAATCACTACACTTACAAAATTATACATAAGGAACTTAATACTGGATCTGCAGCTATACATAAAACTACTCATGTAGAACTGCATATGAAAAAATTAGTTTGTTGTTAAGTCCCCCATAATTTAACAGAACACACACAAAAAAAAAAAAAAAAACCAAAACAGAGCATGTCAGAATCCAGAAAGAAACCCTACAACTACTCCAAAATAGTGCGCACCACCTTATTTCTAACTGATTGATAGTAACTGATGATACTGTACCATAACATACCTTTTCTGCTTCGAACACGTCAAGAAAGTATGGGTCTTTGAAGATGACCCCAAACCAACAATGGTGAAAAGACAATGAGCAATGAAAAAAGTAATGTATACCATTTTCTTAAGAAGTGCAGGATTAGTTAAAGCCATCAAGCTGGGGGGGACGGATGACATTTACAGCTAAATGGTACATCACTAAGTGTCTCTCAGAAGTTCTTCAAGAAGTTAACTCATGCTTCATCATGCCTACTGGATGCTCCTTTGGTTGTGGGATACGGATATCCGGCACTAAACATGTATTTAGCTATTAAATGTTTTTTTTTTTTTTTGTTTTTTTTTATATACAAAAACTAAATATCTTTACATATATGTAAATAAAAAATGTTATTTAAAATGTAAAAAGTTAAAATATTCTTTTTATGTGTGCACTACTGGAAAAGTGAATAAATTTTAACCAAGACACATTTATTAATGTATCTATAATTGCAGATTATTTTCACAAAGAAATGCATACTTTTTTAATTTATTTAAGTTGAGGTTGGATAAGGCCAATTATCTGCTCGAGGGATCAAGGCATATGGGTAGGGTGCCCTCCGTGGGGGGTCTTTCTAAGGGGTCCTAACCTGTATTTATGCTAAGTTTTGGAGGAAACCACAGAAAACTTCGAAAGATTAGGTCGGCGGATGCGACCTGGTTTCGAACCAGGCACCTTTCGTATTCCAGTTCAGCATGCTATGCCCTATGCCAATGGTCGGGCTTATTTATTTAAGAATAAGATATCTATTTTGATAAGATACCTATGATAGATGAATATTAATTTTTTCCAAACATAGGTTTAATGCCCTTTTTCCGATTTAATAATTTAATATTAATTTACATTGTCATTTTTAGTTTTAAGTTAAATTACTTTTAGAGATTGATAAATAAAAAGTAAATCTCTTTTAAATATTTATAATAAAATTATAATGCTTCCTTTTGTAGTTTTATATAGGTATGAAACACAATTTTTCAGGTTATCCATTAAATTTCTTTAATCAAAAATATTTTTTTAATTACAAGTTAAAAAACAAAATAAATCTGTTTAATTGTCTAGCTTTTAAAATATACGAACATTCTTTCACAGTACAAAAATTTATATGGCACCATAAGGGAGAAAAAATTGGGGAGGGCAAATTCATAAAAAAAATCACTTCAAACAATAGTTTCCAAATTTTAGGACAATTTCACTTTTTTACTCTTGATTTCGACATTTCGACACACACACACACAAAAAAAAAATAAATAAATAAATTAAATATTATTTAAAGTACTTTATGTATGGAATGATAATCATACACAATGCTGCAGTAGTAACTAAAACAACTATTTTAAACTAGTAAAACACCATGCTATAATTTCCATTAGTAAATATTTCACAAACACATTTTAAATGTACATATTTTAAGTAGACTTAACTATAAAAATCAATTAAAACTTGCAGAAAATCATAAATGAATTTAAATAATTAAATTCAATTAAAAAATAATATGTAAAATAAGGTTAATTTTTAATCATTAGGTATTTGGAGACTTCAATAAAGGAATAGCCCTACCAGTGGCATAATGCATTGGCACTGGACTGGAAGGTGCCTTGTTTGAAACCAGGTCGCGCCCGCCGACCTAACTGTTTGGAGTTTTCCGTGGTTTTCTCTTAGCGTAAATATGGGTTAGGACCCCTTAAAAAGACCCCCCCCACGGAGGGCATCCCACCCACAGGCCTAGATCCCTCATGTAGATAATTGGCCTCAATCCCACAACATAAATAAAGGATTGCTCAGTAAAAGATTGTCATTTAGAAAAAGGATGAAGATTGAAAATTTTTCCCTGCCTCTGAAAATAAATTTTTAAGACAGAATAATCAGAGTTTTTGTTAATTATCGGACTTCCAGAGCAAATAAAAAATATCGGACTTCCAGAGCAAATTAAAAATATCAGAGAAACTCCATGTGGAGAAAATGTAGAATTACATTATTTCTGGAACTACCATGAGAGATATCACATATACTGAATGCACATATTTTTCAAATAATATTCTAAACAGTGCTCACTTCAACATTTAAACTTCCCCTATAAACAGTAGTCTACAGCCAAAAAGGATGAGAAAATTGCCTCCAAATTTGCACATGGACACTAGATGAGATGTGAATAAGTTTTTTTTTTTCTAGTTCAGAAAATGTCTGCTAAGCGGCATTTGCAGCATGAAATCAACACTAAATATTATCTTAACTAGTTATAAATGTGCTCAAAAAATACTGAACAAATATTGAAATTGTGTGTTTATTTTAAGTGATCCATTTCCAGTGTTAAATTTGCTGTTTTTTCATTTAAAAAATATATCCCGATGTATTATGTATCACTTTATCAAGAATGTTCCAATGATTTTCCATACTGTCCCATGTATATTATAGATAGAACTTCAGTAGTATACAGCTGGATATCCGGCATAGAAGTCGGATATCTGACGGTATTTCGGATATTGAAAAATCAGCCGGATAGGCTGGATACCAGATAGTTGCTAGATATCCGTTACATCCCTATTAACAATCAAAAGTAAATTAGAATATTACAATTGGAATTCACTAGAACAAAAGTATCGTAAACATATATGACCCAGCATGAAAAATTAAAGACCTTGTGAAGAGCATTGCTTCAAAATAATGCATATAAATATTGCGTAAAAGAGGTGAGAGAGGATTACCCATGACAAGACCTTCGGTTTGTTTATAGAATGAAGCATTAAAAATGAAAGCAGTTTGTTTAATGCATATGCTTACTAAAGATATAAACCCCTTAATCTCAAAGAATAATAATAAAACTCCCCCACCTCCTCTTCCTTTAATCTCGGTGATTTCTTGCTTTTTCTTTTTTCCAAGTGGCAACATGCTCATTTGTGTTTATCTTTTTCAGTTCCCACTGTTTAGTGAGACAAAGGGTTATGACTGATGAAGATTGAATAAATTTACAGTCGAAACGATCATATTTTTGTTATAAGTATCATTTTATGTGTGTTTTTTACACAAAGTTTTCAATTATTAGGTTTAAGATATTGTCTGGTTTTAGACAAGTTTTAGAAACTGCGATATTATTCTACATTCTTTACAAAGGGTTTTCCAATAGGGATGATACAATTTTAAAGGGTTAGAACGGCAACACTGCATATTTTTTGACATTTCTTGTGTCATTTGTGTTTAGTATGCTTTGCCATTTAATAATGGAAAGATACTCGCTTGAACACCGTTTCGGAATTATTGAATTGTTTCATCCAAAACCAGAGTTCATATGTGAATATGAACACTGATTGAGAGAAATTTGAGATGAATTCATGGATGACATAATTCAGTTCTTGTGATTTAACCCTTGTGATTTCTTAATTTGGGGATATGTTAAGCCACAAGTTTATGCTGATAATCCAATAACAATTGAGCAATTAAAAACCAACATTGAATGTGTTATTTGTGAAATAAACCACATTTATGTGAAAGTGATGGAAAATCGGGTTGATAATAGAATGCAGTATGTACAGAGAAGTCGTGCTCACATGAACGATATTATTTTCATACTTAAAAAAAAAAAAAAAAAAAAGTGTCTCACTGAATAACTTGTGTCTTTTTTTTTAATTTTTTAATTATATCACTCTTAATGGAAAACCCTTTATTAAGGGAGGATCCTCATCCACTGAATTTATCACAGGCCTCTATGATAGTTAAACCAATGGTTTTAATACATTTAAGAATAATATTACTGTTTAACCTTTTTCAGAAGATCCTCCTGTACACATGGCTAGGAGAAATTTAATGCTAAGGACTGCATAATCCTATATATGGCTCCATTATGCAGAAAATGGGAATAATTTATATAGAGCGCAATATGATTTTAAAGACTTTCATATAAATTAAATTAGCACTGAAAGTCTGCCTAGAAAGGGTTAATTTTAGTTTTCAAACATTTTTTAAACAGTTAAAAGCAGCAGTTAAATTTATTATTCATTATACACCTTTTAAAGAAAATTTACTCATTTTCATTAGCAAGCATATAAAATTTGTGACAACGCTGGTTCATTAACAAGGAAATATGTGCACATAATTAGGCTTGATATACATATAAACTAATTTAAAAAAGATAATTTAAACTTATTTTTAAAAGAAAATTTAAAAATTTTGTATGCAGTAGAATTTAACATACTGTAGAGTTATACTTACTGCAACAGTTGATCCATTTTTACCAACACCGCCTTGGGATACAACAGCTATATGATAATAACATAAAACTATTGAAATGCAGAATGCCATTAATATTGGTATGATTCGAAGTTCAACATTTAAAACAGGAACCTACAGCAAGAAAAATAGATAAATTAGGAAACAATATTGCTCTATAATTATTTTTAATAACAAGAATAAAGCTAACTATAAACAGCATGTAATTCAAACATTGAAAAATGAATAGCATATGATGAAAAAGGAAAAAATAAAACAATTCATATTGAAATCATACACATTTTGCAAACTTACAAGGCTAGTTTAGTAGTCTGCTATGTTAAAATTGAGCTGCTAATGTGTAAATTTTGCAGCGGGGAAAAATAGAAGAAAATAGAACACTGATATTAAATATGAAAAGTTAAAATGTTCTGCTAAGCAGCACTAAAAATTGCTTTCACAATCTTCAGCTTTGAAAAAAATATGCAGCCTTATTTGTCAAAACATATGCTCATTTCTGATTAAAATTAAGATAAAAATAAAAATTATTACCTCAGGTAAAGCAGATTTCCTATCTCTCTCATAAAGTTTTCAACTATAATTTTTTACATGACTGACATTGAACAAAAATGAACTATGTGTTAAATAGTTAAAATTAAACAGAAGAAAAAATGTAAAACTGAAAATAAAAGTTCTTTGAAAACATATTCCAACAACATTATAACAATGAAATTTAACTTTTAGTAAAATAAAAACTCTTAGCTAAACTCAACCACAACAATCAGTATGAAATGTTGTTGTGCTTTTAGGAAATGACAAACTTCATTTCATGACAAACTTTTTTTTTTTTTTTTTTTTAAACATAAGTTACAAATAAAAGTAAGGCATTTTTTATAAATCTGGAAACAAAAATTAAATGAAATTTTCCATTTTGAAGCTTTCTATATTACATGAAAAAAGTGTATTTAACAGTCAATAACATATCATAACATAGAGCATACTATAAAAAAAGAAACTATTTACCTGATACATCCATATATCTGTCCCAAAGCATGCAGAAATAAGATGTACAATCACAATACTACACTGGCATTCTGTGACATCAAATCTAAAAATGAAAAACTTTGTTTAAAACATTGTTAAGAGTTTTCCTAACTAATATACATTAAAAAATAAATAAAACCCAATTACATTTAAATATTTGAATCTTTTTATATTTGAATAATATTATCAGGTGTCGGTTGTGCGGACTGTTTAAGTTTGTGGTAGCCAAGAATGCTAAGATTAACTGTTTGGGGTTTCTTACTGGATTTTCAATAACATAAGAAAATAATGAAAACACATTATTTTAACATAGGAAAAATAAAAGTTTTTGTTGTTGTTGTATGCCAAAGGTTTTAAAAAAGTAAGACCCAGTGATTTGAAAGAAAATAGGTAAAATATGTGCTATAACGGAATCACTCATTATCCTAACAATGGCCTTTTTAAAAAAAACTTTTTATGCACTTTTAATAAAGCTCAGTTCACAATTAAAAAATCTAAAACTCATAGATTATTTACAAATGCACAAATCAATCTATCTGCACATCTAAGGAACATTTATTAGCTTTTAACCAAGCCAGAAACCTACACAGAAGCAGGGCTGGCACTTAGGGAGCCGAGGGGAAATAACTGTTCCACAGTGCTGGGGGTCAGCAGTCTGGGAGGCCATAAAGCTCTTTTTTTTAAAGTTATTAATAATAATCCACCCCACCGAAATATATATATATATATATCTTAATATGTTTTAATCACTGAGAATTTATATCTTGACAAAAAATTTCTTATTTTCCATCCCTTAATAGGTTTTGTGAAAGGGTTGCGACCCCTCTCTAAAAAATCTCATGATGCAGCAAAGGAGATGATATTTTGACTTTTATTTATAATCTGAAAGCTAGTTGATTGTTCTATTTTACAGAAATTCTTCTATTTTACAGAATGTCAAAATTTAAATTTCTTTTCATGGTCATTTAGATTTACACATATATATAATACCTCCGGTCCCAGACAGAATGAACTATCCAATTTTTACTGCATAAAATATTATTTGTTTATGTATTTTGATATAAACCAAATAACTAAATAAGTTTATGCTGAAATTTAAAATTACACTGTAAGTTCTTAAAATCTAACTTCATGTGTATTTAAATAGTATATTTAATATTAATTTTGGAGAGTATAAAAGTGAGATAGAAAGAAGAGAGGAGCATAAAATTGGCATAGGGGGACCTAACATTAAAAGTGATGCTGGGCCCTCTTAACTGGTAGTAACAGCCTTGCACAGAACAGATGGGGGGAAAATTATAATTAAACCCAAATTAGACTTAGCTATTTCACAGTACCAGTGTAGCTTGTGGAAAAATAGTAACAGGCCAGGGTAGATCCATGGAAGGGCCGTAGGGCTTCAGGCCTTTCTAAATACATTGTTTTAGGAAATATTTTGCTTTCTTGCACAATGTGCTTAGATCAAATAAGCCCCCCCTAAAAAAAAAAAAAACTGTTTCCATGAGTAAAAGATTAATATGTATAAATAAACAGTAGTAGGAAATTTCTTTCCATGGTTTAACATATGAAAGAATTTTTACAAAACTTACTTTCCAAATTTTAGGGATCCAGTTATGTATGTCTGCCAGTGGGCACAGTAAAATAATGTGATTGCTATGAAACATTGGAAGAACATCCAATTTGAATAGGCTCCTAATTTCACAGCTATACATATTCCCAAGGAGACAAAAACTAGATAAAAGAGAAAGAAAAAAAGTTAAGTTGTCAAAACAGTGTTCCAAATTTATGTAAGCAATAAACTTTTAGCCTTAAAAACATGCATTGACACACGATTCAATTAAGATTGTAAAGCAGTGATACCTGGCAAATCCCATATAAAATCAAAAATAAATGGTTGAACTTCTTGTAGAGTCACTGTGTACTAGTATATTAGTAGAACTTCGCAATCCAACCGTTGGGATTCAATGTTGTAAAAAATTACAATTACCTGTGGATATGGAATCACATCCATGGTCAAAAAGCTCTCCAAGAGGGGAACTTGAACCTGTTCTTCTAGCTTGTTTTCCATCACAAGCATCAAGAGATTGATATACAAAAAGGCCAAAAGCACACAAAACAAATGCCCAACTAGGTGGCTAAGGAGAAAGAAAAATGTCATAGAAGAACAGACATAAAAAATAGTTAATATTTTTTTAGAATTATTTTGCTTACTTTAAACACTTAGTCGCATATGCATTTTATTTAACACAGTGATCTCCCTAGGAATTTTTATAGAACACAGCATTATTACAGAGACGTGTGTAATTGGATTAAATTAAAGCCTAAGTATGAAAGGTTTTTACGTATTAGCCAGTCAAATGTGACAAACTCAGAAATAAATTCTATTTGTGAAAAGTTTTCGGGCTGATATATATTAATATAATGATTGTGTCGGTTTTATTTTATTAATCTTCTAGGAAAGATCTGGATGCATGGTGGTCCAGGCGACTAAAAAGTATCACATGGTGATTAGCTTTTTAAAAAATTAACATTCAATATATATGTGGCCCCTAAAAATTTTTGCAGGTTCCTAAGATTTTACAACTTTTTTCAATCTCTGCTTCTAGGTAATTATGGGTTATAGCAGACTTGATTGCAATTGTCAAAATCAGCAGCAGCCACTGATGAGTTTTAATATAATCTACTGATGTTCAATTTATTTAATCCTTTCTAATAGAAAGAAAAATAATAATAAGGAGTAAGAGAAATTTTAATATACATCAGACTTTTGAAAGGAACAGAAGCTGAAACTTTCAGACAGCCTTAAAAAAATAGAAAAATAAATTAAATGTACTTAATAGGGTCGGACGGGAGAAAATGCTGGGAAAATCAAGTATTTTTTTTAAAAGGTCCTAAAATCATTGTTTTAAATTTATGTTATTTAAACTATTGATGTATATTACATACATTTGACTTATATAGATTGAAAACATTGCACTACTTTTTTAATATTATCAAAATACTTTAATTGACCAAGCATTGATACCATTTTCCACTACTATGGGGTAAAATGGGGATAGTACAAATGACTGTATATTTTCATAAAAAATGTTATTAATGCTATGGGGGAATGCAATACAAAACACCCAATTTCATGTATTCATGAATATGCAAGACAAAAATGCACAGAACAGGATTACTTCCCAAAATATTTAGCTCTGGAAATAATGTGCATGATTATCAAATTTAGGTTCACTCAGTATGTGGCAAAATACTGTATTATTGTAAGGTTTTATTTCTGAAATCTTTGCTTTTATAATCTGACTTTACAAATTAAATCTGTCAATTTTGCTATGCTTACAAAATCTTCCATGTGGGACAAAATTATTTTATCTGCATACCCAAGAAATATATCATTTACAGATTTATACTATCAACAACTTGATATTTACCAGTTGTCTACACTCTGCATATAAGTAGTTAAACATTTAAAAAATCTAAATATTTTTTTTAAATCCGACTTTCTTTAAAAATTTTCATTTAAATAAAAAAGAATCCGATTATTTTGATTTTTTTACACCCTGATTTGAAGGCCCCCCTCCACCCTAAACAAAAATCTTGAGTGTGCCACTGTATTCAGTTTCTGAAAGAATAATGATTTTAAAAAAAATATGTTATATTACAATATCAAATTTCATCCAAACAGAATGGGGAAAAAAAGAAATTCTAAACAGTTTTGATGATTAGTATGACATTTCAAAATTTGCCTTTAACAGAACTCAATTTCATAATAAAATTTACTAAATCTATATTTGGAAATTATTTAAATAATAAGAATATAGGACAGCTAAATGTAAAATTCGACAGTTAAATTTTAGGTTTACTGTAAAAACTTTACATTTTAAATATCAATGTCAGAAATGAAAATTCCTTTTCCTAATAGTTACACATTATCTGGAATACACTATCAATATATAAATTTTTATAGAAGTCCCAATTCTTTTTAACAAGCAAAAAAAGAAGTCCAACATTAAATTATAACAGATCTTACCTCTTGCTGCGCATCTGGGCTATAATAAACTAATATAAGTGTGGTTACGATGGTAATGATAAGGCCATTAATAGTCATTAAATTAGGAGCAAGCCACAAAGGTAATTTTGTAACTAGCCAGTTCCAATAGGGTTGCAAAAGTGGATCTAACAGTGTAGATCCACAACTATTATACTTATGTTCACCCAGCCTTTTAAGTTGAGCGGCAGTTAATATATCACTACTACTAAATATCATAGTTTCCTTTTAAATTGACACAAGGAAAAAAATATAAAACTCGCGTTGTTTCACTTTATTCACTGAACGACTTTCACACTGTATATAAACACACTACGTGTATTCAAGTAACATTCAAAAACAAAAAACACTTGAGTTTAAAGTCCATTAATGTGGCGCGATCAAAAAATTTATTCACAAAAAAGTTTAGAGCTAAGTTAAAGTTTCTAAAATATCACACAATCGCTGGGTAATATTTTGAAAAGAAAAAAATAAAAGTGTAGAAATAAAAATAACTACAGACAGCCCAAAGAATGTCGATTCAATTTATGTCATCGAGATCAGTTTGCCGAAAACATGACGAACAAAATTATATCAAACAGATCATTGAGATTACACCAGTTAATAGAATATGGGAACGGGAAGGTGAAGTGTTGATCTCTACGAGAGGCTGGGCATAGCGGATTAAATTGCTCTCTGGCGATTTGGCGTGCAGTCAGACTCCTTTGGCAAGAGTCGTTTCTCCCGCTGTTATACACTCCACGCTAGGGGTTGCCGCCCGCACCGCAAGTTGATCCGCGAAAAACAGCAATATTTTTTTTTGTTGTTGTTGTTGATTAATTGTTCTAAATATATATTTTAATGCATTTAAAATTGCAGTCTAAAATTACAATTTTAGATTTGAAGGTAATATGTTACGGAAATAAAAAAGAAACAGTGGACAGTTAAAAAGCAATCATCATTTGGCTTTTGTATGAAATTTACATACGATTAGAGAAAACCCTTCTTTAAATGTTTAGTCCGGGGTTTTAGCAATTAATAGATATGGATTATAGATGCAGATAAACTCTTCGGGTTTAAACCTATATGTTATCCCATGGATGCAGATTGAAGCGAGGACGAAAATTGCATTACTGATTCTTGTAGGATACTGAAAGATTAATATGGGCTAGCAATAATGTGTGTAACAAACAACAAAGAATAATAACCGCTCGTCTTTGTAACGGTAAGAAAGTAAATGTTAAACTTTGTGTAAAGTTCATTTACATATAATCCTTATTTATAAAATGCTAAATTCTTTTAATCAAGCACAAACTACAAATTCAATGAAAGAAAAAACTAATTCGTATTCAAGAATGATTTTTTAAGACTTTCTTTGGACCATTTTGTTTCAGTGAAAAATTAATAAGGTAAATAGCTAAAAACTTAAAATTAAATGAGAAAGCAAATTCTTGATAATTTTTTTACTGTTGACTTTGTTTTAAACCGCAAAAGATTTCTTATGAAATAACTTCTATTTACAAAACAAGTCAATCTTCTATATAGTATAAACTTAGTTCGTCTGAGGGTGGGGGTGGGAGCACGTCACGTACCCTTGTGCCCTCCCTGTAGATCTGTGATGGAGGGGGCATCACCTGAGCTTTTGACTGTTTTTAAATAATCGGAAAAATGAGAAACTCAATCATTTGAAATGAATTGATGAAATATAATTGATGCAGATCCCATATATTGCATTATAATTTTTTTGTCTTAATTATCTGTTCTTTTAAAATTCATTCGTTCTTATTTCCCCCTTACTTTGGCTTTTAAAATTGCTATATTTTGTATGTTTCTTTTTAAACAAACAAAATCCTAAATTATCCTATACAGTATCTTAATGTTAGCAATTCTGAGGTCGTTCTATTCTAATCGAAAATATCGAAAATTCCCACAGCTAGGTTTAGAGGATGGAGAACCGATATTTTAAACACACTTTTCTAATGAATATTTTTTGCTTGTAATTTTTTTAAAAGCACACTTCATGTAATACACAAATGAAAATAGATGTAGTTTACATGCAAATGAACTTTACAAGTCATAACCTGCAGGCTCTCTACTTTACAATGTTTAAATTAGGATAGTTAGGATGTTTAAATTGACTAGTCCCCTTATGCGTCCAGCGTTGCTTCCTAACTTTAGTCTTTCAATGCTAAAGTGCGGAAGCAATGCAATTATTTGAAATGAAAAATTGATGAAACATAACTGATGCAGATCCCATAAATTGCATCAATCCATAATCACCCCACAGGCCTTGACATAAGTAAAACATTAAGAAAAAATAAAAAGATAACAAGAAAACTGTAAATAGCTGCGAGATAAAATTTCATGCGGGCGGCAACCCCTAGCGTGCACTGTGTAACAGCGGGTGAAACGACTCTTGCCAAAGGAGTCTGACTGCACGCCAAATACTGCACGCCAAATCGCCAGAGAGCAATTTAATCCGCTATGCCCAGCCTCTCGTTTGATCTCTGTGGTGTTTGATCTAGAAGTTTCGGTTTCTGATGATCGTCAATAGAGGACGCTCTTTTTCACAACGTCAGAGTATTTTCACGTGACGTCATTGAATTTTTTTACGGTCACCTCGGATATTTAGGGGTATAAAGTAAGGTGACCATACCACAGAGGAAAGTGGAGGGAGCAACCGACGCACATAGCGTTTCCAGAAACTTTCGGCCGCGGAACTATTTTCTTTTGATTGGAGCCCAGAAGATTAGCGGGAAGCCCTTGTTATTGTATGGTGATAGAGCTTTGTTTTACTAAAACTTTGTTTTAAAATAGAGATGGTAGCCTGTTGTGTTACTGATTGCACTAATACGTCAGATGTAAAGAAGCCTAGTGTCTTTTTTCACAGGTTAAATAATTATATTTAATGTACTTTCATCAGGACTAGCATTTTTTTTTTTTTTTTTTTTTTTTCACATACTACAGTTGAACCTGTATGGCAGATGTAATGTTCATGTATCTGGAATGTCAAAAAAAATTATTTCGATTGTATAAACGGTTGTAAAATTCTTTGATATTCTTACATAATGTATTATAAACGTTGAAAAATGAAAATCGGCCTTTTAAATTTATAAAGTATGGTTTGTTTAATTGTGTTTTCAGTTTCTGTTTGTATTGCTTTGATCCGTGTATTTTGATTAATAATTTTGGTTAATTGCGAAGTAATAAAGAAAAGGAACATTTATCTGTACCGTTTATGGTTTAATTGCTAACTTAGAACTATGTGTATCCTAAATTATTTTTTTTAAATTTGTATTATTATAAAATATAACAACTGATTGTCTTGCAACGATTGCATATTTTATTTGTTTATATTTGAAAGCTAATGTAATTCAAATGTTAAGAAATATTATTTGTAATATGATATAAATTTCAACTAACAGCAAACGCCCACAAAATATCATTAATCCGTATCCGAATTGAAAATACGAAAACGAAACTAACACCTGCGATATTAAATATACGTGAAAAACATATTATCTTTAAAAGAAAATTGTTCAGTTGCATGCTGTACGTTCTTCTGAGTTCCGTTATTTTTAATTCTACTTTCGTTGTCGTTTCTCAATCGTTTTTCGTAAAGAAGAAAGTTCAATATAGTCATTCAATCGCCGTAATCAATGTATCTACATAGGGTTCGTCTGCTTTTTTTGGTCTCCAATGGTTCCATCTTCCTCTCGCGGACGAATACAATTTTGTTACGCAATACATTGTATTTGAAAGCTTAGAAGAAGCGCTCTCCACTTTCCTCTATGGACCATACGTCCTCGAAATTCGAGGACAGTCCTTAAATATAGATCTTTTTTTCATTTTGTCCCCAAATTCAAAGATTTGTACATTTTTTTCCCTGAAAGTTTCTGTTTAGTTTATTTGTTTTAGAAAAAACTGAAGAAATAAGAAAAATAAACCAACTAAAAGCGTCATCTACTCAGAGAAACAATGAAATTCGATCTCTGAAAACTGAACGGACTACTCTGAAAACTTGTGTGTGTAGCGTGTACAGACATTCAATAAAGTATCCGACTATGAGCCAAATTTCCCATTTCAGTTTTGTTAATGATTAATCACTTTTCATGAAGAACCATGCTTGAAATTGACGTACGAAAATTTCAACATGATGTTCCTTTCATACTTCTGGTTTAAATAAATATTTATAAATGAATGAAATACTTCCATTAATTTATTAGAAATAAGAATACACAATTGATATAAAGAGCTATTAGAGTTCATTTTTAAGTATCAAAGTCAGTCAAGATTTAAAGTATGGGTACACTGGTATATATGACAATATGTTGTGTCCCCGAATATGTCCCCAAAAATATGTTCTAGAGTCCTCAAATTTTCCTTGGATTCGAGGACAATGCTTGATTTGTCCCCAAAAGACTGTTTAGAAATATGGTCGCCTTAGTATAAACCCTAGTAGCAATGACTGCTTGTTTTCTGCTCGGTCGTTCACCGACTCATCGAATTCAGTCATCGGCAAGTGCACTTTTGTTTATCTGCAATAGATGGTCTAGGGTGGTATCCCCCCCCCTTGCCCCCTCCCACAAAATTTAAATTTGAAAAGAAATATTTACAAAAAAAATGTAAGTGTTTATTATATAAAAATCGTTTGTAATATTTAAATAATTTTTAAAAAATGTGTTTAAAAAAAGAAAAAACATCTATTTGAGCGTCAGCTACATTATAAGAAAAACGGAAACTTCATTACAATGAACAACTCTTTTGAAACCTCTATAATGTAAACAGCAAGAAGAGAAATCAGTTAATTTTTAAAAGTTATCCAAGAAATATGAAAGTTAAAATCACACTAAAATTCCTATACAAATGGCAATATTGTTTTTTAATTATTAATTATATGAATGTTGTTGCTACTTACCCAGCAAGCGCACACATGTTTAAATTACGTATTCCCGATGTCGAAATGTCGAAAATAGGTCGATGGAAAATTACAGCAAAAAATAGCGTTTAAAAGAGATCAAACACACATTGTGTTTTCGACGTTATAAAGAGACGTTCGATTTTGGTCAGGGAGGCGGCTATCTTCGACTGTTAATGTTGGTCGCCCTCAGGAGGTCTATGATCCGTCAATACATCGCCGATTTTCCGCTCATGGCTTGGGTGGTCAGAGAGACCCCCCCCAGCCAGCCAACAAGAAACAGGATGGAGCATCGAGAAATTTTTTCAGCTTAGTTAATAGTCAGTTGAACGTCGAATAAACAGTGCAGGGTAGACAGAATTTACGGGGTCCTTTCTCACGACCTTTGACATGTCCACCCCAACCGTTTTCTCAGAAAACAGATGCTTTTTTTTTTCTTTTTTGTGTGTGTATTCGTTCATGGTTCGCGTGGCTCGTACTTCGCAGTTTTTTTATGCAAGGGCAGAACTCGCTCCAGCGTGTAGTCAATGGCTGTGAGCTCAGCTGCGCTACACAGAAAAGTAAAGATTTCCATAGTTTTTAACTATAAAAGTGGATATTTTTCAAGTATCTCTTGGAATATTTTTCAAGTTCAATGCTAACACGATTTATCGTTAGCTTGGCATATTAATAAGTTTGTCTGGCTCTCTTTAAATTGTGTTGGCCGGTGATGTTATTAAAGTTTATCGGGGTAACTACAAATTTTAATTCCAGCCATCAAAATTTTAGAGGTGAGTTAAATAATTATTTAACTAATAATTATGTGCTTTGTTTCTTTTATTCATTTTCTGTTTTAATTGCTAATTATAGGTCTTCTTATTTGTATTATAGAGTGAAATATAAAGGTACAATTGGCATAAAATCAACTGTTTACCTTAAGCATATGAAATATTTTTTCTCATTATAAGCACGAATTTACTTAAAGTAAACTTACTATAACAAAAGTCAACTTATTTTTGCATTATGGCATAACTTACAATGAAACAGATTAAAGCACTTTATGCAAAGTTTTTTTTTTTTCTTTTTTAAATTGTATACTAATATGTGTGCATTTAGTATGTAATTTTAAACCTATTTGGAGTAGTAAAATTGAACAAATCAAGGAATTAAGAGAGATAAATAAAAAAATTTTGTGTAATGAAGTAGACAGAATTTTTTCTCGTGGGAGGGTGAGAGGGGGGGGGGGGATTTGTAGATAGAAAAATTTGTTCATATTTTATTACAGGAAAACTATAATAAACTATGGAGATAAAAAAGCAGGCTTATTCGTCTAATAGAAGTGGTTCCTTGACGATTTCGTCGAATCCTGACAGTTTATAAACGTAGTAATTATGCCGGAATTCCAGACATTTAGAGAATATGTCAGTCACACACCATTTACATACGTGGTGAAAGCATGGAAATTCAAACTTCTTGTCGGGTGCACATGCCATTTAAAAGGAAACACTTTATATTTCTAAACATAATACATTATACTACTAGTTGTTAGCTAATGAAAAGCAATTTTGAATTATATGATTAGAAATAACAAGTTTTAAATTAACTTCTAATCGTTTAGATAAAGTTGTAAAAATTTATATTCATAAAAGTTTGAACATATACAAAAATATATTAAAGTTAAAATATAATCTTGATTTTTAATTTAACAGATAAGTAACTCGCACGAACAACTTATGACACTAATTTTACATTTTGAAGGGTTTTCCATTTTTTTCCCCCGGTACATTTTATTAATCGTTTTGGCTGTATTAGGTATTTTTTAATAAAAGGGTGCAAAAAATTATTTAATCTACTCTTGTAAACTATCTAAATATTTTCATATATTGGTTAAAAAGTAACCTTTTTTATATAAAATAAGTAAATTACACTCATGTCCATAAATTAAGGATAACGAAGTTCAGGCAAAGAAAAGAGAAAGAAGCAAAACAAATTTGACTTATTTGTAAAGTCTATTTATTAAACAAAAAGTAAAGAGCAAAAAAAGATGCTATATGTTTTGACATAATTAATAAAAAATTTGCAAGTTTTTACTCCCTTGACCAAAATTTTCAAAAAAAGAAACCTATTTACAAAAAAAACAGTATAACATGGTTAGTAGGATGGTTAATACGGAGTATGTCTCCCGGACGATGCAATACAGGCCTAAACAAACGCCTAGGCATGCTGAGTATCAAATGATCAATCTGATCTTGGGGAATATTACACCACTCATCAAGCAATGCACTCCGAAGTTTCCGGTAGACAGGTGGGAGGGGGTTGACGGGCTGCAATTTCGTCGGCCAAGCATATCCCACACATGATCTATTGGATTCAAGTCCGGTGAGTATGCTGGCCAATGGCTACGGGTGATATCCTCCGATTGAAGGCATTCGTCTAGAATGTTTTGCACGGTGAGGACGGGCGTTGTCATCCATAAACACAAAATTCAGCACCCATGGCGCCCCGAAAACAAACGTACATGTTTGTTCCAGAATGACATCCCGATAGATGTGCAGGGTGTCTACCATCATGCAAAGGTCACGAAAAGTCACGGAAAAGTCAAGAATTGAAAAAAAGGTCACGAAAGTCAAGAAAAGGTCAAGAAATGAAGCACTAGGTCACGATTAGCGACTCAACTCCCTTTTTCCCATTTCATTCAAATTCTTAGTTGACGATTTTTCGTAGCTAAATTTTTCTAAACTTTTTGTGCACCATTTTTTGCAGTTTTTGCTAGTAAAACGTACAGTTTTACCGCATAATTCTGTCGATCTTTGTTGTAGAGAAATTTAATTTTTGAAATCAGGGCTTATTCACTGATCACCCTGTTTATTAATAGTGTTAAATTTAAAAGTATAATTTTTCTTCATTCTATCAGTATGATGCAGGGGTGCAGAAACTGTTTTTTACTCTCAACATTTCCCTCAATCCATATGCAAATTTCCCCAAAAATTTTATGATACGTTTATAGACTTGCATAAGTTCTGTATTACCGGAAGTGTAAAAAATATTTTGCAATGTACAAGCTACATACATGTTTTACTAAATATCAATTTGTCCAAGTTAAAGAGAAAGCAAACTTCTGATCGGTGAAAAAGTTGAAAAAAAAAATCGCTTAAAAAATGGGAATGGGAAAGAATAACTCGAAGAATTTTTGTAATTAATTGTTAAAATCGAAATCAGTTGTATATTTTCTGCAAATTTTTCCCCCAGATGGCTAAAATCCCCCCCCCCCCCTATCCTAGATTGCCAGATCGTACATATTCTGCATCCCTGGCACGAATGTATTTTTGATATTAGTGTTTCGTATTTGTTATGGTCAAGAAAAGGTCAAGAAATCAAGCTTACTTTATGTGGTAGACACCCTGATGTGGCCTGTCATCGTTACACTCTGAACATGCAGGTCAGTTCTGGAACCAAGAATAATTCCTCCCCAAACGAGCCATCCTGCACCACCGTAACGGTGTCTTTCAATGGTGTTCTCTTGGTGGTAACGGGTACCTGGCGCTCTCCAGATGAATGTCCGGCGAGAATCAGACTCCAAACTAAACCTGGACTCGTCGGAAAACATCACACAAGACCACTGTTGCGGTGTCCACAATGCATGCTCTCTACTCCAGGTTAATCGCAGGCGACAGTGAGTTGCGGTAAGTGGAACACATCTGACAGGCCTACGAGCATATAGACCAATGTGCCCTAAGCGTCTGTACACGGTCTGCCTTGAAACTGTCGTACCGGTAGCTGAAGAGAGCTGACGAGACAGGTCTGATGCTGTACTCCGTCTGTTTCTTTTGGCAGTAACTGCCAAATAGCGGTCCTCATTCGGCGTTGTAACTCGGGGGCGACCTGTGCTGTAACGTCTACTCACATTACCATCATCTTGGAATCGTTGCCAAAGCCTGGAGATGACACTCTGGGCGATTCCAAGTTCCTCGGATACTTCCAGCTGGGTACGTCCACATTCCAATCGTCCGATAATTCTGCCACGTAAAACATCATCCAAATGCCTCCTTTGTGCCATAACTATGCGGTTTTTGCACTGAAAGGCTTTCACAGCGCTTGTGAACAATTTTACTTCTTTGCCACCATTCCTTATATACCCCTCTCTTACACTCTCGTCATTGTGACGTACCATCCACGCCATCTGGTGGTTTCCTGTAATTTGCATATTCTTCTTCAAGATGTGTGTGATCATTCCACAGGTGAAATTTTTATTTTAGAGATCAATTTCTGTGTGATTCAGAATTATCCTTAATTTATGGACATGAGTGTATATTTACTGTTAGTGAAATTGCATTTTAAACTGTATTCCTTACTTAAGTAAATTTGCTATATTTTATTTAATTTTTAAGTTACTTTTTCACCATCTTTCACCAATATATGAAGATATTTAGTTTGTTTATAACATTGAATTAAACAGCATACCCACCCCCCCTTTTATTGAATATACCTACAGTAAAAATAATTCATAAAATGTACCGGGGGGAAAAAGTAAACCCTTTAAAATGTAAAATAGAGACATAAGCTATTTATGCAAGTTACTGATCAATTAAATTCAAAAAATCAAGATTATATTTTTCTTTAATGTATTTTCTCTCTGTTCAAATTTTTATGAATGTATATTTTACAACTTCATCTAAACGACTAGAAGTTAATTTAAAATTTGTAATTTCTGCACATTTAATTAAAAATTACTTTTTATTAGCTAACAAACTAATATTAAAATGTATTATATAGAAAATATATAAAATTGTTTCCTTCCTTCACGACGTATGCAAATGGTATTTGTCTATTCTCTGAATGTCTGGAATTACGGCATAATTACTATGTTTATAAATGGTCAGAATTCGACAAATTCTGCGAAGTCTTTAAAGAACGACTTCTATTAGACGAATATAAGCCGGTTTTTCTCTGTCCTGTTGGAGCGATTCGACAACGTATAAACGTAAAAATCAACCACTATGAGCTGAATTTTATAAACGGATTCCGAGAATCTGTCTGCCTTCGCCGTTATAGCGACGAGTGTTTCGACTAATATGGGGGATTTTTCTCTCTGGCGGTCACCCTTTTCCATTCTTACGCCGTAGTTAAGCGAGATTGTTATCTCTCACGGTCACCCCTCGCGGGTAATACGCCGTCGAGAAGTTCAGCGCTCGACGGGCAAACAGGTGGACATATCCAAGGATTTTTAACGTCGATGATTACGTCGAAACTACGTCGACGGCGACGTTAATTCGATGTATCGTGGCTGGCTGGGTACATACATTGGTAAAAAGTGAAATTAATTTCTTACCAATCCAATAATTTGACTATTATTAATAATAGCTGAACAACACTTTGTCAAAATTTCACCCCAAGTCCCAATCTGAGACTAAAATAACCGGTACTTCACACTTTGCCTTACTTATGACAAGATTTGATGGTCTAGGGATAGCGCGCTTATCTCGGAATCAGTATGCTCAGGGTTCGGGCCCGGGGGAGGAAGAATTTTTTTTTATGTTTTTCAGAAAAACGGAAATAGCACACAAAAAACGAAAACATAATAAACAGAACGGACATTTTTTGAAAATTTTGCTGCCAGTCGTTTATTTTTATTAACAAATATATTTTAAACAATTTATCGGTTTCTTTTCGTTATTTCATCGGAGTCATCGGGAAACGATGATCGGCTTTATGGCCCCCCGAGCGGACATTTTGTACCAGTTGCCGATGAAATTTACCCTTTTTTGGATGAAAAGCGGTGATCGGCCATTACTCGTTCTCCTCGGATTTAACTCACCCGCCTTTCATCGACCGATGGGTTATTGGTACTAGGGAAGCCACGTTTGGGCTTCCAATCCTTCTCAACTGAACGAATGTTTGATCAAAGAAACAGTTGAAAGCTTTAGGGATCTATTCTGCCCTTGGAGGAGCGAATAGTAAATGTGGAGTAAGCAAGCGCTAGTTCTTCTATGGGGAGAAAATGAAGTAACTGTACGCGTAGACTTGAGGGGCGTGGCTCGATAAATTTGGCATGCCAAATGAGGTTTATCGGTGTGACGTCATTTTTCCACCAACACGTGACCTTTCCGCTGTGTTGATGAGTAACCCTGTAATCTGATTGGCTGAAGTATATATTTTCCATCGACACGTGACTGAAATAGCCTCGTCTCAGTATAAGTTTTATTATGTCAGCACTCTTTAATGAGAATCTGTGGAAAGATATCTTTTTGTAGTCATGTACAGGTTCCAGAGAGTTGTTGAAACAACCATAGGCAGCACAATACAGATGCATAATTATTATTTTTTTGATTTTGCGCTTATTCTCAGGTGTCCAGCGCATAAACCTATGGAGAAAAGGTTGTTCGTTTTCCACCGTCACGTGAATTTTACAGCCTCGAACCCAAGGAGGCGATATCCTCCATTATGGCTCTTTAACTCTGAGCCACACTCTCCAAGGCTACGCATAGGGTTACTTCATTTTCTCCTATAGAAGAACTAGAGGACGAAAGAAAAACCGATTACAGTTGTGGCTTTACTTTTTCCATCTCATGCCTCCTCCATCCATTATAATTCCATCACGTTCTCTTATCATCATCATCACGGATTAGGCCGGAGCCATCATGATTCGACCGGACCCGCTTGTGCACTCCGAAAGAGGCTAATGGACGTTTCCTCATTGGTTAGTTTCAGCCGTTAGATGACGTTTATAAGTGTTGGAACCAATAAGAGAGCATCCGTAGGCCTCTTTGAATGAGTCCTCTGAGTGCACAAGCAGACCATGGATTAGGCAAAAAGCCTGTTTCGGCTTCTTGGTCCATAACTCCAAACACCGCTTTCTCGGTCTGCCAGCGTTTCACTGGTTTCACACATAGCCCACTCACAATGGCCCGGAAGCGAAATCGAAACTAAAAGGTCATGTGATCATCGGAACCCATCTAAATGGCATGCTTTTTGAAGCATAGTGTGCGACAGGCGCGTAGCCAGGAAAATTTTTCGGGGGGGATATGCGCCTGGAAAAAATTTTCGGGGGGGGGGATATGAACTTATATGTGCATAAATACACGGAATTTCATCACTAATCCAAAAATTTCGGGGGGGGGGATATATCCCGATATCCCCCCCCTGGCTACGCCCCTGGTGTGCGAATATGATCTAACTTAGCATTCATTTTCGCACTAAAACAAAACGCAGCGGTCCTTTTTCAATTAACTTTGTAATACAACACTGGGAAATAAGGGAAAGAGGGAGGGAGTTAGAAGAATATTAAAAAAAAACTTGGTAATATGAGCCAGGTTTTATGAAAGTCCATTTTTGTTGCATGGATATTTTATATGTTTATATTTGTTTACATTCGTAATTTAATCTACTATTACATTTATATTGACAAAAAGTACAATACATAATATACATTTATACTGACAAAATGATGAAAATTTTGACGCATTTTTTCGGGGGGGGGGGGTGAAGATAGTGTTTATAAATAGAAAGCTCATAGCAGATTGCATTCATTCTTATTAACTAATTTTTTTTTCTCAAAAATCAATTTAAACACTTTCAAGGAAAACAGTTTATACCAATTAAATTAAAAAATTCCGTTTTTTACCGTTATTTAAGATTTTAGTAGAATTAAAAGAAAATTAAATGATAATTGTAAAAATAAAAATATTCTTTTTCAGAAAGCAATTATACAAATATCATTTGAAGTCAACTTTTAAAAACAAGAATCCATACGAAAGCTAAGAATTCAGGCAATGAAGCAATTTAATAGTAAAAACAATAAGATTTAAACGGGTACATGCAATGGTTATGGGTCCCCCAGCATATTCTGGGTGTTTCATTAATTTTCAAATGCTGTATTAACTGCTCAAAGGGCAGGGGTTTCATCGGAGCCATCGGACTCATTGTAGCCCACTTTATGCATCTAAATTGAATATAAATATATTCAATTTTAAAACAATACGTTATTAACACATATACATACATATATTTATATACATAATTTACATATATACACACATTCTATACATAAGTAAACAAATTTCTACTCCATTGCAACTACATGGTACTATTCAATCACATACAACTAGCCCAGCATAATAATAATAATAATAGAATCCCCAAATTAAGTACAAATTAATTGTTAAATTTTTTAAGCTTTTTAACTGAACTTTTTAAATTTTGCATAGAATCAATTTTATACTTGGTGAAATTATTTAGCATTACTTTAGAAGTAATTAAACTAATTTTTTTTAATCGTGTCTGTAAAAGAATATTACATTCACACCTAACAGATACATTTACATCAAGATCAATCTAAGTTGTAAGCATGATAATTTATAAAGTGTACCTAACTGTTTACCTAAGCTAAGGAATTCATTTGATTTGCATCCATACACACTGCAGTCAGAGGCGACGACTTTACAAAATTTCTATGGGTGCCCTAAAAGTCCGTGGTGTGTGTGTGTGGGGGGGGTTAATAAAATGTTGAAAGTCGCACAAGGTTTGTAATTTTTGATAAAGGATCGCTAAGTTTGGTGCCAAAACGCGACAATTTATTTTAAAGGGGAGTATAGTTGGAATGTACTTGGCTAAGACTGTAAAATAGTTTTAGTAAGTGATTTTAAGATAGATTTCGATTCCGAAGACGGGTTTTTATGGAACAAGGAAGAAAAATACGGCACACTCATGAATAACGATACACTTTCCAACTTTATGGAATCTTTTCCAACTACCCTTCAATCTTTTCCTATTATTATTTGCTTCCTTGCTCGTAACTACTCAATCATTTGACTTTTCGTGCACATTTTTACCGGTGGGAAATGGGTAATACAAATAATCATTTTAGCTCCACATAAAATATCCAACATCTGAGGGTATAGATCAAAGAAACGATATCTGTCTCACGGTTTTGGTACACAAATTAAAATAAACTAACTGCACCAAGGATTCGAAAAAATTCAGGATAATTCTTTACAAGCTGCAATACACACTGCAATAAATTCGAAAACTTTCATGAAACTTTCAGAAAAATCTTAAATGTGGAACTGCATAGCAAAATATTTCTAAGAGTGGCCATTCTGCAAAAATTTTTCTTTTATTCGGGTGTCTAGTACAGCTTGTGAACCTACATCCTAAAAATTGTGAAGTGCTTGAGATAATTAGTTTTCTTTTTTGTATTTATATACCAAAATTGCGTGTTTTTTTTTCCAGCGCTGAAGGTGACATTCAAAGTTTAATTTAAGTGAATAGTGTGAATTTTGGCATCCGATTATCTGTACTACGGTGAAGCAACGCTGGGCATAGAATGAAAGTCTCCACCGCTGTGTCTTAGTAACGATAACAGCAAACCAGTTAAAATCAAGATTCTTTTTAAAGTAATGAAGTATTTCTGATGAAATGTCCTTCTTTTAGAAAAATCTGCTTGTGCTGGAGTCACCGTAAATTTTTTTGCCTTACGCAAATTCGCTGTCAAAATTCGAGAATTCCTGGGCGCACATCCCCTTTGCCCTTGTAATAAATCAGACCCGAAAGAGGTGTATTACACTATTTCACTTTTTTTTTTTTTACTTTTTGCGATAGAATTTTGATTGGTTTTAACTAATCATTATAAATTTCAAAGCAAAGGAAAAGTGTATTGGGGGGGGGGACATGCAACAATAATATCACAATCAGTCAAATTTCTTGTCATGTAAATGGAAATTTTGTATAAAAAGTGATTTAGTTTTCGAATGCAACAATTCACGATCAATGTTATTCTTGTTTAATCTATCTCATCCCTGTCTGAAATCCTCAGAGTTTTCAAAAAATGTTATTCATACTATTGTTTCTCAGCTCATTCATTTCCTGTATTTTTTTTTTTTTTTTTTACATTTTTGTACCCTATAAACAGCTGCAGTTAAGCCTTGACTATTTTCTTTTCTTTTTTTTTCCCAACAAATTAAAAAAATTATAAAAATTATACTAGATGGTTTCCTCAGAATGAATTAATGCTACGTATTCTAGTTTGAAATGTGTGTAGGACCACATAAAAAAGATTGGTAACTATTTAAATGCAAACAGAAAAATAAAGCAGAACAAAAAAAGTTGTTTATCTTTGAGTTAATAATTATTCAAAAAATATTTTGAATTGTTGGCCATATAACCTCCAGGCATGATTTTGAGCATCCTCCTGAAGTAGAGCTATTTTACCCTCTACCATTATGTGGTCAAATTTGCAAATTTACGAGAGACATACATTTCAGTAATGTGTGTTCATGCGCCCATGATTTCAGTATAATTTTACAAAAACAGCATTAGGCTAGATCAAAGCAAATTGTACCTAATTCCGCTTTGTCAAACAAGAACAAAAATTGAACAAAATATTCGCAGAAAATGAAACGGAAGGCATCTCGAGATGTTAGTGTGGACGACAGTCTGTTCCATCCTTTTCAATAAATAACTGAGCACTAAAATCATTCAAAAATAAGAAAAGGAAATTGAGACTTTAGAAGAAAGTGACACAAACCTTTATACCTTAGAAGCCTCGCCTCAGTCTCATTCAATTAACACCAAAGCGCCGACACTTTTTTATGAATGGGCATCTTTTTTTGTTCCAGAGACATACAAAGTGTTGTATATTAGGTGCTTGTAAACAGACAGACCTTGATGTTCTCTATTTACAATAAAAACAATTAAACCTACTCACTTCTGAATCCTGAAGTAATATTATTAGAACTATCTCAAAACATTTCCATAATGGGAATGAGTCTTTCACCTAACTCCTGTGTTATCTTTCCTGCGTGAACTTCTGATTGTAGCCAGCGGCTTTGTCTCAAATTCTCCGTTTTCCGGTACTCTTGGGCTAACATAGTATCATTGTATTCATACATTTTCCCATGGAGGACGAGGATTCTGGGATGAGGTCTGTTTGTGTGGGTCAGAAAGGGGGGGGCACAGTGGGCAAAGGCATTGCCTATGGGGCTGTAGGGAGTCGCACATCACATTGTGAAAAAGCTTTGAATTTTAGAAAGACATTGTTTCCATGGGCGCCAGATAGGAAGGCAAGTGGCAGTGGGGGATTGAGATTTGAGCCCGCCTAGTATAGTAAACATTTTTACAGCATACTGAACTTCTAAGCAGGGTTGGCATGGTTTAAACCGACTGGTTTAAATCATGTTTTAAACCAAATGGTTTTTTCTCAAAAAAACCAATTGGTTTGTTTAAAAGAATAATTTAAAATTCCGAATACTACAGATAGAATATGTTCTGATATCTTTTAAAATTATCCTTATAAGTATCAACAATAAGTTTTTATATCAATCTAATAGACATCTTATTGTTTTATCTTTATTAAAAATTATTAATTAAACTTAAATTATAGGCTGCATTTTAAATTTTTTTTTCGAAAATAGAGGTTTTGTGTTTTAACAACTTATTTTTAAACCTTAAAAATATCATTTTGAACAACTTATCACCATTATTACTGATGAATCTAAGTGCAAGATTCCATGTAAAATATAGTAAACAGTTAATATTGTATTATATTATGTACTAAATATAAAAAATAGTATCTCTAAATAAAATATTAAAATTGAATGATTTCAATGCCCACATAAGTATAGCAACAATTGTTAATTTACTTTGTTTTAATTACTTTCAGAAGGAATAATAATTGTTATCTGAACATTTTACAAATACTTTTATTTATAAGTATGTAACAGGTAATTATAAAAGGATTTAAAAAAAACAAAACAAAAAACCTGGTTCAAAAAAAAAAAAAAAAAAAAAAAAAAAATCCGGTTTAAACCAAAAAAACCTGGGTTTTTGGTTTTTTTCAAATAAACCGGTTTTTTTTCCAACCCTGATTCTAAGTATTATTTTCGTGCTAAAATGTCTGAAAGTTAAGATGACCCCCATACACCTTTAAATTAGTACTCATATGAGAAACTATTATAATAATTATTATTATTTTAAATAGACAAAAATATTACCTGTTTGGATTCCCCCCCCCTTTTTTTTCATGCACTTTTTAAAATTTTAGAGTATGTGCTAAGCTACTACTTATTGGAATTTTATTATAATTACTCCAGTGCTGAGGCACATAAGGATGTATGCCGAAGAAACAAAATCTGCATAACAGTCTTAGTACACAAATTAAAGTAGACTATCGCTCCAAGGATTCGAAAAAATTTAGGATAATTCTTTATAAGCTGCACTACATACCGAAATAAAGAATAACACTTCTTTAAAATTTTCGATTTTTTAGAATTTTTTCTAAAAGTTTCGTAAATGATACAGGTTTATTGTTTATTTCAGTGTATAGCGCAGTTTCTAAAACATACATCCTAAAAATTTGAAATATTTGACATAATTAATTATTTTGAATCTGTGTACCAAAATTTCATGTTTTTTTTTTCCGTACTACAGCGATAAGCTGAAAGTAGCTGTCATTCAGTTGCCTTTAAACAGGGTTTAATTTCTATCCAAAAAAGTGCACGGCTGAGCTCTCTCCCATGCAAATTAGGCACTTTCTTTAAATACATGCAAGTATTTAGCACCCACGAAAACTTTTCTGTGGGTGCTTGAGATCTGACATACTACATAAAAAAAAAACAACTGTCCCTCACTAAAATTTTATTTTCGAATTATGCAGTTGCAAAGCACTCGTCGTCATCAGTGGCGTGACTATACCGTTAGGGCCCGTAATGAATTCATTGGATAGGGTCCTTCCTCATTGTACAGAATCTCAACCAACATGTTGCAGTTCACTTTTTCTAGCTTTCTATTTGGGAAAGGCTCCCTCTCCATCCGGGGGACCGTGCAGGGCCTTCTCTATTCAATAGAGAAGGCCCTGGACCGTGGCTTTTGCCCGTTCTACCGCCCTATAGTTACGCCAGTGATTGTCTCATCGAAGTTCCTCATGCGCATCTAAATTATAAAGGACATGCGTGCTCATATAGGGAAGAAGGTGGGGGCTCGGGTCCCTGCCTCTAGCCGTCGGTATAGTGAACATTTTTATATTAGCTAACCTTTTTTTCACTATTTCAGTACTAAAATGTTTGAAAGCGCGATTGCTGATGACCTTACAAATGCCAGAAATAACCGCCCCCCTCGTCTTAAAGTACTCATATGGATGTCCATGCCGAAGCACCCACATACATTTGGCCTCATTAAAGATTTTCTTTTAAACTTTTAAAATATCACACAACTAATAAGCAAATAAAGCATTTTAGTACTGAAATAATGCAAAAAGTTCCGTATGCTTTACAAATATTCATATTACGTAATGGCATAATTGGGGCGGGGGGGGGGACCCTCCTTGAGTGTACATCACTGTGTTGGGGTTATCAGACGATTGCTGGTGCTCAGCATCCGACGTAATTTTTTTTTACAAGCCCAAAGCACCCACATAAACGTCTTTTCCTAGCCCTTTCTGGAAACTTCAAATTATGACCTGGCACTAAAATTTCTGTGGGTGCGGAGCACCCACAGAATTTTTTCAGTGGGTGCTTGAGCCCCGGAGCACCCACGTAGTCAGCGCCACTGACTGCAGTGACAACCCATTTTAAAAAATTAGATTTACAGAACGAAATGACTTGTTTAGCCAACTGCCAGTTACTTACTGCAAGAAAGTTAATAAACGATAATGTATTTCTACAACAGTCATTAAAATCCTCAAAATAGAGGAATTTTTAAACACAAATTAAAATGTGCTCACTAAATAAATAAATACGTATATATACAATAACAAAAATCTAAGTGTAGCTTACCTGGTTTTTGAGAACAATTATCCACAGTAAAAATCATCCAGAGAAAATTCATGCTTACACTAAGCATAATTCGTTATATAACACATCACCACACACAAATATCTGCACTATTCAGTAAAATGTGAGCGAAATGGTTAAACATTTTGAATAAAACGAGACAAATAGTTATTACGAAGCAGCACAAATCAACACAGTTGTATTGACTGATTAGAATAAGTTGGGTTCCGATGATCACGTGACTTTCGCGCTTCCAGGCCATTGTGAGTGGGCTATGGGTTTCACACTAGTGTTGGGTAACTCGCACCAGAAAAATGAAAAGTGAGGGAGGTACCTCAATCAGGTTTGAAGTGGCTCAAAGAGGGGCTTGAAATGAAGAGGTTCAAATTAGGCAACCGAACAAAAACTTACGTGCATTTCACACCAGCCGGCACACTATGGAGTTGGGGAATTTCGCCTATGCCATTTGTTAGTACTTCATTAGTATCGTTTAGTACCGAGAGATTTTCGTAAGTACCGCATCCGTTACGGATTTACGGACACTTCAAATTTGCCAACTGGTAAAATGGTCAGCCGGCACACCATGGAGTTGGGAAATTTCGCATATGCCATTCGTTAGTACTTCGTTAGGACTGTTTAGTACCGAGAGATTTTCGTTAGCACCACATCCGTTACGGATATACGGACAATACAAGTTTCTTGTCGCACTAGCTATCTAGCCCGTACAAATTACAGAATGGGGATTTCAAATATGCTATTCGTTAGCACTTTGTTAGTACTGTTTAGTACCGAGAAATTTTCGTTAGTAACACATCCGTTACGGATACACGGACAATACAAATTTCCTGTCACACTAGCTACATAGCCCGTACAAAATGCAGAATGGGGATTTCGCATATACCGCTCGTTAGTACCAGTTAGAACCGAGAGATTTTCGTTAGTAACGCATCATCCGTTATGATATACGCACAGCAAAAATTTCCTGTCACACTAGCTACCTAGACCGTATAAATTGCAGAGTGGGAATTTCGCAAATGCCTTGCGTTAGAACTTTTTAGTGCTGTTCCGTTCTAAGAGATTTTCGTTAGTACGACATCCGTTACGGATATACGGACAGTACAAGTTTCTTGTCACAATATCTACCTAGCCCGTACAAATTACAGAATGGGAATTAATTAGTACTTTGTTAGTACTGTTGTTTAGTTTCGAGAGATTTTTGTTAGTACCGTGTCCGTTATGGATATACGGACAGTACAAATTTCCTGTCACACTAGCTACCTAGACCGTATAAATTGCTGAATGGAAATTTCGAATATGCCATTCTTTGTACTCCGTTAGTACGGAGAGATTTTCGTTAGTACAAAACCCGTTATGGATTTACGGACAGTACAGATTTTCTGTCACACTAGTTACCTCGTCCATACACCATACAGCCTGGGAATTTCGAATTTTGCATTCGTTAGTACTTTGTTAGTACTAGTTAGTACTGTGAGATTTTTGTTAGTACCTCATCCGTTTCGGATTTTACTGACAATTCATGTTTGCGCGCTGGTGAGATTATAAATAGACATTATACATTAAATGACAGCCATTATAAATTGAAATATCTATTGATTGCTAAAAAAGAAAACAAAATTTATTTAAATTTAGATAGAGTATGTTAGAGTATAAATGAGAACAAGGGTTCCGCATAATGTTTGACATACTTTCATTAGAAATAATATTATGGGAAAAGCGGGAGAAAACAGACGAATAATCATGATAAACAATAAGAAAATGACTACTCACCGATTAACATATATCAATAAAAAGTGGATTCTCAAGAATTCAAATTTGAAACATTCTTGAATCAGTTAGTACAAGTTAAGTAATATTTTGAATCAAAAGTTTTTAAACTATGGTGGCATATTGAGTATGTAGATGTTCGAACTTCATGCTATGTGGGCTGGTGAAATGATGTCCCCGAAAATTTCAACTGACCGTAAATCCATAACGGATGGGGTACTAAGGAAAAACTCTCGGTCCTAACGGGTCCAGTGGCGTTTTCTCAAGGTGTGCAGAACCTGAGTTAATGTCCAAGAAAAACAAGAAAAAAGAGTATAACAGGAAAAAACAGTACTGAGAATTCTAATTTTTTGGGGTCCTCCAACCCCTCCGGAATGACTAGATAACGAAGCGTTGCGTTGCGATATTAGTAAAACACACTTATCGTGATAAGCAAAACTTTGGAAGCGGCATAGCTGTATTAATAGCGAATGGATATGTGAAATTCCCGAAATGGATGGTGTGCGAGTTGGAGAAACTGTGTGGCCGGAAATTTGAACTGTCCGTAAATCTTAATGGATGCGGTACTAACGAAAATCTCTCGTTACCAACCAGTACTGACATAGTAACAATGAATTGCATATGCGAAATTCTCCGTTTGCATGGTGTACGGGCTAGGTAACTAGTGTGACAGGAAATTAGTACTGCCCGTATATCCCTAACGCATGCGGTATTAACGAAAATCTCTCGTATTTTATCCCTCGGTGCTAAACAGTAACAGTACTAACAAAGTAATAACGAATGAATATTCGAAATACACTTTCTGCAATTTGTACAGGCTAGGTAGCAAGAGTGATAGGAAAATTGTACCGTCCGTGTATCCGTAACGGATGCGGTACTAACGAAAATCTCTCGGTACTAAACAGTATTAGCAAAGTAATAACGAATGAATATTCGAAATACACTTTCTGCAATTTGTACGGGCTAGGTAGCATGTGTGACAGGAAACTTGTACCGTCCGTGTATCCGTAACGGATGCGGTGCGGTACTAACGAAAATATCTCGGTACTAAACACAAGAAAACAAAAAGTTTCGAGGCAGTTCTTACTATAGCAACTGTTCAATGGGGGTGAGATTCAGGCCCGTCGCTAGCGGGTGTGCAGGTTGTGCACCGCACAAAGGCGCCAAGATAAAGGGGGCGCCGTGACGACTGAAGATGAGTTTAGCGAAAAATGAACATTTAAAAAAAATTCGAAAACATAAACATTTTTTGTTTAAGTTTATATTGCAGACACCTAGGAAAGGGCTTTCCCCGCCAAATGTTCCACTACAATGTTTTGGCAAATTTAAGGCATTATCGTTAAGTTCCATCTTACAAGTACTGCTTCGTTAGCATTCTTTCTTCCTTCCCACCCCCTTCATTGTTTGTGTGATCATGACAACGCTGCGCTCGGGCGATCTGCCAAGGATGGGGGGCGCCTTGGTAGGAGGACTTTCTAAGGGGTTCTAAAGTGTATTCACGTTACATCTGGAGAAACCTATACCAAAGCTCCAGACTGTTAGATCGACAGCCGCGCGATGGAACCCGAACCCGGGACCTTCACACTTCGGCCATCTACCATTTTCAGTGTTCCCCCCTCATACAGTGGCGGATTAATGCAAATTTCTCGGGGAGCGGTTAGTTAGAAGATTTACATATACGTCCATTTTATGGAAGTAAAATAGGATCTTTTACATTAATTTCTTTTGTTTGGGGGGGGCGGTCGGTCCCTTCGCTCCCCCCCTTTAATACGCCCTTGCCTTCATATCTTAGGCAAAAAATCTTCTCCGAGTTTCCCCAAACTTGTTTTTCAGTGCTATTCATAAGATCAAATTTACTGATATGTGATACCATACTATAATGATGATATAGATGGCCATTTTTCGTTTTCAGTTTCCTTCCCATTCATGGGTACCTGCCTGAGGTCCTGAGATGCTGCAGAGAGAAGTACTGTTGCATTTGTTGGTGGGAGAGATAGGGGGCTCATCTTGAGCTCTCCTGCACTTTAGTATTAAAATAGTACAAAAAAGTTCAGTACACTATTCACTATACCGACGGCTTGGGGGGGGGAGGGGAGCGATCCGGGAGTCCAGTACGTGATAACAAATACAAATCTGGGAACGGATATGGACCCAAAAGGGGTGCAAAGAAAGATACATTTTATATTTGTGTCTAATCGAAGTTCCCTGGCACGTAAATGGCCTATGGAAGAAAATTCTTGAAAGTCCGCTAGCGTTTAAACGGTACATTCTATTGAGCTCAAATTGGGTATATATGTTATAAACTACTATCCTAAAACTTGTATTGATTTGGGTGTGTATAGGATTTATAGTTTTTCTACGGACCTACGACAAAGATTTCTTTTATAGTGTGGCCTATGGGAGAAAAGTCTTGAAAGTGCACTAGCGTTTAAACGGTACATTCTATTGAGCTCAAATTGGGTATGTATGTTATAAACCACCATCCTAAGACCAGCATTGATTTTGGTGTGTATAGGACTTATAGTTTTTCTACAGGGGCTACGACAAAGATTTCTTTTGCATTAGGGCCTATGGGGGGGGGGAAATTCTTGAAAGTGCGCTAGCGTTTAAACGGCGCATTCGATTGAGCTCAAATTGAAAAAAATTAAGAAAATTTGCTGAATTATTCATCGATTAAAATTTATTGAAATGCTTGGTAATGATCTTAATCGTAAGTGTTCGGAAAGTCGAGTGGAGTCCCTCCAGATTTTTTTGTTCTATACTGAAGTTTGTATTGTTTCAGTACTAGTACATTCTGTGGTATTTTACAGCCTGATAAGAGCATTCCCTTCATAAAAACACTAGTAAAGGCAGTCTTATAAAAAAAGGCAGTCATAAAGGCAGTCTTGCATGGAGGGGGGACTCAAAATTTGAAAAGCTTTACTAACCTAACAGAAAAGTAACATGAATTGGTGTTCAAATGTTATTTATTTTCTAAAATAGATAAATACGATCAACTTTATTTATATTATACGATAATTGAAATCTGAATTATCGGATTCAAGGGATCTCTCTTCCCTTGAGCACATTAAAATTTTTTTTGAGTTGCTATGCAGTTTAGCCCATATTTGAGCCAAGGTTTATTCTGTCTGCTCTCATCATTGAAAAGATACAATGGAGAAGGCCCTCTTTCTGTGACCAGTGTTGCTTCCAAGCTTGGGGCAGTGAAACCTGAATTTAAAATTGAAAATGAATTGGGCGGGGGGAGGGGATGACTCAACAGTGGTAAAGTTCTAGTAATATTTTTTTACCTCTCCCCTCCTTCAAGCATCTCCGAATCCACTACTGAGCAGCAATTTAACAAGTCGTTCCATATTTAAATAACCTCCGGTAGTATTTTACATAACATATTAAAACAGTGCTCCCCCCCCCTAAAAAATGAATAAAATCGTAAAGGGTTACATTTTATTTTATTATGCATTTTGCTTAGGTAAAATAAGTTTTTTTTTTTAATTAGCCCCCACTAAAACTAATTACATTGCTGTAGGATAAAATTTTGCTTTAATTTACAACTTTGCTTAGGTCAAATGAGTTTTTTCATTAAAATTAGCCCCTTCCACACAATTTTTTTTTATATTCGCTACTGTACTCAAAATTAATGGAATTACTATTAAGTTTAATTTACTTTTCTCCAATCGTATATAGAGTAGTAAATTATTTTCGTCCTTTTTTCAACTACACTTTTTATAAAGAAGTAAAAGGAGTAGCATAGGTGGATTCAGTTATAAAATAAAATAATAATTAATTTTATTGACCTTTGAATAATTCCTTTTCATAACACTTTTTATATTTTTGAAACCAAACCTATGTATTCAACAATATTTATGCCTTCTCTTGTGTGAAATATGGCCACGAAAGGGTTAAACTGATAGTTTCTGTCGCTTTAAAGAAAAGAATTGTTGCAATAGGTGATTGAGCAAGATACTTCGAGGATAATTATTACTACTAGCTGCGTGCCCGTTCTCCGCACGGTAGGGAACGAAACTTTTTCTTACATGTATAATTCGAATTGATTCCAGAGATTTGGAATCTAAAAATAAGCAAAATGATTTGACTCTTCGCGTAAAGTTACTCATTACTTATTCGTAAAGTTAGTATAAGTACTGACCTGTGACCCTTGTTAATATTATGACGCAAAAAACTATGTCGGTGTCATTCACGATCAGAAAAGAAAAGCGTGATGGTTTTCAGTGAAAATTCCTAATTTTCAAAATGTCTCTTTTCTGCATCATATTCTTTTTTAGATTTAAGCTATGCCATTAATAAATTAGATACTACATGATGTAGAGAACCGTTTTATTTTATAATTATGTAAATAGTTGTGTACCCACTCTTTGCAAGGCAAGAGAAGAACATTTTCCTAAAATGTGATCATAACTACTTGTGACAAAACAGAATCTCGAATTAAGCATTAACGGTTGCAAAACGACAGTATATTGTATTGGTATCAGTAAAAGATAGTATAATTAATAGTAAGTAGATATGATAAGGCAATATTGATCAAACCACAATCCCAGACAGCACATAAGCTTAAATCAAGCTTGAGATTTAGCTTGGCAATGCAAGGTTGGCTTAAGCTGGATTTTGACTTGCAAAGTGCGGTGATGGCGCCATCTGTGAAAGAGAATGGACATTAATTGTCTAGCCAATTTGTTGAAAGTTCGTAAAAGATGTGTTTTAATGGGGATGGGTTTTTTATTACCAGTGCCATATTATCGGCAGGGCAAACGGGGCAACTGCCCAGCGCCTAAAGATTTTAGGGCCCCAAAATCTTACACTTTTGTAATTTTAAAATAAAATTACAAAGGATAAAAAAAATTAAGTTAAATAATTTTTTTAATTATAAAGTATGAACAATGAAAATAATTCAAATTTAGATTTTTATAAATTAATTTAAACTTATTTTTAATTCTTCGAAATGCTCTATATTGATATAGCATACCAATATATGTAGGAAAGAACTAACCACATTTGTAAAGAGAATTTTTAGCGTTAAAAAATAGCAAAATTTTTCAATTATTTGTTAGTATAAGAAATATTTACAAAAATGACTAAAGTGTTTGTATTCCATACATGTTATGTTAGCAACTGTGATATAGCATTTCGAAGTAACGTTTAACTATCTGTTTCTTTGATTTCAGATTACTTAACACAAAATTTGTTTTAAGTAAGTAAACCCATTCTATATTTCCAAACATGGAAATTCTTCAAAATAAAATACAATTATACTACGAAATTGATTTTAAAATCAGTCGTTTGTCTCGATTTTGGCCAGCGGCAGTATTGCTCATGAGTGTTGCGAAAGTTTTAAAACATGTGTTGCTCTTAAGTTTATATTATGTTTATTTCCCTATTAGTAGAGTCTCTAAATCACACATAAAATTATTTTAATTTTGATGCATCCCATGGAAAAAAAAAAAATAATATATCGCCCACTTATCAATCTGGCCAGAAAACGGCTTAATAATTCACTTCAAACTTTAGCTGCACAAGGCTCTGGTGGCTGAATGGATAACGCCCTCGGCTGTTAATCGAAAGGTCCCGGGTTCTATTCTAGCCACGGACACCCGATAGAAACAGAATTAAATAACTTAAAATTACAGCATAGAGGGGGAAAATGCGCAGAAAAATAAAGTATGTGGGACTCGGGAGCCCCGTGTATTTAGAAATTTTTTTTTTTTGGAAAATTTTTTAAGCTTGAAATGTCAAGCTTGATTCAAGCTTGAAATGTCAAGCTTAATGCAAGCTGGGAAAGTGTAAACTAGAACACTTGATTCAAGCTTGCATCAAGCTTACACGATTGGAATTTTCAAGCTTAATTCAAGCTTATTGACTTGATAAATCAAGCTTGCTGCAAGTTTGATGCAAGTTTGCTGTGCTGTCTGGGATATACTGCATTAATAAATATTTTGTTATATTAGACTGTAACAGAAAAAAGAAAGTTCTGTTACAGTCTTTCCTGTTGAAACTACCGCGTGATATATTAACGCGACGTAGAATTACTTAATGTATTGTTAGCTGTGATGTAATACGGCTGTTAAAAAATGAATAGAAGACTTAGTTTCACAAAATATTTATTAATGCGGTATACTGTGGTTTGATCAATATTGCCTTATCATATCTACTTACTATTAATTATACTATCTTTTACTGATACCAATACAATATACTGTCGTTTTGCAACCGTTAATGCTTAATTTAAAGAAACGGTTTAGATATTTGCCACGAATGTAGGCTTTTACTCTTTGGTGATTCTTTGCAATTTACGCATTAGCATAAACGATAATCATTTCAGTTTACGTTGCCACTAAATCAGCTCTCCATAAATTTTTATGCATAATTCTTGTCAGATTGGTGTATTTAGCACCAGGGCCCTATTATCTCACGGGAAAATCGGGACTTTGGCCAGTGCCTCTGGTTAGAAATGGCCACCAATTTCAAATGTTGTTCTGAAATATTCTTTTTTATAAACATATTTTATGAAAAATAAAACAAATTTCATAGATGGAGGCCCTCAAATTCATCAATGGAGTCCCTGTTTGCCATAATCAGGCCAATCTGACTTTACCCAATATTTACCCAGGCAAATCGGGACTTTACCCAGGGGCCTCCGGCTCGAAATGGCCCCCAATTTCAAATGTTGTTCTTTTTTTACAAAAAAATTTATGAAAAATAAAACAAATTTCATACATGGGGGGGGCCCAAAATTCATCAATGCCCGGGGCCCCCTGTTGGTCATATTCAGGCCCTGTTTAATACCGCTAGGCCCTGTTTATTTCCTGCTATTCGAAAACGTGGCCCGTTTAAAATCTCAATCGAAAATAATGCTGGATAATTAATTCACTGGTGAAAAAACAGCATTCAATTATTTATTTGGCAACGTAAAGCAAAATATGGAATTATTTCATGCGTGGCGTATGTTCCGCTTGTGAGTCCGTTATTCTGATTGAGTTTCGAAAGAGGTTTTAAACTTATGACATCAAAATCACGCACTTTTCACATGTGATAACTCAGTTATTTTAAAGTAATTTTATTTCTTTTTTTTCAACTGGCAATTTTAATCATTGTTACTGTCTCCAAGACAACCAAACCGCAAGATATCATACCGAAAATTTTAAGCTGCATCTACTGAAATGAAAATAATTCTTTACTTAAAAATGCGTAAAAAAATCTCCTAATTTATATTTTCCTCTGGTTTTTCTTTTAAAAGAGGGCGAAATGTATGCTCCATTTGACAAAATATAGAAAAGTTATGACGGATAGAATTCAAGATGCAGCAATTTTAAAAATATTTTACGAAAGTCAGCGTCAAATTTAATTTTATTTGAAAAATTCCCAACAATCTGAAAATTATGTTACACAGTCCGAACAAACAATTTTTAAAAGAAACTTTTCTTCTCTATCCGATGATGTAAATTTCGTTTTCTTGCGAGTGTAATTACCGGCATTATTACGTATTAGGCGAGAAAAATCGCTAAAAATCGGACAAAACATAAAATAAAACATTTTCTAATTCGAATTTCGAAAAAGTCGCTCTGAGGTAGGTGTGTTAGTATCTGTCCTAGTGAAGCCGTATGCAAAATTCGGTAGGTCTGCGACCAACCGTCTCGGCGCAATGCGATCGAGAGGCGCGCGCAAAAAGATCGGAGGTCACAAACTTACCTACCTACATACCTACATAGCTACATACAATGTTTACTCTCGGATTTTATTATATAAGATTATTATTATTATATATTCGTCATAAAAAACCTTGTTAATTCAAAAAAGAATTATTTTTCAGAAATTTTCGTAAATGCAACTTGAACGAGAAAAATTAGCGCCTCAAAAAATCTATATATTTCCAAACATTTTACATTCAAGCGAAACTCAGAATTTATCTTAATAAAATACATAAGCCACGTTCATTTTACTTTTTTGTTCCATTTTCCCATTTTGTTGAAATAAGAGATACTACACTTTCTATTTGAGTCGTCAATATGAAAGTTAAATTAATCAGCCTTTGAAATGTTTGACTTTTTATTAAAACATCTACTGTTCTTGAAATTAAATTAATAACCATCTGCCGGGATCTTCTCCGCTGAAATCGGTCACTTGAATTTCAAACCTATCTTATGTAAATCTGGATAAAACAAAAGAAGCTTCAATAATCGAATCTACCAAATAATATGAAAAAATTTTGAAATTATTAACTATGTTAAAACATGTCGTTTGTAGTTTTCCTAGCATTACATTGCTTTATTTATAAACAAACAGCGTACATATAGAATTAAAATATTTTCATGCTTTTTATTTAGATTTAAGGATTTCTCAATTCTTTTGAATCAATGTCCTGGCTTCTAAATCGGAAACGTTATACCACAGTCAGCTTTCTACTAGTCGTGAAGCGCATTCACTCGTTAAACATTATGGCAGGGTTCTATAATTATTGTTGAAAAAAAAAAAAAACACTTTATTCTCCCCTCCCCCTTCTTTCTTTCTTTTTTGGATGTAAAGAACAGGCAACCCCTTGAAGGATACCTCTCTAGTCCGCGCTCAACTTAATGAATTCCATATCGCTAGAACTCCGCAAAAGACTAGCCTAGATGGAAGCAATCTGATCTCCGCACCCATGGCAACTGATGAGCTACCTACCACAGTGTTTTTGGTTCCACTGACTTTACGAGCATGTATGCCTAACGTGACCATTTATTTTTCCCTTCAAAACGGGACATCTTATTGTTTTTAAGGTGATAGTGCCTGCAGGGACACTGAATTGACAGGTCTGGGTATCTTTTAATTGTTAAGAAAACGCGCAAAAAAAGCTTCTGTTAATGTTAATATCAAAATAAAATGAAAAGAAAACTTTGATAAAACACACATATACTATAAAAAATAGTGCAGGACGTACGTTTTGTGTGGTATAAGGGGTAGGCCCTTCTTCGACTTCAAAAACACCCTCCGACACAAGGCAGAAAGGTAGGAAAGTGAGAAATGTAAATAAAAGGGCACACGGAAGAAAGGAAGTTGTCATTCGGAAGGGGAAAAATTCCTAGAAAACCAGAGTGAAAAGGGAAAATAAAGTGGAGATCGAGGGAGGGGGAGGAATAAGCAAAAGGGGACCATGACTTTAAAAAAAGAAATAAATTGAAATAGTTGACAAAAAAGAACATTAAAAAAGCAAACACAAAAAAAATACACCCCCCCCCCCGGCGTTTTCTTTGCGTCTCGAGAGGGGAGGGAGGGTTGCCAGGCTTTCTTTTTACAGACAAAGCCGTTGGATGATTTTAGATTTTTAGCGGCCTTTATTGAAATCGTCACCGTGCATTGCTCTCTTTCTAAAAACGGGACATTGCAGGGGACATTTTCTAAATACGGGACATTACGGTGTCCCGAAGCTGTGCTTGGGGACAACGGGACAAGCCACCTAAAAACGGGACACCTTACTGGGTCACCTTATATATGCCGCATGTACTGGGTGAGTTTCCGGTAGTGGCGGGTGTCCATCGGGCAACCCTACGGTCCAAGAGCACTGTTGATTCTCTATTGAATACACATACGGTATTGTAAAATCAAATTTTTGTTTTAAAAGTCTATAAGGGCACCACTTTCCGAGTCTCGGTTTAATTATGATATTTTCCAACTGAATCAGTACATGGAATAGTAAAATGATACTTTTGTTTCGAAGACTGATTTTCTTTCTTTTTTTTTTTTTAATGTAGGGGCGCTAAATCGGTGTTTGCACAAAGGCGCCTGACACATCAGCGACGGCCCTGGTGAGATTGTTGAAATCTTTAAAATTTGTTTTAACAGTAAGTATCTTTACAGTAAGTATCGATACAGTAAGTATCTTTATTGAGTAAAAAAAGAAGAATACATATTAAAAGATGAATAAGCACGATTACAGTCACAAATTCTAATTGAGTATTTCGTTGAAGACGATGTTTTGGGTAAAGCCATCGACCATGGAACATCCAGGTGAATTATCTTGAGTGATCTTGAATGCCGCGGCATTCCTTGATCCAACCATTGAAAGAGGGACATACAACATTCCATGAACAAATACGGGTCCAGGAAAGTAAATGCCAACAGTATGAAGTGAAAATAGTAAAAAACGTATCGGAATTCTGTAAGACAAAAAATTTAAACCTCCAAATGGCGATCGCACGCTTCGTGCTTTATTTACCTTTTCTCACGCTACCTTCGATGATAAAGATCCAATATCAGGTAAAAAACTGAAAAATTAAAGAAATAAGAGATAAAGCGCCAAAATAAAGAATAGGAACTTATAATTGCGGTCAATGTGGTTAATAAAGCACAATGTATTTTCTATGTAGAAAAATATGGAGAAAAAAAATTCTGAAAAACTTTCATATTTTAAATACGTACTAATGTGCTATATATTAAAAGCGTATCATAATATATGCGCAATCGATGTGTTTCTTCCTTCTTTTGTTAAGTTGAAAAGTGTATCATTATTCACGAGCGTGCCGCGTTTTTCTTCCTCATTCCATAAAACACTTCTTGGAAATCAAAATCTATATTAAAATCGTCGCCTACTAAAACTGTTTTACAATCTTCGCAGAGCACATTCTAACTATACTTCACTTTTATAAATACTGTTTTGAATGTGCATCATAATCCATGAGTGCGCCGTGTTTGCCTTCTTTGTTCCTTAAAATACTTTTTAGAATTGAAATCTATATTAAAATCGCATAGCAAAGCCACCTGGAGCTCTAGCACGATCTTATCGGAAAGCATCCGTCACGGATAGTTCTCACTCACGGATACTGAAAATCTTCGGATAAATATCCGATACCCTCATTTTGACTCTACCACCACGGTTTCGACTAATGGAAGTGAGAATTTTTATGCCTCTTCCGAAAATATCGGAAGGGGACGCTATCCATCGGATTGTCTGTGACGCTATCAACCAATCAAAACAAGGCACTCTTTGCCGCATTCGAGCACGTAGTTTATGGCATAGTACTTAAATAGGTACCACGTCTTGTCTTATTTTGTTAGTCAATCTCTGGCTGTGTTATACCATGTGAATATACAACGTGTAAGATACTAATGCGCAGTACTCAAATACAGTCGAAAAAATTAATATCGATTTTCGAACCGCTTTACCAAAACTTTAATTGTAAAGTGCGTGTAAAGTTAGTTGCGCTTCGGTGGCTGAATCGGTAAGACTCGGGACTATTACTAGGGCGTTATGTGATCGAACCCCGTGCTGCGCAATATTTTCCTGCAAATTTTTTTTTTAAATACGCGAATACTGGTAATTAATTCATTTTTTAGTAAAGTAAATATTTATTTACTTTTTCATTTATTCATTTATTTATCATTTTTTTATCTTCCTGTTTATTGATTTTATATTATTATTTAAATTTTATTTCTTTTGTAAAATCTTTTCTTTGTGGAATCAGAATTTTACACTTTCAAAATAAATCACTTTTAACACCCACAAAACTCAATATTTCTTTAAGGTACATTAATTTTTGTCAGACAGACTATTTTTTCCCTAATTGTCACCCGTTCGTGATGCAACAGCAAGAGTATTAATTTTTTAAGCATCATCAATTGTAAAAATATATTCTTTGAATAGCAGAAATAAAATTTTAAAAATATATAAATAAATATACAGTCAACTCACAATTTTACGACCCTTCCGATTTAACGACCCTCTGATGAAGTGCTGACAGTTTTTCAATACCTTTTATAAACTTTATTTTACACTCAGTATATTCACATGGCCATTATGACCATTATGCCAAAGTTAATTGAAATCCGCATTTTCCTGAAGCCGTGCCTCCTCCTTATAAAATAAAAACGGTAATATTCGAGTAAAAACAAATCAGATTGAAATTATCGTCCAAGCAATGGAAGACAATCATTACTTAAATGAAAACAACTTTTCCAGTTTTTATAGAGCGCAGCAAACGAAATGAGGATTTGAAATCTCATTTCGTTTGCTGCACAAAAATTAAACAGCAGTGGAGGTTTTATTAGAAATGTGAAAGCTTGGCAAAAGGTAAGCAGACTGTTATTTTATAAATTTTAAATATCATTAAAAATTAGCATTATTATATTCTAATTGTTCTAGGCTCTAAATATTTTTTAAACTCTTGAATCAGTTGGAATGCTAATGATTTATTCAATCGAAAATTGTTGATAAATTCGTCGTCGCTTAATTCAAAGGATTTACACCTAGGAATCGAATTTCGATTCCTATGAACCCTTCTAGCATCTTATTGTTGTGCAACAGTTGCTACAATTAAAACCGAGCCATTATTTTGATGTAAACAACTACCATCAGAACAAATAACCACGCACGCTGACTTGTATCCGAAGCGGAAAGAGCTTCTCACTCGCGTTTACCGTGCCGGGAAAAAAAAGTGGAATTTCCGACAGGGTTTCCGATATCGGAACGTTCCCGAGAGCATTGTGGTAGACCAAATTGACACCCTTTCGGAATGTGACGTCATGATCAGCCAGACGCGAAACTCCCAGTTTTTAACTCCAGCAAGTTTGGTACTCATTTTATCAACCCACTCAAAGGATGACAGGCTGAGTAACCTCACCCAGTCAGGGAATCGAACCCAGAACCGGTGGCACGGCAGAAGAATGCGCTAACCATTATACTACTGGGATTATATTCCAAATATACTTCACCTTTATAAATACTGTTTGGAAAGTGTACCATAATCCATGAGTAAACCGTATATGCTTTTACTGTTCCATAAAACAATTTCTTGGACTTGAAATATATATTAAAATCGGCTACCAAAACTATTTTACAATCTTCGTCAAGCATATTCTAACTATTTTTCTCCTTTGTTGTAGGTACACTTTCCAAAAAAAAAAAAAAAAAAAAGAAGTATTCGAGCAAGAGAGAAATTTCCTATTTTAGATTTGCGAATAGTAATTGAGTTCTTGAAAAACGCACAACTTAATAGAAATATGGAAAGTCATATTTATACATAGTCTAATTCATATTATATGATAAATAATTTTTAATATACGAAACCACCGTAGGAAATTTCTCTCTTGCTCGAATACTTTCTTTGGAGGGTGTACATTACTTTATATATATTTTTATTAGTATTATTCTTTTTTTAGGGTTGCCAATGAATGTTGTCTTAATAATTAAGTGTATACAAATCCTTAACTGGTGCGTTTCTCGCTAATTTGTTACCTTTCGTTTATATCTCGTTCTTTTGGGATCGTTGAAACTTGTGCATAACTCCTCAAACCCATCACTGCAAAACTCTCCAAACTCCGGCGATTTTTTAGCCTGGCGAAAGTGATTGACGATTGTGCTTAATTGATTGAGCATCCGACACCGTTAAATTGGTGCTTTCAGAAGAAAACTGCCAAATTAATGCAGCTATTTATATCATTTCAGAAAAACACATCACCTGAAATTTTAAACTCCTGTTATCCACGCGATTTTATTAGCAATTTTAAAGTTTATGAAGCTTAAGAAATACATTTAGACTAATTTTTTCTCATGCTTTTTAATTTGACGTGAAACTGACGTAATGTCTTATGAAATGCAATACTTATGTGTGAAGAAAGGCTTTTATTCTGGTTTCTGATAGGTCGGGGAGAGTATGCCCATGGTCAAACTGAATCAAAAGCGTCTTCCAAGAATCTGCCTCGAGCTGCCTTAGTGTAAATAAAAAATATACAATAGACTAGGGGCCAAGGCCTCTAGACACGCCACGCTCGCTTTCGTATGAGGCATTCGGCCCCTAATAAGGCTTATTCGTAAAAAAGGCTTAATTTCAACAAACAAAACAAGGATCAGATTATATCAGAGAGAGTGTAACCCAGCTACACATTGCTTGGTTCTTGCATGTTCCTTGGAGCATAAAAAATTAAACTTTTCACAATTTTTAATTAAATGAAACCCGCGGAACACCTTGCGTATTAGCCAATTATGGTGATTTTTCATAATTTGGCAACTTGCGTATATGTATAGTTAATAATTAGCTCTAAGGAAACAGTACTTCACATGTTTTCTTTGATAAAAACTACGGAGCAGCTAGGATAGCTTGCCACCAATGGCGACTTTTTATTATTTGGCGATTTACACATGCTCACAACCTATAATTACTGCTCATATAAGGTTCCCGGAAAACCGTTATCCATATTTTCATATACATAATCCTTTGCAGATTGGTGTATTTAGCACCACGAATTATATCATCTCGCCGCGCTGGCAAATATCCAAAGTGTACTATAACTGCTATAATGTCATAGTTAACGCCACCGAATATTTCTACTGGTAGCAAATATTCCAGCTGGACCAAACCGGCTTTAAAACAATCTGCATTTTAATTACTTTTCATTTTCAAGATACTGGGTTCTGACATTTTGGAACTTGCAGTTTAGATTCACCCTGCTTGGAAAGATACCATTTTGCCGGATCGTACCTAATGCCAAGATGGCGCTTTTAAAATCAGTTACAATTAGTTATTCTGTTTTGGAAAAACGAATAATCGCTAATTCTAAACTCCTGTTGTCTAAGCGAACTTACTACTTGAAAATTGCCAACTTTGTGTAACACACTTTGAGTTATTTATTTCATATAATTTTTAATTTGGCGTAAAATGGGTGTAATTCTACTTCATGTTTGTCAGTTTCACGCGATTCTAAACACTTGGAATTGCTTTGTTGCAAAGGAATGAATGATTTTATGCCACATCTGGCAACCATTATGTTTATTTTTTCAGTTTTTTATTAATATCTTCTAAAATAATTCGATTTTCGAAACTTAAGACAGCTTATCAGGTTCCTCGGAATTTTCCGAGTCTGTGGACACCTTAGTCGAAACTGAAAGCCCCACGGTTTAGGAGGAGATATCCGAACAAACTCTTGACAGCGGGGGCGGTGACAGCGGACGTTACTTTTTTTTTAGAATAGAGAGATGCCAGCCAGGGGCGTAGCCAAGGGTAGGGGGTCATAACACCCCCCCATGAGGAATTTTTTGCCATGCAAAATGTACATTCCTCACTACATTATCACACACACGTATATATATATATATGAGTTGTAGTAGTCGGACCCCTCCCCCCCCCATGAAAAATTTCTGGCTACGCCCCTGATGCCAGCAGATAATAATAATATAATAATAATAATATCATATCAGCGGCGTATATAGCGATTCATTTCGAAGGAGGGGTAACATAATGTTTTTTTTTTTGGGGGGGGGGGTTCGAGGGCATTATCTAGAGGAATGTTTTTTGAAAACTGTTTTTAAACCATCAGAGAAATTAGGAACTCAACTATTTTAACCGGGGTCATTCAAAATCGGATAAAACATCTTAAATAATGATAATAATAATAATAATGGTGATGATAATAATAATATAATAATAATAATAATAATAATAATAATAATAATAATAATAATAATAATGCGGCTTGTAGGGTTCTAAAGTTGGTTTATTTTAAATTTCATTGGTACTAGAGTTAATATAAATGTTTAAAATAGCAGTTTTTTTTAAATAATTGCTTTACATTTTCTGGAGGGGCAGGTCCCCCTCAGCCCCTCTTTAAATATGCCACTGAGCAATATCATTTGGGATTGGTCCCCTGATACTGGCTTACTGGGAAACTAATATCGGAGAGTGTTGTAGTTAAAAAAATAAAAATAAAAATAAAAGAATTTTCGTTGAATAAAGCTTTTGTACTTTCATGTCATCTAAAAGTGTCAGGGGAATCAAGTGCGTAAAAATAATCTGTGGCAATATATTTAGAAGGATTGATGAAATTAATTTCATTATTGAAATTCCACATCAAATTTAGATATGTCTTTTTCTATTTTACCTTCTAGCATTGGCAAATCATTACCGTGCCTACTATTTCACCTATAATGAATCTTTTAGGAAAAATTAACTCAATCGAATTCTTAGAAATAGTTTCACGAAATTAGCTTTATACCATTAGCTTAAGTTCATTAAGCCTTTGATTAAAGTTTGAATCGGAAGGCTGAATGAGTGTTTAAGTTAAATGAAGTTTCGGAGAGCAACGTAATAAGATAAACATTCTTATTTATCATGCACTAAGTAATGGAAAATAAGTTTGGCATAAATTAAGGTATGTTAATAATTTATTTATTTATTAATGACTATGTCATTTTATCTCTCAACACCCCTTATTGAAAAATGTGTCCCAAAAATGCGACATAAAAAGCGACATAATTTTACATGTATTTAAATACTATTAATTCACAACAGCTTTAATCTATTGTTACAATATTTCGTAAGCTGTAGAACATGCTTCACATGTATTTTTTACATATATTTAAATACTATTAGTTCACAACAGCTTTAATCTATTCTTACAATACTTCGTAAGCTGTAGAATATGCTTAACATGTATTTTTACTTCCTTGTACGTAGTATAAGGAAGTAATGTGATCCCGAAAAATTTTGGGGGCCAAATTTCGGCAAAAAAACCGATTTTGACTACCTCTAAATTTAATTTTAAGAATTTTTTCGATGCATCTCATCGTAGGCTAGCATGCACGATCATATGAACGCGTCTGCAACTCATTTTGACCAGCGACGAGTCTATTGTGCTCAGTTTTTCCATGCCGTCTGTACGTACGTATGTATGTAACTCGCATATCTCAAAAACTATTGGTCGTAGAATGTTGAGATTTGATATTTAGGATTGTTCTATGATCTAGTTGTGCACCTCCCCTTTTGGTCGCAATCAAATGTATAGTTTATGTACAGGACCGCCCAAAAGATTCGAAATACATTACGCTCTATGGGCCGAAATTCATTAAACTCGCCTAACTCAAAAACTATTAGGCGTAGAAAGTTTAAACTATATATTGTGGATTGTTGTAACATCTAGTTGTGCACCTCCCCTTTCGGTTCCATTCGACTGGATAGTTTATCTACAGGAGCGACCAAAAGATTCGAAATACATTACGCTCAATAGGCCGAAATTCATTATACTTGCATATCTCAAAAACTATTAGGCGTAGAATGTCGAAACTTTATATTTAGGATTGTTGTAACATCTAGTTGTGCACCCGCCATTTCGGTCCCATTCGACAGGATAGTTTATCTACAGGACCGCCCAAAAGATTCGAAATACATTACGCTCTATGGGCCGAAATTCATTAAACTCTCATATCTCAAAAACTATTAGGCGTAGAATGTCGAAACTTTATATTTAGGATTGTTGTAACATCTAGTTGTGCACCTCCCCTTTCGGTTCCATTCGACAGGATAGTTTATCTACAGAACCGCCTAAAAGATTCGAAATACATTACGCTCTATTGGCCGAAATTCATCAAAGCGTTTTTTAGAGGTATTGTGCTATTTCAAGCGACTCAGAAGTGATATATGCTGTAAAGAGTTAGAAAATGAATTTCTCCATTAAAAAAAGTGTCTTTATCATTTACAGTTCTGCTACAGGAATACTCAAAAGATTTCCAATACATTACGGTCAATGGCAATTTTAGGGGCATTCATCCATTTCAAGCACAATACCGTCCTACCACATAAGTTAGGTAATGGTCCGACCACGGTCACGTGCCTCCCTCAATGCCAAAAGTCGCTAAGCTTGGCTACTTTTGGTGTACGCGTGTGCATATTTAACTCTCAAATCTCAAAAACTATTATGAAATTTCATATATAAGATTGTTGTAACATCTAGTTGTGCATCTCGATTTTTGGTTCCAATCTACTGCAGAGTTTATTTACAGGACCACCGAAAAGAATTTCAGTACTTTAATGTCTATGGACATCTTCAATATACAATTGTAGTCAGTCATTGTTTGGTACATGCCCAAAATCTCGCCGTCTGTCCTCGACCTTGGCGAGTTTTGCCGAAATGTCGCCAAAAATGGAGATAGTCAGTCATTTGGTCCATGCCCAAAATATCACCATTTCTAATCGTTCTTGGCGAGTTTTGGCGAAATATCGCCAAATTTGGCGATAATCTGTCATTGTTGGTCCATGCTTAAAATGTCGTCGACATTGACGAGTTTCGCCGAAATATCGCCAAATTTGGCGCCAAAAATTATTTCTTATTTTGTATAACTCTAAAACTTTAACCCGTAGAATTTTGAACTTTTGTATTTAGAACTACATTATAATATCTAACTGTTTTCAATATCTTTTTTGACAGCAATCGACTGGGAATTTATTTACAGGGTGAGCCAAATGACTTTAAATACATTACCCAAGTAGCACACTTCCGTTTTTAAAACGTTGCTAACACGGAATCGCCTTCCGTTGCAAAAACGCAGTGCCGGATTAACAATATAGCAGATGTAGCAAATGCTACGGGCCCCGCGCTCTTGGGGGCCCCGCGCCTTTACCTTGAAAGTTTTCGTCTTTCCCCCTCAAGATCTAGCTTTTTTGACACTTTCCAACAAGGTAGAAAAGTGTTTAAGATTACGGTTTGTCTGTATGTCCGTCCTTGACTCGCGTCAATAGGCATTGATTTCTACGAAATTTATATATGTTATTCTTATCTGCAGTACCATGTACCCTATTGTAAAGGATCTATGTAGCATTTATAGATTTTTTTCTACAGGAGCACTCAAAATAGTCCCAATACATTGCGCTCTATGGGAAGTTATTCTTTAAAGCGCATCACCCTACTAACTACAAGGGGTGATCAAATGAAAAGGTACGAAGCGACACGTTGGGTACAATTGTAGACTTTATTCAAAATATACACCATAGGCCTGAGCACAACGATCCCACTGACGAACAAGCCGCAGGATTCCTTGTTCCCAGAATTCCTGTGGCCGTGACGAGACCCAGTCCGTCACAGCGTCCTTGAGAACGTGTCCGAGTGGAAGCGCTTCCCTTTCAGGTGGTTTCTTCAGTGGAACCAACACATGGAAATCACAGGGCGACATGTCCGGGCTGTAGGGCGGATGGTCCAACGTCTCCCACTTGAACGTGGCCAGTTCCTTGGCGAAAACGGACATTCCATTTTCTCATTGACTTGTGGGACACACAGCCTTCCCAGTATACGGTCATCATCCTGCGATGAATAGTGGCCGGTTTAACACCTTCCGCTGTCAGAAATCGGATAACGCCTCGCTGCCCCTAAATCGTCGAATTTTGCAATGTGAACACCATCCTGTCCTCACACGCACTGCCGCGTCAATTGGACGTAGGAGGGTACTTTTTACAAGAGCTTTTGCTTTCTCCTGCGGGCCCCCGCATGTTCCTATCCACACAGAAGTCTCCAATCGCATTCCTAGATGTCTCGCTACGTGCTCTTATAGCTGTATGGACAAATATGATAACGGTTAGGTTGTTGCGACGTTTCGTACCTTTTCATTTGATCACCCCTTGTAGTTGCGCTGAACCCGGACTTCAAGATAAAACTTTTTCCTCTATGACTGCAAAAAGATAACAAAGTCAAGGACAAAAAGCCTAACAACTTCTACATCGTTCGTACGACCTGCTTGAAGATTTTCACAACTTCGTAAAAAAACATAGAAAACAATCTGTCAATTTTAAAAATCTGAAAATCCACCCGTTCCTTCATTTTTAAGCGATTCTTCGCTATTTTCAGCACCATCTCGTTTCCGAGAGTAAAAAAAATTGAATCATTTGCGTGACAAAATGACCTATTTTAAGTGAAAATGACGTCATACAATTTGGGGGGAGGGATTCCAATACGTTTAAAATTATTTCTCCCGATTACACAGTTTATTATTTTTTCCCCACAAATAAATCGTCTATTGGATATTCGAATGTTTATGTATACAAAACGAAAGCTTTCGACTGCGAAAAGATTCCGCGCGTTTCCAGATGAGCATGAAATTCAATTTGGGTCTGTAATAATAATTGAATATGAACTTATTTATTTTAGGTGGATGAAAATTAAATATATTGAATGAAAGACAAATTTCCTTAAAATGTTTTTTCTCTCACCCTTTGTAATTGCCTTCACAAAAGGCTTCTAGTTTTAGAGATATTCTGCTCTTTGAAATGAAACAAAAATGGATGTTATTAAGGATTACAAAATGAAGCTTTGCATCGAAAATAGTGTCTGTATAGTTAAAAGTTTTTCTATACTGGAGCACTCAAAATAATTTCAATACAATACGGTCAATGGCAGTTTAGAGACAGGCATCTATTTTAAGCATATAATACTATCCTACAATATGATTAGCTAATAATCCGACGACGATCGTGTGCCTCCTTCAAAATTTGAGCCAAAAGCCGGCAATGTTGGCGACTTTTGCGATAAATTGCCAAATAGGGTGCGAAAAAAATGCTTTGAAAAATGAACCGAACTTGGCGATATTTTTATTATTTTACGATAAATCGAAAAAGGTATTTACGTATTATCCCGGCGGTCATTAACGCCAAACTATTTTTTCCTCAAATTTTCTGGCAAACTGTTGGCAATCGTATTCCGAACCATCAATAATTTCATGTGTCCGGCATTTATCTTGGGGAAAAAGTTGCTCGTCTTGGCGGATCGCCTGGATAATAATGTAGTACCTCGAAAAATGTCTAATGTAATTATATTACGCTTTGTCGATTTCTTTGGAAATTTTGAAAATTCGTTACTCGCACTTTAATTAACTGATTTATTGTATTGTGTTTTGTTAAGGGCTATCTGCCTAGGAGTATGAGGGGGTCTCTGACCGACGAAAATTTGTTAATGCATTAGAACCCAAAACGGGTTAACGTCCTTATGATTTCGGTTATTTGTCTGTTCTGATGTCCACCCATCCAGTGTTCTAACTGCTGTGGATATACATCGATTTGTGCGAAATTTATGTTTTTTCTATGTACAGTACCACGTACCATATTGAAAATGGTGTATGTAGCATTTATAGTTCTTTTACAGGAGAAAAAAAATCCAATGTATAGCACAGTCTAAAAACAGAACTAAAAGGGGGGGGTTCGGGGGGGGGTCTCCCCCTGTATTTGTTGATACAGGAATGGCTGAATCAACAGTCATTCTTGAAAACATATTTTAGAGATATTCGATTTTTGAAAGAAAACAAAGTTGGCATATATATTACTACGGCTCTCAAAATGATGCTCTCCATTGAGAATAACGTCCGTATTATTAATAGTTCTACAGGAGCACTCAAAAGAATTCCCATTGCAGTCTGTGGCATTTGAGAGACACTAATACATTTCTAGCACAAGACAATGAGTATAAATTTTTATATTCTTCAGTTAAACGCTAAAAAAAATTAAAGGTCTTTTACTGGGTCTCATAAAATTGCATTTATAGTGATAATACAACATTTTTTTATCTACGAAATCTCGCCAGTTTTAACTAAAGTACACAGCAGATTTGGCGCAAAAATATTTTGTATTGGAAAGTGTTTTATAATCTATGAGCTTGGCATGATTTATCTTTCTTGATTTTTTAAGGCAACAGATAAATCTTGTAATTCTTTTTTTCTTTCGTTCTTTCTTTCTTTTCATTTTTATTTATTTATTTTTTGGATAAGACAATTTCTGACAATGCTCCATATAGTGGAACTGTAAATCAGTTGTAGACAACTCATTGAAAGAATTACATATAACTCGGCTGTTCGAGTCTCGTCAATGGGAGACCCCCCCCCCTGAACCCCCCTAATTTTTTAGTTTCATGATTGCCATATTAAAACGATATTAATGGACTATGTCATTTTATCTCTCATCTATCGATAAGAGCCCTGGTAACCCCATGTTGAAATTTTTAGGATTGTTACCTATTTATAGAAAAATACATGTGATGCACATTCTACAGCTTAGTAAATATTGTAACAATAGATTAAAGCTGTTGTGAACTAATAGTATTTAAATATATGTAAAATATACTTGTGATGTATATTCTACAGCTTACGAAATATTAAACAATAGATTAAAGCTGTTGTGAACTAATAGTATTTAAATAAACGGATGAAATTTTTAAACAATCATTTTATCAAATAAATGCAACCTTACGGAGCTTATAGAAATCGGTGGTTTACGTAACACATACTAACATTTTCAACGGACATTTATTCTTACTTTTATGTCGCGTTTTCGTAACGCATTTTCGTGTCTCATTTTTATGTCACATTTTCAAAAGGGGGTGAGAGATAAAATGACACAATCCTTAATATATTTAATGTGGCTGTTGCATGCCTGCATTATTTAGTCAACTCATTACCTAGGCGAAACTGAATGAGTATTCTAAAGTCAGCAATAAGGACACACACAAGAGTATATCCAACAATACTGTAGAACAAAAACACGGTTCTCATAAAAAAAATTCAGGGAGCATCCAAAAGGGGGGAAATAAAAGAAAGACAGAAAGAAAGGCTGTATCATTATCTTTTCGTTGACTAAAAGCGAAACTCGGACAAACGGAGGAGGGGTATCCAGATCCTTGCACCACCCACCTATGGCCTTCAGAAAATGGATTCCATACCAATAGTTACATTTTTGTCTTTATTTGAAGAACGAATCCAGAAATAAACAAAATATAGAAAGAAAACTAAGTGCCGAAACAAAAAAAAAAACAGACTCAGGGTCTGATCAAGGGCGGATTAAAGGGAGGGGGTCGGAGGAGGTGACCGCCCCTCCCGAGAAAAATGAAATTAATGTAAACAGTCCCAACTTACTTCCATAATATATATATATATATATATATATATATATATATATATATATGTGAATCTTCTATCCAAGCCTCCACCCACAAAATTGTATTAATCCGTCAGCGGGCCGGATTATTCATTAGGCTGTAGTCTATCTGTCCCGATCATTTCAGGGACTTTTCATTAACAAGTCGAAAGAATTTTTTAATGAAGTTGTAATCAAACTTTTCAAAATGACTCAATAGAACGGAAATATTTGTGGCTATTTCTGAAGATGTTCTCTGGAACGCGAGTTGACCTTCTGCATTTCCCTGAGAGCTGAGATCCATAGGATTAAGATTGTAGGAAAAACGCGCCCCATAATCCCCCACGAAACAATAATTTTTATTTAAATATTGGACATAAAGTTATTTTGTTTTGCAGTAAATATGAGGATGGTATTTTAAACGGATGTTGGGCAGCTCCAAAGTTCTTTTATTTTACAGTAAAGTCGGGTGGCTTTGGCGAAATTCGAAGGTGTACTAGGGTGTAAACCATCTTAGAAGGCTTTTGGTAGTTGGCTTGCTTTGTTTTTACTTAATTATTTATTTTACATTTTACAATATTTAAACAAAGGCGAATTATTTTTTGAAACAATAATAATATATAGAATGTAAGTAATTTTTTTATAGATGGGGAATCCACTATTACGATAAATTAGCTTATTAATCTCGGAAATTAACCACGTTAAATATGAAGGAATTGATTTTTGGCCGGTCGAAACCATAGGTCAAGAGCGCGAATGCCAGTACGTTCGTTCAAATAAAATAATTGGAACCGAGAGGATCTTCGCACGGTCGGGGTATCCAAGAAGCCATAACCTCAGGAAAACTGAAAACAAAAAGAATTTTCGGATACTCTTGACCCACAAAGAAACTCACAAATTACTTTTAAGATTATTATGTCTTGCAAAAACATTTGAACGTAATACGATAATGAATGTTTTATCCGAATTTTTTATTATTTATTATATAGATTATTTTATTCCTCTTATAAAGATTTTTTTGAGCAAAATATTTTATATCATTTTAATGAGGATAAGTTGAAAAGTAATGTACATATGCTTGTAGAACACCAACGAAATGACCTTTAGAAGTGTTCCAAGCGGTATGTGGAAGTAACAGTCCCCCTGTACAAGCATGTACAGTTTAAATGCCTTCCGTGTATGCAGTATATTTTGAATGGTGGAGGTATTATTGTGCTAGATCTATCCCCAGTTCGATTTCTTATGAATTAACCCATTAAATAAATTAAGAGAAGTTAAAAATATGTAACCTATAATTAGTAACGACCGTCCAGATAATGAAATAATTTTACAAGCATGTATTTTTATAGGGGGAAAATAGTATTTAAAGGCACAGTTTAAAATATTGATTTCGAAGGCTCTAAAAATTTTACAGAAACAATTATTATTTTATGTGTGTAAACTTGTCTAGTTATATGTTTGCATATGGGAAAGGTGGGAAGTGTTAGAAATTCCAAATATATATCCATGAACATTAACATTCATTAAAAAAAACCCCGAGTTGTACGAATAAATAACTTTAAACATCGCCAGTCTCACTATCTATTTAGCCCCCCCCCCCCCACTTCATTTTGACGGGCATTTTTTCCGCACACTAATTTACTTGGTGAAATTGATTTGTCTAGTGTTAACTCAAATTTGTTCATTTTGAATCAAGAAAATTCGTAAAAGTTGTGTTTTATTTTATTATCGCACAAAACCTACAGATTAGCTCACCCAAGGTGGTGGAACGGCTGGGATAAGCCTCTCGCAAATATAACACGTGGGACCTTTTAGCTTTGTTTACATCTAATTAGCATTAGTAATACCATTAATTAGCACTAAACATAAATACATAAATTGTAATATAATTAGCACTATTTATTTTCTCATTTAATTTAGCTCTATTACTTTAATGTGAGGGTGAACTCCTCCCCCTATATATATATATATATATATATATATATATGTAATGTATAAAAAGGTAATTTGGGTTTTACTAGTTTGGGTATTGTTCAAGCGGGTACTTTCACTGTAAGTTTTGCTTTCCTGTCATACTTGCCACGCGCGCTCTGGAGCTATGTTTTATTTATTTTGTTATTTGCCAGACATCAGGCCGTCGATTCTGAGTTCTTTAGATGTACACGTGTCCCCACGCCTTTGTAACCCCGGATGCGGGTCATGTTGGGAAATGTGTGTGGTTCGATCAGAGATAAGAGAGAGGAGGAGTTGTGTCTTCGCAGACCACGTGGTGTGGTAAGCGTAAATACTCCCGCACATCGAAAATCGGGGGACTTCTGCCACTAGAACTGCTTAATGAGTCCACGCTGATTCTTGTACCCGTCTCCCCTCCCCTCTTCTCATTCTAAATTGTAACTTAAATGCAATGTTCAATAAACCATATTACCTGCCTTAACTCTGAAACTTTACTTGAAATATCTGACGTCTCAAATAGTCGACAGGATGATTGCCTGTGTGCCAATTAAAAATTTTAAATCGTAAAAAAAAATTAACGCTCAATAATCCGGGAGACGGGTTCATCGCCCATCGTTCGCAGGAGATGCAGCGCGCCTCCTCGCCAACCAGCCGATGGCCTTTCCCTTGAGTCCGCTCTCCGCCGGCCAACTTCGTCGAGCCCTGCTCTGGGAGATTTCAACACCGACTGATGAGTCAGGTTATCTTCTGAAGTACTTCACAGAACGTCCTGTACGTTCTAAGCCGTTAATGCCGAAATGGAAGAACGTCTGCATTGATGAACAGCCTATGCGGTATTTCTGCGGCGCTCATCATACCGAAATCTGCGCCTCCTAATTCATCTTTTTTTTTTTCTTTTTCGCACGTTCGCCACAAACCAAGAGAAACTCCTGTCATCATTACGGCGCGGCGGTGCGTCAAAATTTACTGCCTTCGTTGCCCCAAAACAGGGCCCCTTTTCTCCGTGCCGAATATTTTTGTTTTTGCGGTTGACCGAAACTCCTCCTGCCTGCATTGAACTTGTGAGAGAAGATATTTTTTTTTGTGTGTGTTTTGTTTATTGTTGAAGAATGACGATTTCAACTTGTGGATATTGATTAAGTGAAGTACGCATATTTACAGAGTTGAAGTGAACATTAGAGCATTATAGTTAAATGGTTATTAATTGTGTGTGTTATTTTAAGTGCTATTTTAGTGTTGATGAAAAAAAAAATTTTGATATATCTGCATTTTTTTCCCATTAATATAGTATTTTCATTAAGGTAAGATTTTGTAAATTTATTGCAGTATTATTATTAATGTTGCTAAATAAGATTTCTGAATGCAATTATTAAATGCTTCTCCGTTCAGGTAAAAATTTAGAAAAAAATTTCAGCATGTCGTTAGATGGTAAAGAAAATACACAAACTATTGCCACTATGTCCCTGCAAAAAAGTGATGAGTTTATTGCCCCCTTTAATTTTGAAGATAATATGAGTTTTGAAAGTTGGATAGCGTATTACGAACGGATTTGCTTACAACAAAATAAAGACGAAGACTGGAAATTTCAAAATATAGGAAAATTTCTTAAGGGGTCTGCCTTAACAACATACATAAATAACATAGCAAATTGTAATAATTGGCAAGAACTGATTGAAATACTGAGAGAAAAATATATTTCATGTACCGTGTTTACTTTCATGGATTTTACAAATTTAAAACTAGAAAAAATTTCGAATCTTATAACTTATTTTCATGAAAAATTAGAAATAGGTAGAAAATTGGGGCTACCTAATATAATATTACTAGGATTGACCAATGGTCTTCCTAGTAATGTGAGAGCACTTTTAACCCTGCAACCACCCAGTAGTGCCACCGAGTGGCTTAAGGTAGCGTCAAAATTAATTAAAATTCACGAACCGCCCCAACAGGCAAGTTTTACCTCCTCGCCCAATAATGCACAAAATTCTAGTTGGTGTAAACCCAAGCTTCGGAATTTTAGACCCTACCATGCTCCTGTTTATAACCGACCAAATTGGCATCAACCAATTCATAATTCAACCCAAGGGCGAACCCAAATAAATAATTGGCCCCGTTTTCGACCCCTATCTCAAAGTCCTCAAAGTTTACACCATCAAAATAATGTCAATTATCAAGAAAGCACACTACCTAGAACTCCATGTAGAAAATGTGAGGGGCTAGGGGTAAGTAATGCTTTCCATTGGAACTACACTTGTCCCTTTAAAAGTAACAACCAAATTGCGACAAACCCATATGCGACACCAATTATGACTCACCCGAATATGACTTCGAACACCACTATTTTAAATTCACAAAATAATGGTACTGAGACCTCGCGAGAAGAGAACTTATGACTATTTACTGTACCCGGGTACCTAAGGAAAAAATTAACTCAACCCAAAATTGACAATTTTGAATTTTTAAGTGTTCCGTGTGTCATAGACACTGGCTCTACACTCTCTGTCTTGCCGCAAAGTTTTGCTGGACGATATAATTTAGAAGTACAGAGAGTCTCGCCTTTAAATGTTACTCAGGCAGATGGACTGCTGATACTTGATACAGTGTGTTATGTTTATTTAGAAATTGGAAACATTACTCAGTGTGTAAAATTTTTTATAGTATATTCAAGCCTGCCATATGCCATATTGGGTTTACCAGAGTGTAAAAAGTTTTGTTTATATATTGATTGTGTGAATTTATGTGTTTTTCAAAATAATGTTAGATTACCTTTATACAATTATGATGCCTTACCTATGTCTCTACATTTAAATCAACCCAGTTCTTCAACCGATAGCAAAGCCTCTGAGGAAAGCGTTCCCCCTCAGACTGTTTATAAAGCTATCAATCCAAAATTAGAGGAATTATTAAATAAATATGAGAAAATCTTTGCAAAAAATAAATATGATATTGGTCGTATTAATGTAGAACCTCAACGTATAAATTTAACTTCTGACTTACCTGTTTGCCTCAGGCCTTATCGAACCTCTTCTAAAGAGGAAGACGAAATTAATTCTCAGATTGAACAATTATTAAAAGCTGGTTTAATTAAGGAAAGCAATAGCCCCTATGCTGCACCCGTCACTTTAGCGTATAAACGCGACGAGGGTACCAAAACTAGACTGTGTGTGGATTATCGTAAATTAAATAATATAGTAAAAAATGATGCCGAGCCTTTGCCACGTATTGACAGTTTATTAGATAAATTAAGTGGGGCGAAAATATTCTCAACTCTTGATTTGGCGTCTGGATTTTGGCATGTGCCCATCCACCCTCAAGATACTGAAAAACTAGCCTTTGTAACTAATACCGGTCTCTATACGTTCCAGGTCTTGCCATTTGGCATTAAGACAGGGCCTGCTATATTTAACAGAGTCATGAGAAGAATATTAAATAAATATAAAATTAAATTTGCCTATAATTATTTTGATGACATAATGGTTTTTTTTCTTCTATGGAAGAACATATGCAGCATTTAGAAACTATTTTCCAAATTTGTTTGCAGGAAAATATTAAATTGAAATTATCTAAATGTAACTTTGCTAAGGACACTATAAAATATTTGGGGTATGAGGTTAAACAAGGTCAAATTACTCGATAATGCTAATATTGAAATTATCAAAAATTTGAAGCCACCTACTAACGTAAAGGAACTACAGAGGTTTCTTGGTTCTGTAAATGTTTATAACAGATTTATTGATCGGTATGCAAAATTAAGACGTCCTTTAAATGATTTGTTAAAGAAAAACGCTAAATGGGATTGGTCAACAAACTATGAGAAAAGTTTTGAAACCTTAAAAAATATTTTGATATCTAAACCTGTGTTACAATTATACGACGTTAAATTACCTATCCATGTATTTATTGATGCATCAAATTGTTCAGTTGGAGCTGTGTTGAAGCAGCCGGATGCCTCAGGTATCTTGCACCCGATTGCATATCATTCGAGATCGCTTCGATCATATGAAAAGAATTACACTATAACTTAATTAGAATGTTTGGCTATCGTTGATGCCCTTGATAAATTTTATCATTACCTTCACGGTCAAAAATTCGTCATTCATACTGACCACGCGGCATTGGTTTGGTTAAAAAATGTCAAAAATTTAAGAGGAAGATTATTCCGCTGGTCCCTTAAATTAAGTATGTTTGACTATGAAATAAAGTACCTAAAGGGCTCAACAAATGTCGAAGCTGATATGTTATCAAGGATTCCTCCTTCTCAACAGCTCCAACTAATTCAACCTTCGGTTTTATTGTTAGATGCTGAAGAAATTAAAAATCAGCGATTAGCAGAAAATATGCATGGTCCTAAATATAAAGTCGTAAATGATTTAATTACCATAAATAAGAAAGGATTAAAAAAAATAGTGGTGCCTATGAGCTTAAGAAAAACTTTAATGAAAAATGCACATGAAAATTTTGGCCATCCTGGTGTTCAAAAAATGTTAAGTATAATTTCACCTTCCTATTATTGGCCTCATATGACTCAAGATATTTCCAATTATGTTAAACATTGTTCGACTTGCCAATTTAACAAAAAACCTAAACAGAAGAAATTTGGTTTCAGTAAATCAGTAGGCTGTACCTGCTACTGATAAACCCTTTGAATGTCTTTCTATTGATACTGTAGGAGGTTTCAACTATTACAATTCAACAAAAAAATATCTACATCTAATAATTGACCATGCTACAAGATATGTTTGGGCCTTTCCTTCGAAAAGTGTCACTACTGAAACCTATGTAAACTGTCTAAAACAAATATTCAACATTCAAGTTCCTCAAAAGATACTTAGTGATAGAAATGCAGCTTTTACTGCTTCGCGTTTTAAAAAATTCCTCAAGAACTACAATACTAAACAACTATTAACTTCAGCTCATCATCCACAGACAAATGGAAAAGTAGAGAGGGTAAATCAATCCATAGTTACTAGATTAAAATGTAAAGTTAACTCTTCACCTTCTAAAATTCCTTGGACTAAGTTACTAGAGCAGGTTATTAGTGAATATAATAACACACCTCATTCAGTAACGAAGTTTACATCCATGTATTTAATGTTTGGAAAATTGCCATATGACTCACCTATTTCGGAAAATACCTATCCTCCTGTTGATGAAGCTCGAAAATTAGCAAAAGAAAGGACAATAGAATTTCATAATAAAAATAAAATTAGATATGACAATAAATTCATAGAAGCTAATTTCGAACCAGGAGATCTTGTAATTTATGAAGAATTTAACTACCCAAATACACGTAAATTATCTCCTACTTTTTCAGGTCCTTATTCAATTATAAACAAATGTTCTTCAGTTACATTCGAAATTGATAAACCTAATTACCATACTAAGAAACCTACGGAAATAGTTCACTCTTCTAAATTAAGACCTTATTTCCCACCTGACAAATTAAAGCTAGCCCACGAAAGTGATTAAATTTAATTAACAATAATTGATCTTAAAAAAAAAAAAAAGAATGTATTCAAAATTTCTAAGTGTTGGGTTTGGAACCCTGAATACTCGACATAAAGTCTATCGTCTATCCTTTTTTCTTTTATGCTTCTACCAACCTTTCTCTGTCACCCGCTTCTCTTAGTCATTGAAGAAGTCCCCAAGTCCGAGTGTGTGCGGTGTAAGTAAAACTGCACCTTTTTTCTTTGTATATTTTATAGATATTAAGCAAACAATAAATGAAGCTAGACTTAGACTAGGCTGGGACTTCCTCTCAATAATCCCCCAGTTTTTCCCAACTGTCTATTGAGTCATTTCTTCCCCTTTTTTGGAAGCTATGAGGCAATAGCCAAGTTTTCTCTTTTGGTTTGGTTGTAGTTGACAATTATCTTCCTTTTTCGGGATCATGTGAACCCATTTTTGTTGTCATACTATGGAGAATTTAAAGTTTGGGCAAACTTAAAATGCCTACAAGTGGTATTTACTATACCCCATACCTGTGTGACGGTACTGCTGTTTCACAGCTATGGTTTTCGAAATTTTCTACACACTACGCACATTTTTACATTTTTTTACATTGCCTTTACATTAAATAAATTTACTCCATTTTGCCAACTGCATTTTGCCAACTATTTTGCCAAGTTATTTTCATTCCATTCACTTTATGCCATGCAAGCCAAAGCCATAAGTATTTGCCAAAGAAAATGAATGTCAGCCATGTTTATACCATTTTGTTTAATTATATTACTATATTGTTGTACAGTATTATTGTATCCCACCTAGGTTGTAAAAATTTTACTTGTGATATTTTGAAAAAAAAAAATTGTGCGCACTCATTGTTTTATTGTTTATTGTAAGATTTTCGTACCATTGCATCATTATGTTTTGTCAAATTTTAGAAACTGCATCCTGCCCTTCAAGTGTTGTACAACATAACTCCAGAATTCTAGTCAGAAAAATTTAAGGTGTCTAAACTTGAAAATTAGATTAGTTCGCAGTTTTAAGATTAGGTTGCAAGGACGTCTGACTTGCAAGTGAGAGACTGGCCACCTCAATGATATTGCACGTCAGACTTCTTTTGCCGGGGGGGGGATATTGTAATGTATAAAAAGGTAATTTGGGTTTTACTAGTTTGGGTATTGTTCAAGCGGGTACTTTCACTGTAAGTTTTGCTTTCCTGTCATACTTGCCACGCGCGCTCTGGAGCTATGTTTTATTTATTTTGTTATTTGCCAGACACCAGGCCGTCGATTCTGAGTTCTTTAGATGTACACGTGTCCCCACGCCTTTGTAGCCCCGGATGCGGGTCATGTTGGGAAATGTGTGTGGTTCGATCAGAGATAAGAGAGAGGAGGAGTTGTGTCTTCGCAGACCACGTGGTGTGGTAAGCGTAAATACTCCCGCACATCGAAAATCGGGGGACTTCTGCCACTAGAACTGCTTAATGAGTCCACGCTGATTCTTGTACCCGTCTCCCCTCCCCTCTTCTCATTCTAAATTGTAACTTAAATGTAATGTTCAATAAACCATATTACCTGCCTTAACTCTGAAACTTTACTTGAAATATCTGACGTCTCAAATATATATATGCGTCACTGAGCAGGGGGCCCCTTGGTAACATTTGCTACGGGCCCCGCGCTGTCTTAATCCGGCACTGCAAAAACGTCAAGCTGTAACGCAATGAATTCGCAAATGTGCCATCGCTTTCCACCGATTTAACACCCATTCTTTCCCACGTTTTATAAACGTTTGCTGAAACGAAAGAAAATGGATAATACACCTATTCTGCCACCATTTTCAAACGTTTTAAAATCGTTAACACGGACGTACTAAGCTAGCATTTTACAGCGTTTTAAAATCGTTGCAGAAACGATAGTGTGCCTATATAACAACCATTTCCCAACATTTTTAAACCGATGCAGAAATCATAGTACGCCTATTTATCGACCATTTTTCAACGATTTAAATGCGTTTAAATAACGATATTTTACCACCATTTTTCAGCGTTAAATCGGTTGCAATAACGAAAAGAAATCGATGATTCTTTCAGATTTACAACTATTTTACCACGTTTTAGATAGTATGCATAAACAGTTTTATTTTGAAATTTTCTAACGAATCATGAATGTTTTTTCATAAACTTAAGTAGCAATAGCAAATTAGAATTTTCAGAAACATTTCTTCTTAATCAAAACTTTCCTTAATTTTTTTTTCTTTAAAAAAGTACCCCCCTCCCAACAAAAATAGTTGATTAAAATCTTTAAAAAAAAATCTCAATATTAGAAATATGGGAGTGGGGGTATTTTATATAAATACATAGTATAGAGTAAGTACTATATATGCATATGTATTTATATAAATACCCTGTCCCCAATATTTGGAATATTTAGACATTGAAGTAATAAACCATTTTGGTTAGGGGAAGGGGTGGGGAAGGTAATTAAAAAAAATTAAGGAAAGTTTTGATTAAGAAAAAGCATTTCTGAAAATTCTAATTTATTAGACGACTTAAGTTTATAAAAAAATCGTTCATGATTTGTTAGAAATTTCACAATAAAACTGTTTATGCATAATACCTAAAAATGTAGTAAAATAATTACAAATATGAAAACACGACCGATTTCTTTTCGTTATTACAACCTATCTAGTGCGCGGAAAAGTGGTATACTTATAAAGTGTATGCACAATTATTTTTAGAATGAAAATTCTAACTTGTTAAGTGACTTAAATGTAGAGAACATCTTTCTAGAAGGGTTTGAATTTACATATCTATAACTTAATCATAGGAACATCTAAAAAAGAATTAGAATTAACAATTGAATATACATACTTTCTAATAGATATATTTGTGTCAATTATAATCTGTTGTATTCAGTTCTCCTTATTCTGTATTAACATATTTTCGACAGAGACTGCATTATTTCAACACGTGTTTATACACACGCACGGGAATTTATAAAATTTTTACTCCACATTGCACATATGTACAACCTCCGGCCGCGGGCCGGATGTGGCCCGCCACGGCTTTTCATCCGGCCTTAGAATATATGAAAACCCATATAAACCAATCAAAATCCCATATAAATCCCAATTATACTGCCCGTGTCTTCGCTAGTATCCTAATGTTTCGCCCGCACCTTTTCAAAGGATCCCATACATGCCATATTGTTTCAGAAGAGGAAGATACCGTTGAACCTGGTAAAGGTATTACAGGTATATATCCCAACTTTTGTACAATTTCACTTTGCAATCAGCATGCTTTGACATCTATAATCACTTAGTGTTCATTTAACACACTAAGTTATGATCACTCTTAGTCATCTGAACCTTTAAAACAAGTAATGCTATTTTATATTTTAAAAATCAGTTATCCAAAAAAATGAAAAAAAAATATCAATAATAATATTAGTGATTGCAATCATCTGTTAATGTTATTAATTCCTCACTATACTTTTTCTGTAATAAGTAACTTCCATACAAAAAAAAAACCCTTGAAATATTTTTATTGGGACATATATTCAAGCAACGTTTTTCTGTTTGTTTCACATTTCACAGGTACAAGGTCAAAATTTAGAATGTATTCCATGCCTTCTTTCATAACTTTTGATCGGCATCTCCAAATTTTCAACTTTTAGTCATAAAACCTGAAAGAAATACGAAAGCATTAATTAGAAATATAGATAAGTTTTTTCAGGGGAGTGGGGTGATTGCTTTTACACAGCCCTTTCCTATTATTTATTGTTAATACAATTTACATTTATTCTTATTAATTATGCAAATTTTCATGTTTCTTTCTCCTAGTTAAAAGCTCTTCGTTCTTTAATTCCGAAATCAATTTAACATGTTTTCATCACAATAAACTCAATTATGGGGTTAGCCATCATCATCCCAGTGACGTAGCAAGAGTGGGGTGAAGGAGCAGCCTATCTCAGGTAGCAAACTAAAAACAAAGATGGGGCTGGCAGAAGACCTAAACTTAGAAAGAATAGGGCGGTAAACTGAAGGACTACAATCGGCACGAATAACCTTAGTTATGCCAATACATCTTCCTAGACTACTTCATATCATTCCTGCACTAAAACAAGAAGAAATTATTTTTCTACACATTGGGATAGAGGGTCTTGCACATGATTCAAACTATAGACTAAACTTCTTAATTCCACGCCTCACCATGGCTGAGTGGATAAGGCACTCAAAATGGTAGACGGCGAAGGTGTGAATGTCCCCGGTTCGGGCCCCATCGCACGGCTGTCGATCTAATTGGCCAGGAGTTTTGGTCGGTTTTCTTCAGTTGTAATGTAAATAAGCGTTAGAGCACGCATCTTAGGCAGATACCCCTCGTGCAGGTTTTCTTTATTATACGTAATACACAATCTTAATTTTACAGCTGTATTATTCGTATTGGGTAAATTCCGTATTTCGTAGCTACATAAATTGCCAGATCTGGATAGACTTATGTGTTTACGGGTATCTTAAGAGAATACTATTTTGAGCGATGTATTCAAAATGTGAGTAACTGTCTGTAATTTGCGTTTGCGCGTTAACTAAAGGGGTCCAATATTTTATCTTTTATATCCCATGTCCAAATATCAAGGATAACAAAACTTTCTGAAAGACCACGGACTATCTAAATAACAAAATTTTTACTTGTTTGTCTTTAAAATTTTAAGTTTAATTCATACTCAGTATTATACTACTACTTAACGACATAATACAGTGTTCGAACTCGGGTATCAATTTAAATTAATAAGACTTTACAAAATAGTTTAAGTTGTTGAATTATTGTTTTATTTTCATCAATAGTGAAATTAATTACGGCATTGATCGAACTGAGAAAAATAAATTAAATTTACTGAACACTATTGTTAATGGGGAAAATAAACATTAAGTATGAATATCGTGTAAATGAAAATATCGTGTGAATGAGCTTATATAATAAAATTGAGAGTAAAAAAAGTTTGTAGCTGGCTGGACAAAATGGACGTTTATGACAGCTTACTCTTCATTATAAAATTGGAAATATGTAACCTTTTAACGAGGTATCAGAAAATTACATTAACAGTAATAAACGGCTTTCATAAGGTTACTCGGGTAGTGCTGCGAAGTTTGACGATCATCGCAAAAAATGCTATGTTGTGTTAGAAATTTTTATAATTGATGCGTTTAGCATGATTTATATTTGTTGTTTAAATGTGAAAGAAACACATATCGTTGAGGATATTAAGAAATGTTTATAAAATGTATTCTACGATTATGTAAATTTACCACATATAATGATTTTAAAAATCCCAACCACATAAAAAAAAATACATTTTGTTATCGCGACAAAGAAGTAACGAGATCAGATGCGTGCAATATGAAAGCGAAAACAATTAAATAAAATGTATTGCTATTATTTCAAAGGTTTCCGTATCTACGATTCAAATTATTATTTTTTTTAAAAAAACCAGTGCACTGGAATCAACATAAGGACTCTGGAACACATTCTCATATATGCAGATGTTAAAAGCAGCAGACGATTACTGCATTTATTTATTTGCTTTGCGTTAATCTGTTGATAACCGCCTCTAAAAGTGATTTATCTTGTTTATTTTTTTTAATTCACGTAAGCAACGTAGCAATAATGACATTCTTGTAGAAATAATTAAACGTGAAAGAGGCATCGTGAGTAATGCCTCCCACAGAGAGAAAACTTTTGGCCGCAGATAGTATAGAACAAATTGCACAGCGCTTGAAAACAGTGGATGAATATCGGCCAACAGATAATAGAGAACAAACTGTTCAGAGTTAGAAAACAATGGTCGAACATTGCCTAAAACAAATGCCAAGGCTAATATAAGAAATAGTCAGCGATTGAGAGCCTTGTTTACTTTAAAAACTTGTTTTACCTTTCTTAGATACAAGCTAAATACGTGATACCAAGGCGAGCTGAAAAGTATACTTCGTCTTGCTCAACACGGCATTCCAACAAGATAAGAATATACGAACAGCAATATTTTAAAGACAGTCTTCATATGAAAAGATTATCCATTATGCGTATCTTTCTTCAAGTAATCACACATCGTTAGCAGAAATATTAGGTTGTAACGAAAGTTTCCCGCCACCGCAAACATCGTCAGCACACAGTTCGCGTTGGCGTATTTGCTCATATTTTGTCAAACGATTTTTGGCATTTGAAAGAAAGAGGCTTACTTTATAACACTGTGTTGTGAAATCTGTAAAAAATATAGTTATCATTAAGTATAAGGTATCCCAAACGGAACTATCACTCTAGAGGATTAGAACCATCATTTACTTCCATTTGTGTTGCAAAAAGTCAGCTACATAATATCAACAAATTATGAGTACAGCTTTAAGTACTATTGCTGTATCATGTGACACTGTGCAGGTTTGGTACCGAAAGTTCAAAATCAGTTATCTAAGGAGTTAGAAGTTAGTTTTTCAGGCAGATATGGCGGAAAAATTTCCTTACAACCTGATACAAACATTACAATAATATTAACATTTACTTACTTTTCTAATCCATATTTGAATGACTAGAGCAGCACAGCATTTTGTAATGGCGGACGTAAACAAGCAACTGCGCTGGATAGTGACTTGACCTTGCAGTAGATAACATGGAGTTCGCATGCTGTGCTCTTAAATATCCCAAAATGCAACGATTATGCAACGTTTTCGAAACGTCCTAAACACGGAAAAACGATCTAATATGAAACGGTTGCAAATTGGTTTTTAAAACGAAATTTTCGCAACAAAAACAGCCGGGTAAAATGAATCCCAAAATGCAACGATTATGCAACGTTTTCGAAACGTCCTAAACACGGAAAAATGAACTAATATGAAACGGTTGCAAATTGGTTTTAAAAACGAAATTTTCGCAACAAAAAGAGTAGGGTAAAATGAATCCCAAAACGCAACGTTTCTGCCACGTCACAGGTTTGGCATATTTGCAACGTAACCAATATACAACCTTTGAAATGAAGAAGCAACGTTTCTGCTACGTCAGAAATAGGAATATCTGCAAGTTAACGAATTTGCAACCATTGCAACCAAACTGCAACGTTCAAAAACCGTGCTACCGGGGTAAGGTGTATGGATGCATTCAATTCATTGAAAGTCTGTGGTCAATGACTAATTTGGCTATCCCCAAAATCTCGCAAACTATCTCAAGTTTGTCGGCTTTTGGTGAAATATCGCCAAATAAAGTGTCAGAAGGAAATCTTTCAAACTGAACGCAGCTTGGCGATATCGAAATATTTGGCTAGAAATCGCTAAACCTTACTATTATTGATATTTTATCTCTTTCAAACAAATAAGTTTAGAGGAAGTGCGTAAAAAACATTTTTGATTTAATAGACTGCAAGGAAGTCATGTGTTGGACACATCAGATGTTTGTATAAATAGGTTACACTCATAAAAATTTCAACATAGGGTTACCAGGCGAAATACGCGAAAGATGAGCGATAAAATGACATAGTTAATTAATATCGTTTTAATATGGCAATAATGAAGCTAAAAAATTAGAGGGTTTCAGGGGGGGTTACCCCCTGACGAGGCTCGAACAGCCGAGATATTTTATATTTATATTTATATTTTTGGTTTCCAAGTGTTAACTACTAATTTATCTCTAGAAGATATTACAACTGGCCATGGGCGTAGCCAGAAATTCTTCATGGGGGGGGTTACGACTAGTACAACTCATATATATGTATACGTGTGTGTGATAATAGAGTGAAGAATATACATTTTGTATGGCAAAAAATTTCTCATGGTGGGTTATGACCCCCCTAACCCTCCCTTGGCTACGCCCCTGCAACTGGCTTTTAAATATATAAGGTGGCCATAAAAAAACTTTGAGGATATATGGACCTCTAAGGGGCCGATCGAGATGAAATTTCAGATATAGTAATATAGTGGTATGGGCTTGAGATTCTGTGAACGTCAAAGTGGCGCTGACGGTTGCGGTTATAGGTACATAAACCCGAAATTTTAAGATAGCAACACCGGTACGGGCATCACAAAAAATGGACGCGCTATGCGCGCACAGAAACATCTCTGTGAACGGTCAATACAAACACGATCGGGGCACCCGGAGGGAAATTTGCATATAACAAAGGCAAGACACCACAGAACGACGTTCACCAGATTTTCAGAATAAAAAAATTATAAAAGCAGGGTGGGAATATTGGTTCTTCAGTCAGAAATTTGCACGTAAGAAAGAAAAGGCAGCGAAAGTTCCGTTGTTTTTTGTACGTGCATAATGGTATTTTACGCTGAATATTTGACGAGTCTCGTTCTGTATATTATTATCTTGCCTTGGTCATGTGCAAATTCCCTCCGTGCGCTCCGATCGTGTTTGTAGTGGCCGCTCACAGAGCTGTTTTTGTGCGCTCATAATGTGTCCATTTTTTTGTGATACACGTACCGTTGAAACGCTCTTTAGGGTTTTCGCATGTGCTGAGCATTTTGCGATGGGAAAAAATAGGTGTTGCCTTTCGAAATTTACGAGTTTGTGTACCTATAGCAGCAACCGTGAGTACCACTTTGTTGAAGTACACATAATCTTGAGCCCATACCTCTCAATACCTATCTCTGAAATTTCATCTCGATCAGTTGAACAGACCGGCCCCTAGAGGTCCATATCTCGGTAAAGTATTTTGATGGCCACCCTGTATTATTTTCTTGCATTTGTAAAAGTTTTTCGTGCACTTTGAAGTGCAAGAAAAACTTTATCTCACACTTTGAAGGGTAACGTGGTGACGAATGTTACTTAATTTTTATTTCCGTAATATTAAGGAACTGAAGAAAGATGCTTGAGTTATATAGAAAAATCTAAAACCATAATATACCGCTATGCAGCATGAACCAAGATGTCAACAGACCAATGCAACCCAGTTGTTAGCAAAATGTGAAAAATATCAACTATTTTATGACTTTTACATGAAATAAATTATAGTTTAAAAAAGAAAAAACTAAAGAAACTCGCTTTTAACCCTTTGAGGTGCAACCCTTTCCGAATGCGGAAAAAAGGACAGCCGTTGCCATCGCTCAACTTAGCTACCAGCAAGATGGCGGACGATGGCAACGGCTGCCCTTTTTTCAGCATTGGGAAAGGGTTGCGCCTCAAAGGGTTAAAGCTACCGTTCCCATCTCAATAAAATAATAAACGAAACAATTGCAATCATATACATCATTGCTATTATTTTCATTTTAAACGATAAAATAATAATAATAATAATAACGAAAGGAGTTTTCCTTTTGAGAAGAATGGCACCCAGCTTGTTAATCATAAAAAAAAGAGAGTTCTAGCTATCGGAGTTTTTTTGGAACTTATCTTAGAAACAATAGAACGACAACACAAAATTAAAAGTCAGTGATTCGAAAATTGATTAGATAAATGCCAGATTTTCTCAAATGGAGGTTTTGCGAGAACTCATAATGGCGAGCTTCTTCATTGTCTTCGGTATCAGAGATGTAAAACAAACCTCAGCGAAACTGGTGCTTATTCAATAAAACTGTCGATCAATAGAAAGACTGCTTTCAGACGAGAACGAGATAAAACACAAAGGAATTAAGGTATGGAAATTTCAACTGTCAAATATTTTTTTAAGTTTCTAAGAAACAACAAAGCAGTTTATTGACATTATTTTTTATGACTAATGAACTATTGAACAATTTCATTATTTTTTATGACTAATTTGATGCCAAGGCCCCCACACTCGCTACGCTCGCTTTTCGTACGAGGCATTCGGCCCTTAATCAGGCTTATTCGTAAAAAATACATAATTTCAACAGACAAAACCCGAAGATTGGATCACATAGAATGTTACTGAGCTACACATTGCTTGGTTCTTAAATCTTCATTGGTACACAAAACTTTAAACTTCACACTACAGTAGACCCCCCTCCCCCCTCATAACACGGATGATATTTTGTTATGGGAATCCGTGTTGTACGGGTCCTGAGCTATACTCCACCTGGAGTACGGACTCCGCTTATAATAGCTGGAAAAATTATTTGCATTCCTCAGAAACACAATGATATTTAATATTACCATTCAAAAGTTATATTGATTAGGAGCTAAAGCGTAATAAAATCAGAACATATGTTTCAGCTGTATTTTTAATAATGTAAAACCTATTGGACACCTTGCGAATTTGCCACCCATGGCGATTTTTCATTATTTGGCGACTTGCGTATATGTAAAGTTAATAAAAGCTTCGGAACAGATAGAATAGCCTGCCACCCATGGCGACTTTTCATTATTTGGCGATTTACACATGCTCACAACCTATATTTACTGTTCATTTAAGGTTACCGGAAAACCGTTATCCATATTTTCATTTACATAATCGTTTGCAGATTGGCGTACTTAGCACCACGAATTATACCATCTCGTTGCGCTAGCAAATATCCAAAGTGTACTGTAACTGCTATAATGGCATAGTTAACGCCGCCAAATATTTCTACTGGTAGGAAATAATCCAGCTGGACCGAACTTGCTTTAAAATAATCTGCATTTTAATTATTTTTCATTTTCAAGATATTAGTTATTCTGTTTTGGAAAAACGGATAATCGCTAATTCTAAACTCCTGTTGTCTAAGCGAACTTACTATTTGAAAATTGTCAACTTTTTGTAACACATTTTGAGTTACTTATTTCATGTAGTTTTTATTTTGTCGTAAAATGGGTGTATTTCTACTTCATGTTTGACAATTTCGCGTGATACTACATACTTGGAAACGTTTTGTTGCAAAGGAATGAATGATTTTATGCCAAATCTGGTAACCATTCTGTTTATTTTTTCAGTTTTTTATTAATATCTTCTATAATAATTCGATTTTCGAAATTTAAGTCAGCTCATCAGGTTCCTCGGAATTTTTCGAATCCGTGGGCACCTTAGTCGAAACTTAAATCCCCACGGTTTAGGAGGAGATATAGGCCAACAAGCTTTGGCAGCGCCAGCGGCCTTTACTTTCTTTTAGAATAGAGAGATACCCAAATTAAATTTCATGCTGTTCTGGAAACTCGCGGAATCTTTTCGCAATCGAAAGATTTCGTTTTGTGTACACAGCTATTCTCATGTCCATGCAAACGATTTATTTGTGAAAAAGAAAAAATGATAATAAACTGTGTAATCTGGAAAAGCTTTTTTAAACGAATTTGAATCCCAATTGTATGACGTCATATTCACTTGAAAAGGGTAATTTTGTCACGCAAATGATTTACTTTTTTGGCTCTCCGAAATAAAATGGTGCTGAAAATAGCGAAAAATCGCTTAAAAAGAAGGGAACGGGTGGATTTTCAGATTTTTAAAGAAGCGCAGATTGTTTTCTATATTTTTATACATGATCATGAAAATTTTCAAGCGGAACGTACAAACGGTGAAGAAGTTATTAGGCTTTTTGTAATTTGTAAATTTCTTTGTAAATTATATTAACTTTTATTAACTTTGTAAATTTCACGCGATTCTAGATACTTGGAAACGCTTTGTTGCAAAGGAATGAATGATTTTATGCCAAATCTGGCAACCATTCTGTTTATTTTTTCAGTTTTTTATTAATATCTTCTAAAATAATTCGATTTTCGAAACTTAAGACAGCCTATCAGGTTCCTCGGAATTTTTCGAATCTGTGGGCACCTTAGTCGAAACTCAAATCTCCACGGTTTAGGAGGAGATAGGTCCATAAGTTATTGACAGCGCTGGCGGCCTTTACTTTTTTACTTTCCAAACATGGACCATGTAAGGAAAGTATTGTAATCATGAAAAAATTCGAGATTTGGGTGTATTTACACGTTTTGAGGTCTCATGAATTCATTTATGCTATTTTTACGAGATGTATGTATGTATGTGTGTATGTGTGTGTGTATGTGTGTGTGTGTGTGTTTGTGTGTATGTGAGTGAACACGATAGCTCCTGAACGGGACATTCGATTGAGCTGAAATTGGGTATATATGTTATAAGCCACCGTCGCAAGACCGGTATTGATTTTGGTGTGTTTAGGACTTATAGTTTTTCTACAGGGCTACGACAAAGATTTCTTTTACATTATGGCCTATGGGAGGACATTCTTGAAAGTGCGCTAATGTTTAAACGATACATTCGATTGAGCTCAGATTGGGATACATGTCATAAACCACCATCGTAAGACCGGTATTGATTTTGATGTGTATAGAACTTAAAGTTTTTCTACAGGGCTACGAAAAAGATTTCTTTTACATTATGGACTATGGGGAGAAATTCATGAAAGTTCGCTAGCGTTTAAACGATACATTCGATTGAACTTCAATTTGGTATATATGTTTGAATTATTCATCGATTAAAATTTATTTAAATGCTTGGTAATGATCTTATTCGTAAGTGTTCGGAAAGTCGAGTGGAGTCACTCCAGATTTTTTTAGAATAGAGAGAAACTGAGAGCAAGTTTTGCACATTGACGTTGTCAAACTAATATCTGCTATGTGCAAAAAGTGTAACTTTGAGATAGTGAATAAAAGCGTTCCATAAAATTTTACATTAAATTTTTAAAATATAATTTAATAATACTTAAGAGTCATATCAGTCTTTTTATAAGAAAATTTGGTTAGTAAACTAGTTGTAATAGTCAAAATATCGAAAAATCTCCAAAATGTGCTCATAGCAGATATTGGTTTGACAACAACGAATATTAATTCCGGGTTTCGAAGCTCTTACAGTCATCTTTTTCTCTCATATCAAGCATGTTATTTGAAAAAACAAAATTTGATTCGTGGCCTTTGCTCATTCTTTAAAACAATAGTAAGAAGATATTGTTGGAGAATAACTCTGCTAGCTTCCTGGGTTCGTCGTTCAAAAGTCCAGTCCTAGAAAAGAGTCCACTTATCAGGATGGAACATAAACTTTATTCCTTCTAGAACTTCGTAGAACAATCAGCTGTACAAAATTCAAAGGAAAAACGTCTAGCAACTCGTTTATAACAGTACACTCAGCACCGAAACTTTCACAAATGCTGTAATTCTCACACAAAATAAAACACTTCCACAGGCAAAATTCAGTGGAAATATACAAGGGATAACACTAACAGTCCTTCAAGACTCAGCAATGAAGAATTTACACACAGCACTTAAAAACAAAGCTTAATAAACAAGCGCGAAAAGACCGCTTCTATCACACAGTTCACAGAGCAAAGCACCGTACTAATCGGAAGCTCTATTCACACTGAACTGAGGCCTCTGTCATAGTTGCATTTGTAGGTGACCAGTGGCGGATCCAGAAATTTTTTTTGGGAGGGGCTAAATTTTTTAAACAGCTTATTTCATCCAATTAAAATGTACTATAAATCAAAATTTTAGTCTAAACCAATGTATTAGGCTTTTGCGAGGGGCTAAGTAATAAAATATGATCATTTTAGTTATTTAAAGTGTATAATAAAGCAGAATGTTACCCTTGAGCAATCTCTTTTGGGGGGGGGGGTGACGCCCCCTAGCCCCTCCCCTGAATCCGCTAGTGTAGGTGACGCAGAAGCTACAAGAAGCTTCCAGAAGAATCTACTTCCGGAAAGTTCCACATAAAGCGAAATTTTGATTACGTCATAGAAGAAAAATATTAGGCTATTATGCCTGTTAATGCGGAAAAACTGACTTTAGAAGCCCCACAGGTAAAATCGCTCCAAATGACCAAAATGTCGCTTGGCGACTTTTGGTGCCAAATTAAGCACCAAAAATAAGTCGAAAAAGGGAAGATACCGAAGGCCTAGGACCAATATTTCTCGAGATTTCTAGAAACTGCATACAAATCAAGGAGGAAACCAAAACCTCCGTATCTCCGGTTCTAGTTGACCGATTTTGATGCAATAAAAAGCAAAATTTAACTATTTAACGCGTAGAATACGAATTTTGAACTATTTAAAATCCCAGAACAGCGGTTTGCCCAGAAAATTCGTAACAATATTTCTAAAAATCACCGACGCTTGAAGTGAATATCATCAACTACAGTAAAACTCGCTTAAGAAAATTTCCAAAGGAATGGAAGGCAAAACTTCTCAGGCGTGATAACTTTGTGGGAGAGCGTGTGTCGACAGCTGAGTTTGAACCCAGGGACTTATGGGCGGTAAAATGAGGCGCAATCCGGCTCGGCCAAAAGGTACCCATTCGACCGGCCTTCAATTGCTGGGTGTTGTGTGCGCGGAGGTGATCTCGTGCCCCCACAACTTCTTAAACGGAAAATTAACTTTTTTTGAAAAACGAATCCAGCACAGATATCCAGGAGACTTTTTGACATTATTAAAATAATAAACTGTTTTACTTCAAAAATGTAGATTGTTTTGGGCACTTAAAATATTAGTTTGTAAAGTAACTAACAACATACTTACTTTAGAATCTTTTTATTAAACCTAAGAAATTTATTTCTAAGCATTATTACAATAGATTTTATCCCCCCTCCCTCTCCCTTAAAAAAGGTATAGTTTTTTTTGTTTTTGTTTTTATCGGCAATCTAATTGATAACAATCCAGTGCATTTTCAACAGTTTCAGTAAAACGATGGAAGATTTCTAGTTCTGGAGTTTCCAGAGCCTCTTCCTTAGTTTCACTCATTCCTGCCTCTTCTGTAACCTCATAAATTTCATCCACTGCAAGCACTTCACAGGACAATATTTCATCATCTGCTGACTCATACTCTTCAAGCGGTGAAGTGAAATCTATTCTTCTTGTAACCTTTGCACAAAATTGAAATGCATAAAAATAACAACCATTTTCAGGCCTAAACATTGATTGACTTTTACGCCGCTCAGGTGGTGTGGTGGTTAAACAGCCATTTTATCACGCCTTGGGTCATGGAGCTCTGTTTCCCCTCGGTTGTTGGGAAATAGTTGGTAGTTAACTCTGCCCTGCCTTGCGGTCACTTGAGGTGACTTGAGCGCCAAAAGCGATTCACTAAATAACCTCCCGAAGTAGCGCAGTCGATAAGTAAGCCACTGGGTCTACCCATTTGGCAGCTAACAACCGACAAATTCCCAACAACCGGCTCAGAATAGAGCTCAGGGTTCGATTCCAAGCTTGGGATGGGGTGTTAATTAGCCGGTGACTTTATAGGGCCAACATTGGCAGCCCATTGGGTGCCCCCATAATAGATTGGACAATACCTTCGGGCCGTTGTAATTGGCAAATGCCTAATCGGCAAGTGCCGGCCAGTTATTTTTAAAAGAAGAAAAGATTTTTACAGACAGCGAAGGTTAAAAAAAAAAAAAAAAAATTAGAAAGCTTAACTTTAACGCGCGCTGAAAATAAATTTAAAAGTGAAAGAAAACTTTTTAAGAGCGGGAGAGTTTGGAACAAGACTTTTTGACTCTTTAACGCGCGGTGTCCTCGCCGTGAGGACACAAAAATCTGAAATTTTGACTGTTGTCAGTCACGAAGAATAAATTTGATTTCTGTAAAAATACTCGAGGGTGACACAGTTGCACGAAAATCCCCGTTACTTTTTAGCACATCATTTTCCGTAAAAATTGTCGATTATTTGTAAAATTGTTAGGATTATTTTTAACAGCACCGGCATCTGCAGAGAACAGGAAGAATACGATGGAAATACATTGATATAGAAGAACAACTGGATAGAAACTGCCCAATGCTGTAAAAAGGGAAGCCGTTGCCATCGCTCGGCTTAGCTACCAGCACCATGGCGGTCGATCGAATCGTTCATCGTGTGCCACAGATCTAGACGCCATTTTTTGACACAGCTTGCTGTGCGTGCTAAACCAGTCTGTCCGGGTGATCTGCCTAGAACGGGGGGTGCCTTGGTCGAAGGACTTTTTAAGGGGTTCTAACATGTATTCACGTTACATCTGGAGAAAACCGACCAAAGCTTCAGACCGTTAGATCGATGGGGTGCGAATCCGGGACCTTCACACTTCAGCCGTCCACCATTTTGAGTGTCTTATACACTTGGCCCTGGTGGGGCTTCACGAGTAACGTATTTCAGATCTAACGAGGGCTCCTTCCTGGCAACACGAGATTTTCCGTCAACAGTCAGAAAGCCCAATAGAAGTACTGGGTGTCAGGGGTGAGCGTCATCTTCGTGATTGTACCTGATTATTATTCACGAACGCTCTTATTGCTTAAAAAAGGTAAATATTATATGGTGAAAAAGTAAATCGTTCTTTCTGTAATGAATTTCAGAAATTATGTAAACTAGTCTCAAAGTATAATATTAGCTCGAGTATTTGAGAAATATTGGTGTGTAATATTTCACTAACATATGGGTGCTTAAGTTCTCAAAATATTTATCAACTTCTGAGGATACATTGGAAATATTTTTATACTATTGATATGTAATAGGTAGCAATTATTTGTACTAGCTAAAGTTCCCGGTACTTTTATGGTGCCAAAAGCTTCGATCATAAAACACTTTTCAGGAGTAAAAGCATTTTGCCTTAACTTTTAAACAGCCGCTTGTACTTATTTCTAGATTCAACGCCAAGCTGTACAGTTGACAATGTTAGGAAGATATAGTATTTCAAACGTTGCATACCTTCTGTTCTCTTCTCAATTTATTAGTTGTCTGTCTGCGTGTTCGTGTATCATGTGGCACTACGGACAAATGGTTCCATGTAGATATAAAAATTTGGTACAAAGGAGGTTCTAAACATGAAGTTATGTATCGCAAAGTGATTTTTTTCAAAATTTGGCCTAAAAAAATTTTTATTCGATATTTTATGGATTTTTGAGCAATTTTTCACAGATATTCAGCGGTAGAAGCAGAAATAATATTTACAAGGAAACTGTCGTTATATCATCGGGATATAAGAGAAAATTTTGCTTTCAAAAACAGTTTGCTCTGAATGTTTAACATTAGTTACTGATTACTGAGATTTTTACAAAGAAACTCTTCATACATATCGAACATGTCGAGAAATAATTTTAAAATAATCACATCTTCAAACTATTCGTCATAATGTTTTTTAGTTTGGTCTGATTATAAAATGCATACTTAACCTTCTTTTAAACTTTACGCGAAATAAAAATATAAATTACGAGATTTTCTATGCATTTTAAAGTGAAGTAGGATTTTAAATTCAACTAGCCTCTTCGCAAAAATTTCGTTATTTAGCCATTAAGTTTCTGGTTTGTGTCTTGTTAGTAGTGCAAACATTAAACCTGCATTTGAAAAACGAAAGAAAAGTACTTCAAACGTTTCTCCGAGTTTTGAATCGCAATGAGAACCACGTTACTTTGATGTAACGAGTTTAAAAGCGTATTTAAAATCCATTTAGATTAACAATTTTTGACGTAAAATTCATGCGAAGAAATAATTCAGCAAATTCTCCGATTATCTGAGGAGTATGCATTGATTAAAATTTAAGGATATATCATTTACAAATTTTTAAGTTATTGCTTTCTGAAATCTATCAGTCAGAATATTTTTTTTTTTTAATTTGTCAGATAATAAAATGTACACTTAGGTATTTTAAATTTACTATCCGCCAAGGCGGAGAGCTTCTCCCACCCAGTCGCGGCTCGTGACATGTTTCAGTGGTGGGGCCCGAAAAAAAAATTGTGCCCATTAAAATCGCGAAAGTATATATATATATATACAAATAGACCAACCTATCCCCACGTGCACAAAGCGAAAGTATTTCAAATTTCTCAAATGAAAAATGATTATCAAAATTACTATACAACTTCTGCTATTTTTTACCTAACTATGTTAAATTGAAAAGTTTGCTTTATTACTAAACAAAAAGTCACATTTAATTATTTAATATTTATGTTTATAGCTGCTTGTTCATAATTTTTAGATGCTTTATTTATTTTAAAATCAATATCAATATATATAAAAAAGACATTTGTATATCGCTTTTCGTAAATCAAGAAAACAAAACAGAAAAATATCTGACTGCACTGAAAAATTACAATCGCGAACATAAAAAATGATATCCTCCTAAGCGGAAAATTTCGCCAATAGCTACCGATTGCCGAAATTTCCCCGTACAGTCGTGTAGATCATAATGCGAGGGCCCGAAGATCTGGGCCCCGAAGACAGTGCTAAATAAGCCGTTTGAAAGCCACGTTAATTCGGCTTCAATATGGCTTTTGGCTCAATGCCAAATATGTCAACCTGGTGAACGGAGAAATTACGCATAATTTAGGGCAAGCCAGCCCATGGCCCATGCATGGCTTAGATAGGGGAAAAAATCGTATAATTATCGCTTTTTTAAGTGCTTTTTGTAATGGATAGTATTAAAATGCGTGCATTTTTATAATGAAGGTAAATTATTGAAAGAACTGTCTTACATAATTGGAAGATACTTTGATTTATACGGTGGTTAGTCGGTGGGGCTAAGCCCCTCTGGCCCTTAATGACAAGCCGCCACTGCTCTCGCCCATAACTTATTGTTCTTTATGCTTAGTACAGTGTTGACCAAATTGTTGGACTCATTTCAATGAAAATAATTTTTCTTTGTTTTAACAGTATTTGTCATTAAATTTATTTAGGTTAGGGTTGCTACAAATTTCGGATGTCATCTTAAAGGCCAAAGGTGGCCATGGCCAGTACTGATATGCGAAATGTTCAAAAAGACATAACTAGTATCATTTCCATTATTAAAATGATTATAAAAATAACTTTAGCAGGAAAACTAATTTCGCAACTGGAAATTCTTTTACGAATGTAAGGTGTAAAAACAACAACAACAACAACAAAAATAATTTCTGAGGAGTGCAATATTATATTATTTGCCTCTAAGAAAAATAAACATGATTTTATTTCACATTGTCCTACCACCTTTATTTATACTTTTTGCACAATTAGTGCTTTACAGAAAGACTAAAATTCACATCAAGGGCATGGTTCCCCCCCCCCTTCTCTTAAAAAAATGAAGACATGGTGTAGTGTGACGAGGCCACACTTGAGAGTGACAGACAGGCTTTAACCCTTTGCGGCGCAACCATTTCCCAATGTTGAAAAAAGGGCAGCCGTTGCCATCGCTCGACTTAACTACCAGCAAGATGGCGTATGACGGGAAATGACGTAAAGGATTCTGGTGGAGCTATGTCACCCGCAACTATTTTTATAGGAATCAAATCTTTTCTTCGTGACTGGCAACAATCAAAACGTCCGAGTTTGGTGTTTCGAGAGCGGGAACACGGCGCGTTAAAGGGTTAAAAAGGAGAATTACGACCACAGACTGGCTGGAGCCAAGAATGACTCTATAACACAAAAACCAGATGACAAAAAATATTACCCCTGTTAATTGAAAGGATTTGTAAGGAGAGAGTGGCCAGGTAAGTCGGAAATGCAAATGAAAACCCTCCTTAACATGAATTAACAAATCAAAAAGAGAGGGAGGAGAGAATTCTGATAAAGTTGTTGTCTTCTCGGGCTTCGAGCAGACAGCAACTCTTAGTGGTGAAGAAGAAAAAGAAAAAAAGAAAAGAAAGTTATACAATGGCATCGCTAACGAAGGTGGAGAGAATTGTGATAAAGTTGCTGTCTTCTCGGGGCAAGAGTTGCTGTCTTCTCGGGCTAAGAGTTGCTGTCTTCTCGGGCTTCGAGAAGAAAGCAACTCTTAGTGGCGAAGAAAAAGTAAAAGATAAGAAAGTTATACAATGGATCGCTAACGAAGGTGGAGAGAATTATGATAAAGTTGCTGTCTTCTCGGGCTAAGAGTTGCTGTCTTCTCGGGGCAAGAGTTGCTGTCTTCTCGGGCTAAGAGTTGCTGTCTTCTCGGGCTTCGAGAAGAAAGCAACTCTTAGTGGCGAAGAAGAAAAAGAAAAATATAAGAAAGTTATACAATGGATCGCTAACGAAGGTGGAGAGAATTATGATAAAGTTGCTGTCTTCTCGGGGCAAGAGTTGCTGTCTTCTCGGGCTAAGAGTTGCTGTCTTCTCGGGCTTCGAGAAGAAAGCAACTCTTAGTGGTGAAGAAGAAAAAGAAAAATATAAGAAATTTATACAATGGATCGCTAACGAAGGTGGAGAGAATTATGATAAAGTTGCTGTCTTCTCGGGGCAAGAGTTGCTATCTTCTCGGGCTAAGAGTTGCTGTCTTCTCGGGCTTCGAGAAGAAAACAACTCTTAGTGATGAAGAAGGAAAAAAAAAATGATAAGAAAGTTATACAGTGACATCGCGGAGATTGCGGAAGAGAGATAGAAAAAACGTTCGTGAAGAACGGGTATAAAAAATATCGTCTCCATGGATTTTTTTCGCTCAAGGAGCGGATGAGAAGGAATGCCGACCGTTGAATGGAACCAAGACTGCGACTCGAAGCTATAGAACGTCCCATGCCGGGGCTGAAATGAATGCCGAGCGTTTTCTGGAGCCGGAGCTGCGATGGATTTAGATGCCGAGACATGGACGAAAGAACAGGATCACCACGATATCCCTAACGGAGCCGAGAGATTGGAGCCACCAAATGCTAACGAGGAGCGTAACGACAGATGCGAATCGACTTACGTGACAAGGATGCCACACCATCAAATGACGTTCGACATAAAAAGAAAGGGTCCAATTTTTCGTTGTTTTGTGGTCTAGGCAAAACATATCTCCCCTTGGTCCATTTTATAACTAAATCAGTATTATTGTGGGAAGAGAAATTTTAAACGAGAAATTTAATTAAAAAATGTATTTGGATTACTTTTGAAATAGTAAATAAAGTAATTTAGGTGTAACTTTACTTCTTTTCTAGAACAATGGTTGAATATTTTATTTCAGATATTTTTTTAGGAGAAGCAATTTTTTAGGTCATGCTGCTTATTGGAGGATTTTACAAAGGTAGGATTTTGGCTATTAACACTTTGTACTAACACTATCGATCGCGTTAAAAGAAATTTCACTATCTAGACCAACCTTTGATAAGAATTTTAGTATTTTAATCTATAATTATATCACTTCATATGGTGTCTCCATTAATGTTTTTGCACTCTTATTTGCAGTGAGGAGATTTGAAAAGACCCAAGAAAAAGCTTTTTCGATGTCTAAAGAAGGAGAACGGAGCTGCAATTCTTCGTCGCAGGATGCTTCTGCCAGAGGGTTCGGCGCGACAATGCCTGATGTCTTATCAAATGTTGGTCAGATCTCATTTGACGGTAATCTGATCCATTGGGAAATTCCCGACTTCTTCAGTCTCCCACAGAGTATGAACACCTGGATACGAAGTCCTGGTTTCGACTTCAATGACAACAAGTGCGAGTTGGGAGTATGGCCGAACGGCTTTGACTTACCTCTCCCTCAAGGGCAGGAATTCAACTCAGCAGGTTGGTTTGGTCTGATCTTCATCAACTGCAGCCAGTGTCATCCGGAAATGTTTGTCCAAGCAGGCATTAAGGGTGACCAAGAAACCGAAGTCTGCAGCTCTCATATGGAATGGAATACTGATTTTGGATGGTTTATGGACGCAAGGTTCATACAAAAAACAGAAATGGAATTACGAAAGAACGTGTTGGTCCCAGATGGCAATTTGAGCATCCTCTTTGCTGTATCCGCAGAAACGGAAAGCAACCCCAAGAAGGCCGTAGAGGAAAAATCAAAAGGTGGTAATAAAATCTGTATACATCAAATGTTTCTTTCTTCTGGCAAATCCTTGAATTTCGTATAGTATGTTTTGGGTGGTTGCAACTGAGAAAGCTCAAAGCAGTTCTGTAAACGATATTCTTAAATTCATTTATTTGCATGCTTATTGGGGATAACTATGAAAGCAGCCATATGATCTCGTGGAATATTCAGTGAGATATATGTAGATCAAAAGCTTTATATTTCAAAAACAAAATGGATTGCAGAGAGAAACTTGTTTATTTAAAAGTGTACAAAGGCATGATAGGATTTTGTAATGACTGTTTAAATTAATCTCAAAAGATTAAATTTAAAAGGGCAATAATGGCTAAACATAAAATACTTGTTACAGATATTTATTGATAACTAATAAAAGTAGAATCGGAGATTTCAGCCTTAACTCGGAGATACGGCCCGGCTCCATTTGCCTGGTTGTAGTTATGGCTTTATGGCCCAGAATAAGGGATCAATGTTTGTTTATCTTTTCTGAATTAATATCGACAACAAGTGAAAAGTCCATTCAATGAACATGTGGAAAAGGTGTATAAAAAATACAAAACTTCTTCAAAGTTTGCGCTCATTTGTCACTTTTTGGTGCTGTTTTTGAACTATAATCAAACGGGCCTAGCTGGTATGCCTCACAAACGGAATGCCGGGAATCACTGTCACTGCCACGGTCAAACATTTGCATCGATTGCTACAAAATTTATACATGTTGCAATTTCGTGCGGTGAAATTTTCGGAAGGGGACTAGGGGCGAGATTCAAGTGAAACGCGCGTGATCGACTTCGATTCGAACGTTTTTCAGTCCCCAGTTCCCAGTTCAGTCCCCAGAAGTCCTCCAATGAACAAAACTATCGAGCTGTCACGTGATCAAAACACGATTGTTTTGTTTCAGTTGAATAAGAAACATTGATATATTTCTAAGTGTCGCCTGTTCGACGTGGAAAACGTTCGAATTGTGTTTCACTTGAATCTCGCCCTAGGTATAAGCTCTGTGGCTGGATTGCAGATGTATCTTGAATCCAAAATTCTTTTGCTTATTTTTTTTTCTTTTATGAAGGGGGAGGTGCATCTAAAATTATAACACGATTAAATTGGTTGTATTCCGCGAAACACATATATTTTGTTTTCTTTCTATCCTCGAAACACTTGGAACAAGAGCCTTTAAAACAACCGTGATTAAAAAGTGATTCGACACATACTTATTAAATTTTTGTGAGCAATTTTTTCTTCCCATTATGTCATCAAAAAACAACTCGTTTCGTTAAAAATATGTTGTATTAATTAAACATTTCATTATTTCTCTATTTTTATTTACTTTAACGTTATGCGAATCCGAGCCCTCCCAAATGCTTTTCCAATAGAACACAATAGAACACAAGAATAGAATAGAACACAAGACTGACAAAATAGTTTCTTTGGGCAATCACGCATTGAACCACTTTATTTCTTTTTAAGATGATCCATTTTAAAATGATCATTGTAATTTTTTAATTTTGTTATATAGAAGTCCTGTCATTTTTGAATATAACAAGCTTCTCTTTATAACTTGCTGCAATTGGAACATTTGTTTTCGGATTTCTGTGCTTGGTTTGAAGAATTCTCTTTTAAATACTCGACGAATTAATGTGGACAGCACAGATAGAGATTTTACTAGCACAGAGAACGAAAATTACAGCCAGGGATTGAGTGGGAATTGAACCTACGACCGTGCGCTTAGACGATTTGAGTGGAGGCGGATAGGCACTTAACCTCCAAGCCACCTCAATTTATCTAGCACGCCGCACAGCCAGCTGTGTAAAAAATGTTCTTGAGCTCTGTGGCATGCAGTGAGCGATTCGATCGACCCCCAAATTGCTGATAGTTGAATCGTGCAATGGCAACGGCTGCACTTTTTCGACATTGGGAAATGGTTGCGCTTTAAAGGGGTTGAAAACTCTCCAGTGGACTAGGTAGTAACTACCATTCTTTGCATTCGCAGGCCACAAGTGCGGCTGACGTTGGAGACATCAAGTATTCTCTCGTTCTGCTAAATCTAGTGGTTCCTATATCAATAGCCATCCCACTTCCCCCCCCCCCCTAAGCTAGTGCCCCGACTGTGATATAACGAATGATATGAAATGTAACGTCGCCGCAACGTTACTGTCAACGCGATTGCTGAATGGAAAGTTGATGATTTTCTTCACCTTCTTTCAGAAACGGCTGAAAAGACTGGCAAGACTGAGACGGTTGAAGAAAAGACCACCTGTGGTTGTAAATGTATTGAGAAGTTGGAGAAAGATCGAACCGATCGAGACTTGAAAAGTAAGATTGCGCTCTTCGAGTATCTTGATATTTTTACATTTTCTTGGATTCTAAAATCAGATTACTGGAATTCATTTTGAAGTTCATTTAAAATGTTTAGTTGTAGCATTGCTGTCCCCTAAACTTAAGTATTTGAGAAGGTAAAATTTATAAGTAAAGTTAGGCGTAGATAATACAAGTTATTTATTAAAAAATTAAACTGAAATGTTAGATATTATAGTAACAGTCATGCATGTTAATGTGCAGCAAAAAATACAACCTGAAATGAACTGCGAATTCGTTGCTGCGAGTCTGTGAATAATCGTGTGGAATTAATAATCTATGCACGACTAATAAAAAACGCTTCTCAACACTTGACAAGTGAAACTCATACTTTACATTAAATTTCTATTATTTTTTGATGTCCCGAGTATATATAATTGCGCGTAACTATTAACGCTTGACATCGAAATGACATCAGTTCCACTTGCAATTAGAAATGATGCACTGGAAAAAACCTTTATGTTCATGATGCAGATAAAATCGATGACTCTGCGATAAAATCTGAAAAAAAAAAAAAAGAATGTGTGTGCGTGTGGTTGTGTAGTGCACACAGCCGTGTGTTTTACGTGAATACTCGTATGTAACGAGTAATATTTTGAGTTTCATCGGGGTCAGAAAAGAAATCGAGTAAACAAATAATTACTTTGTTATAGCTTTATTTACGAAAAGCACAAACCAATTAGCATACAGGATACATCGAAATTTCTAGTAAACGTTAAATCAATACAGGTATTACCTGACGTTGTTGAAGTAGTTTAGATGTAAGACAAATTTAAGGCACTGAGCATGAAGTATGGGCAACGACTGTAAGCTTTCTCTATATTTTGATTTGGCTTTACGATGAGTATAGGCCGACATTGCATTACTTATTTTAATTTTTTACTTTAACACTAAATGTATTCTCTATAACTATTTCACACTAATGTTTTATATACGCAATTGATAGATCTTGACGAGAGGTGGTGATTGAAACGCAAACGGAACGTTTTAGTTTCTCCGAATCAAAATCTACACTCAACGGGCATTATGTGACGCAGTGAAACAACCTTGAAATGGCGGTCTTTCCCCCTCCACCACAAGCGATGCGTCACAGTCCTCACTCAAAGTAACGAATTCTTTGATCCTTTAGCTATCGAGTAGTGTAATTAAACTTTGGACGTATATAATAGACCAGTGCCGGATTAACAATATAGCAGATGTAGCAAATGCTACGGGCCCCGCGCTCTTGGGGGCCCCGCCCTTTACCTTGAAAGTTTTCGTCTTTCCCCCTCAAGATCTAGCTTTTTTGACACTTTCCAACAAGGTAGAAAAGTGTTTAAGATTACGGTTTGTCTGTCTGTCCGTCCTTGACTCGCGTCAATAGGCATTGATTTCTACGAAATTTATATATGTTATTCTTATCTGCAGTACCATGTACCCTATTGTAAAGGATCTATGTAGCATTTATAGATTTTTTTCTACAGGAGCACTCAAAATAGTCCCAATACATTGCGCTCTATGGGAAGTTATTCTTTAAAGCGCATCACCCTACTAACTACAAGGGGTGATCAAATGAAAAGGTACGAAGCGACACGGTGGGTACAATTGTAGACTTTATTCAAAATATACACCATAGGCCTGAGCACAACGATCCCACTGACGAACAAGCCGCAGGATTCCTTGTTCCCAGAATTCCTGTGGCCGTGACGAGACCCAGTCCGTCACAGCGTCCTTGAGAACGTGTCCGAGTGGAAGCGCTTCCCTTTCAGGTGGTTTCTTCAGTGGAACCAACACATGGAAATCACAGGGCGACATGTCCGGGCTGTAGGGCGGATGGTCCAACGTCTCCCACTTGAACGTGGCCAGTTCCTTGGCGAAAACGGACATTCCATTTTCTCATTGACTTGTGGGACACACAGCCTTCCCAGTATACGGTCATCATCCTGCGATGAATAGTGGCCGGTTTAACACCTTCCACTGTCAGAAATCGGATAACGCCTCGCTGCCCCTAAATCGTCGAATTTTGCAATGTGAACACCATCCTGTCCTCACACGCACTGCCGCGTCAATTGGACGTGAAGGGTACTTTTTACAAGAGCTTCTGCTTTCTCCTGCGGGCCCCCGCATGTTCCTATCCACACAGAAGTCTCCAATCGCATTCCTAGATGTCTCGCTACGTGCTCTTATAGCTGTATGGACAAATATGATAACGGTTAGGTTGTTGCGACGTTTCGTACCTTTTCATTTGATCACCCCTTGTAGTTGCGCTGAACCCGGACTTCAAGATAAAACTTTTTCCTCTATGACTGCAAAAAGATAACAAAGTCAAGGACAAAAAGCCTAACAACTTCTACATCGTTCGTACGACCTGCTTGAAGATTTTCACAACTTCGTAAAAAAACATAGAAAACAATCTGTCAATTTTAAAAATCTGAAAATCCACCCGTTCCTTCATTTTTAAGCGATTCTTCGCTATTTTCAGCACCATCTCGTTTCCGAGAGTAAAAAAAATTGAATCATTTGCGTGACAAAATGACCTATTTTAAGTGAAAATGACGTCATACAATTTGGGGGGGGGATTTCAATACGTTTAAAATTATTTCTCCCGATTACACAGTTTATTATTTTTTCCCCACAAATAAATCGTCTATTGGATATTCGAATGTTTATGTATACAAAACGAAAGCTTTCGACTGCGAAAAGATTCCGCGCGTTTCCAGAAGAGCATGAAATTCAATTTGGGTCTGTAATAATAATTGAATATGAACTTATTTATTTTAGGTGGATGAAAATTAAATATATTGAATGAAAGACAAATTTCCTTAAAATGTTTTTTCTCTCACCCTTTGTAATTGCCTTCACAAAAGGCTTCTAGTTTTAGAGATATTCTGCTCTTTGAAATGAAACAAAAATGGATGTTATTAAGGATTACAAAATGAAGCTTTGCATCGAAAATAGTGTCTGTATAGTTAAAAGTTTTTCTATACTGGAGCACTCAAAATAATTTCAATACAATATGGTCAATGGCAGTTTAGAGACAGGCATCTATTTTAAGCATATAATACTATCCTACAATATGATTAGCTAATAATCCGACGACGATCGTGTGCCTCCTTCAAAATTTGAGCCAAAAGCCGGCAATGTTGGCGACTTTTGCGATAAATTGCCAAATAGGGTGCGAAAAAAATGCTTTGAAAAATGAACCGAACTTGGCGATATTTTTATTATTTTACGATAAATCGAAAAAGGTATTTACGTATTATCCCGGCGGTCATTAACGCCAAACTATTTTTTCCTCAAATTTTCTGGCAAACTGTTGGCAATCGTATTCCGAACCATCAATAATTTCATGTGTCCGGCATTTATCTTGGGGAAAAAGTTGCTCGTCTTGGCGGATCGCCTGGATAATAATGTAGTACCTCGAAAAATGTCTAATGTAATTATATTACGCTTTGTCGATTTCTTTGGAAATTTTGAAAATTCGTTACTCGCACTTTAATTAACTGATTTATTGTATTGTGTTTTGTTAAGGGCTATCTGCCTAGGAATATGAGGGGGTCTCTGACCGACGAAAATTTGTTAATGCATTAGAACCCAAAACGGGTTAACGTCCTTATGATTTCGGTTATTTGTCTGTTCTGATGTCCACCCATCCAGTGTTCTAACTGCTGTGGATATACATCGATTTGTGCGAAATTTATGTTTTTTCTATGTACAGTACCACGTACCATATTGAAAATGGTGTATGTAGCATTTATAGTTCTTTTACAGGAGAAAAAAATCCAATGTATAGCACAGTCTAAAAAACAGAACTAAAAGGGGGGGTTCGGGGGTGGGTGTCTCCCCCTATATTTGTTGATACAGGAATGGCTGAATCAACAGTCATTCTTGAAAACATATTTTAGAGATATTCGATTTTTGAAAGAAAACAAAGTTGGCATATATATTACTACGGCTCTCAAAATGATGCTCTCCATTGAGAATAACGTCCGTATTATTAATAGTTCTACAGGAGCACTCAAAAGAATTCCCATTGCAGTCTGTGGCATTTGAGAGACACTAATACATTTCTAGCACAAGACAATGAGTATTGAATGAGAGATGTTGAGCGATCGGGTGTCTGCTTTAGAACGGCTAAAAAAGATATAAGGGGTCTTTGGTACTGGGGGCTCTGTGAATATGTGCATGTGGTATTGAGGGGGAAGTTGTCTGGGGGACATTGTGTGGTGATTGCGACGTAAATGGGGTCGGGCCAGGGTTGGGAACTATGGGAAGGAGGCTCACAGCAGATTTGGGCGCAAAATAATATTTTGTATTGGAAGTGTTTTATAATCTATGAGCTTGGGCATGATTTATCTTTCGTGAGTGGGTTGGGGCACAGCTGGATCTTGTGAATCGGGGTTTCGGTTGGAGGAGAGATGCGAGAGGTATGAGTCGTGTGAGCTTGACTTTATCAAGTGGTGTGGTGTGGAATTGGGGGGGGGGGGGGGGGGGGGGGGGGGGGGGGGGGGGGGGTGGATTGGTTTATGTGTTGTTGGGGTGGGGGAGTGTCTATCTATTTGTAGGTATTGGATAAATTGTGGGTTAGTTTGAGGGTTATTAGATGGGTTTGTTGTATGTTTAGAAGGGGGGAGTGGATTAGGGAATAGGGTGGTAAAAAAAAATGTTGGGGGTGGGTGTGTGTGGGGTGTGTGGTTGGTGGGGTTTGGGTGGGGTTGGGTTGTGGGTGTGTTTGTTGGTGTGGGGTGTGGGTGTGGTGTTTGGGGTGTTGGGTGGGGGTGTGGGTTGTTGGGTTGGGTGGTGGGGTGTGTAGTTGTGGGGTGGGGTTTTGGGTGGGTGGTGGGTGGGGGGTTGGTGTGGTGGGGGGGTTGGGGGGGTGGGTGGGTGGGGGTTGGGTGGTGTGGGGGGGGTGGTGGGTGGGTGGGTGTTTGTTGGGGTGTGGGTGTGGGGTTGGGTGGGGGGGTGGTTGGTGTTGGGTGGGGTTGTGTGTGGGGTGGTGGGGTGGTGGGTGTTGTGGTGGGTGTTTGTGGGTGGGTGGGGGTTGTGGGGTGGGGGGTGTGTTGGGGTGTGTGGGGGTGTTTGTGGGTGTGTGGTGGTTGGGTGTGTGTTGGGGGTTGGGGTGGGGTGTGGGGGTGGGGGTGTGTGTGGGGGTGGGGGGTGGTGGGTGGGGTTGGGGGGTGGTGTGGGTGGTGGGGGGTGGGGTGGTGGGGGGTGGTGGGGGGTGGGGGGGTTGGGGGTGGGGTGGGGTGGGTGGGGGGGGTGGGTGGGTGGGGGGGTGGGTGGGGTGTGGTGGGGGTGGGGGGGGGGTGGGGTGGGGGGGGTGGGGTGGTGGGGGGGGGGTGGGGTGGGGTGGTGGTGGGGGGGTGGTGTGGGGTGTGGGTGGGGGGTGGTGGGTGTGGGTGGGTGTTGTGGGGTGGGGGGTGGGTGGGGGGGTGTGGGTGGGGGGTGGGGGGGGTGGTGGGGTGGGTGGGGTGTGTGGGGGTGGGTGGTGGGTGTGGGGGTGGTGGGGTGGGGGGTGGGTGGGGGGGTTGGGTGGTGGGTGGGGGGGTGGTGTTGGGTGGGGGGGTGGGGGGGTGGTGGGTGGGTGTGGTGGGGGGGTGTGGGGGTGTGGGGGTGGGTGGTGTTGGGGTGGGGGTGGGGGGGTGTGGGGGTGGGTGGGTGGTGGGGGGGTGGGGGGTGGTGGTTGGGGGTGGGGGGTGGGGGGGTGGGGTTGTGGGTGGGTGGGGGTGGGGGTGGGGTGGGGGGGTGGGTGTGGGTGGGGGTGGTGGGTGGTGGGGGGTGGGGGGTGGGTGTGGGGTGGTGTGGGTGGGGGGTGTGGGTGTGTGGGGGTGGTGTGGGGGTGGGGTGGTGGGTGGTGGTGGGTGGGGGGGGTGGGGGGTGGTGGTGGTTGGGTGGTGTGGGGGGGTGGTGTGGGGTGTGGGGTGGGTGGTGGGTTGTGTGGTGGTTGGGGGGGGGTGGTGTTGGGGGTGGTGGGGTGGGTGGGGGTGTGGTGTGGTGGGGGTGTGTGGGGTGGGTGTGGGGGTGTGGGGTGGTGGGGTGGTTGGTGGTGGGGTGGGTTGTGTGGGGGTGGGTGGGTGGGGTGGGGTGGTGGGGGGTTGGTGGGTGTGGGTGGGGGGTGGGTGGTGGGGGGGGGTGGGGGTGGGTGTTGGGTGGGGTGTGGGGGGTGTGGTGGTGGGTGTGGTGGGGGTGTTGGTGTGGGGTGGGGGGTTGTGGGGTGGGTGGGGGTGGGTGGGGGGTGGTGTGGGTGGGGTGGTTGTGGTGGTTGGGGTGTGGGGGTGGTTGGTGGGGGGGGTGTGGTGTGGGGTGTGGTGGTGGGGGTGTGGGGGGTGTGGGGTGGTTGGGTGGGGGGTTGGGGGTGGTGGGGTGGGGGGGGTGGGGTTGGGTGGGGGGGTGGGTGTGTGGGTGGTGGGGGTGGTGTGGGGGTTGGTGTGGTGTGGGGGTGGTGGGGGGGTGGGTGGTGTGTGGTGGTGGGGTTGGTGGTGGGGTGGGGTGGGGGGGTGGGTGTGGTGGGGTGTGGGGGGGGGTTGGGGGTGGGGTGGTGGGGGGTGGTGGTTGGGTGGGGTTGTGTGGGGGTGTGTTGGGGTTGGGGTGGGTTGGGGTGTGGTGGGTGGGGGGTGTGGGGGTGGTGTTGTGGGTTGTGGTGGGTTGGGGGGTGTGTGTGTTGGGTTGGGGTGTGTTGTGGGGTTGGGGGTGTTGTGGGGTGTGGTGTGGTGTGGGGGTGGTGTGGGGGGTGTGTTGGTGGGGTGTGGTGGGTTGGGGGGTGTTGTTGGTGTGGTGGTGGGTGTGTTGGTGGGGTTGGTGGGGTTTGTTGGGTGGTGTTGGGTGTGTGTTGGGGTGGTGTGGGTTGGTGTGTTGGTGGGTGTGGGTTGGTGGGTTGTTTGTGGGTTGTTGTGGTGGGGGTTGGTGGGGGGTTGGTGTTGGGTGTGGGGGTGGGGTGGGGTTGTGGTGGGGGTTGGGTGGTGTTGTGGTGGGGGTGTGTTGGGTGGTGTGTGTGGTGTGGTTGGGTTGTTGGGGTTGGTGGTGGGTTGTGGTTTGGGTGTGTTTGGGTGTTGGGGTGGTTGTGGGTGGGGTGTTGTGGTGGTGTTGTGGGTGTGATATGGGTTTTGTATGTGGGTGGGAGTTGGGAGTTTGTTGGGGATGTTTAGGGTGGTGGGGTGGGGGGTGTTGGAGTGGTGTGGGGGATGTGGGTTGGTTGGGGGTTTGGAATTTGTGTGTGAATGGTTATGGTTATGGATGGTTGTGGTTGTTGGGAAGTGGGGGTGAGTTGTTTGTTAGGGTTTTATGAGAATGAGATAGGAGTGGGTAAAAAAAAGAGAATTGAGGTGTGGGTGGATGGGGGGAAGATAGAGTGGGGGGTAGGGGGTTTGGGTGGGGAGTGGGTTAGATTTGGGGGGATGGGGTTGATTTTTTGGGGTTTTGGGGGGGGTGGGGTGGTGAATATTTTAAGTAGTGTGGGTAGATAAATTGGGGTGGGGGTGTTAGGAGGAGAGTTGTGTTATAGGGGTAAGGGGAGGGGGTATGAGTTGGTGATGGGGTTGTAATGGTTGGTAGTTAGTTTGGTGGGTGTTGTTGTAAGTGGGTGGTGTTTTCTCATTTAATTTAGCTCTATTACTTTAATGTGAGGGTGAACTCCTCCCCCTATATATATATATATATATATATATATATATATATATATATATGTATGTAATGTATAAAAAGGTAATTTGGGTTTTACTAGTTTGGGTATTGTTCAAGCGGGTACTTTCACTGTAAGTTTTGCTTTCCTGTCATACTTGCCACGCGCGCTCTGGAGCTATGTTTTATTTATTTTGTTATTTGCCAGACATCAGGCCGTCGATTCTGAGTTCTTTAGATGTACACGTGTCCCCACGCCTTTGTAGCCCCGGATGCGGGTCATGTTGGGAAATGTGTGTGGTTCGATCAGAGATAAGAGAGAGGAGGAGTTGTGTCTTCGCAGACCACGTGGTGTGGTAAGCGTAAATACTCCCGCACATCGAAAATCGGGGGACTTCTGCCACTAGAACTGCTTAATGAGTCCACGCTGATTCTTGTACCCGTCTCCCCTCCCCTCTTCTCATTCTAAATTGTAACTTAAATGCAATGTTCAATAAACCATATTACCTGCCTTAACTCTGAAACTTTACTTGAAATATCTGACGTCTCAAATAGTCGACAGGATGATTGCCTGTGTGCCAATTAAAAATTTTAAATCGTAAAAAAAAATTAACGCTCAATAATCCGGGAGACGGGTTCATCGCCCATCGTTCGCAGGAGATGCAGCGCGCCTCCTCGCCAACCAGCCGATGGCCTTTCCCTTGAGTCCGCTCTCCGCCGGCCAACTTCGTCGAGCCCTGCTCTGGGAGATTTCAACACCGACTGATGAGTCAGGTTATCTTCTGAAGTACTTCACAGAACGTCCTGTACGTTCTAAGCCGTTAATGCCGAAATGGAAGAACGTCTGCATTGATGAACAGCCTATGCGGTATTTCTGCGGCGCTCATCATACCGAAATCTGCGCCTCCTAATTCATCTTTTTTTTTTCTTTTTCGCACGTTCGCCACAAACCAAGAGAAACTCCTGTCATCATTACGGCGCGGCGGTGCGTCAAAATTTACTGCCTTCGTTGCCCCAAAACAGGGCCCCTTTTCTCCGTGCCGAATATTTTTGTTTTTGCGGTTGACCGAAACTCCTCCTGCCTGCATTGAACTTGTGAGAGAAGATATTTTTTTTTGTGTGTGTTTTGTTTATTGTTGAAGAATGACGATTTCAACTTGTGGATATTGATTAAGTGAAGTACGCATATTTACAGAGTTGAAGTGAACATTAGAGCATTATAGTTAAATGGTTATTAATTGTGTGTGTTATTTTAAGTGCTATTTTAGTGTTGATGAAAAAAAAAATTTTTGATATATCTGCATTTTTTTCCCATTAATATAGTATTTTCATTAAGGTAAGATTTTGTAAATTTATTGCAGTATTATTATTAATGTTGCTAAATAAGATTTCTGAATGCAATTATTAAATGCTTCTCCGTTCAGGTAAAAATTTAGAAAAAAATTTCAGCATGTCGTTAGATGGTAAAGAAAATACACAAACTATTGCCACTATGTCCCTGCAAAAAAGTGATGAGTTTATTGCCCCCTTTAATTTTGAAGATAATATGAGTTTTGAAAGTTGGATAGCGTATTACGAACGGATTTGCTTACAACAAAATAAAGACGAAGACTGGAAATTTCAAAATATAGGAAAATTTCTTAAGGGGTCTGCCTTAACAACATACATAAATAACATAGCAAATTGTAATAATTGGCAAGAACTGATTGAAATACTGAGAGAAAAATATATTTCATGTACCGTGTTTACTTTCATGGATTTTACAAATTTAAAACTAGAAAAAATTTCGAATCTTATAACTTATTTTCATGAAAAATTAGAAATAGGTAGAAAATTGGGGCTACCTAATATAATATTACTAGGATTGACCAATGGTCTTCCTAGTAATGTGAGAGCACTTTTAACCCTGCAACCACCCAGTAGTGCCACCGAGTGGCTTAAGGTAGCGTCAAAATTAATTAAAATTCACGAACCGCCCCAACAGGCAAGTTTTACCTCCTCGCCCAATAATGCACAAAATTCTAGTTGGTGTAAACCCAAGCTTCGGAATTTTAGACCCTACCATGCTCCTGTTTATAACCGACCAAATTGGCATCAACCAATTCATAATTCAACCCAAGGGCGAACCCAAATAAATAATTGGCCCCGTTTTCGACCCCTATCTCAAAGTCCTCAAAGTTTACACCATCAAAATAATGTCAATTATCAAGAAAGCACACTACCTAGAACTCCATGTAGAAAATGTGAGGGGCTAGGGGTAAGTAATGCTTTCCATTGGAACTACACTTGTCCCTTTAAAAGTAACAACCAAATTGCGACAAACCCATATGCGACACCAATTATGACTCACCCGAATATGACTTCGAACACCACTATTTTAAATTCACAAAATAATGGTACTGAGACCTCGCGAGAAGAGAACTTATGACTATTTACTGTACCCGGGTACCTAAGGAAAAAATTAACTCAACCCAAAATTGACAATTTTGAATTTTTAAGTGTTCCGTGTGTCATAGACACTGGCTCTACACTCTCTGTCTTGCCGCAAAGTTTTGCTGGACGATATAATTTAGAAGTACAGAGAGTCTCGCCTTTAAATGTTACTCAGGCAGATGGACTGCTGATACTTGATACAGTGTGTTATGTTTATTTAGAAATTGGAAACATTACTCAGTGTGTAAAATTTTTTATAGTATATTCAAGCCTGCCATATGCCATATTGGGTTTACCAGAGTGTAAAAAGTTTTGTTTATATATTGATTGTGTGAATTTATGTGTTTTTCAAAATAATGTTAGATTACCTTTATACAATTATGATGCCTTACCTATGTCTCTACATTTAAATCAACCCAGTTCTTCAACCGATAGCAAAGCCTCTGAGGAAAGCGTTCCCCCTCAGACTGTTTATAAAGCTATCAATCCAAAATTAGAGGAATTATTAAATAAATATGAGAAAATCTTTGCAAAAAATAAATATGATATTGGTCGTATTAATGTAGAACCTCAACGTATAAATTTAACTTCTGACTTACCTGTTTGCCTCAGGCCTTATCGAACCTCTTCTAAAGAGGAAGACGAAATTAATTCTCAGATTGAACAATTATTAAAAGCTGGTTTAATTAAGGAAAGCAATAGCCCCTATGCTGCACCCGTCACTTTAGCGTATAAACGCGACGAGGGTACCAAAACTAGACTGTGTGTGGATTATCGTAAATTAAATAATATAGTAAAAAATGATGCCGAGCCTTTGCCACGTATTGACAGTTTATTAGATAAATTAAGTGGGGCGAAAATATTCTCAACTCTTGATTTGGCGTCTGGATTTTGGCATGTGCCCATCCACCCTCAAGATACTGAAAAACTAGCCTTTGTAACTAATACCGGTCTCTATACGTTCCAGGTCTTGCCATTTGGCATTAAGACAGGGCCTGCTATATTTAACAGAGTCATGAGAAGAATATTAAATAAATATAAAATTAAATTTGCCTATAATTATTTTGATGACATAATGGTTTTTTTTTCTTCTATGGAAGAACATATGCAGCATTTAGAAACTATTTTCCAAATTTGTTTGCAGGAAAATATTAAATTGAAATTATCTAAATGTAACTTTGCTAAGGACACTATAAAATTTTTGGGGTATGAGGTTAAACAAGGTCAAATTACTCAGATAATGCTAATATTGAAATTATCAAAAATTTGAAGCCACCTACTAACGTAAAGGAACTACAGAGGTTTCTTGGTTCTGTAAATGTTTATAACAGATTTATTGATCGGTATGCAAAATTAAGACGTCCTTTAAATGATTTGTTAAAGAAAAACGCTAAATGGGATTGGTCAACAAACTATGAGAAAAGTTTTGAAACCTTAAAAAATATTTTGATATCTAAACCTGTGTTACAATTATACGACGTTAAATTACCTATCCATGTATTTATTGATGCATCAAATTGTTCAGTTGGAGCTGTGTTGAAGCAGCCGGATGCCTCAGGTATCTTGCACCCGATTGCATATCATTCGAGATCGCTTCGATCATATGAAAAGAATTACACTATAACTGAATTAGAATGTTTGGCTATCGTTGATGCCCTTGATAAATTTTATCATTACCTTCACGGTCAAAAATTCGTCATTCATACTGACCACGCGGCATTGGTTTGGTTAAAAAATGTCAAAAATTTAAGAGGAAGATTATTCCGCTGGTCCCTTAAATTAAGTATGTTTGACTATGAAATAAAGTACCTAAAGGGCTCAACAAATGTCGAAGCTGATATGTTATCAAGGATTCCTCCTTCTCAACAGCTCCAACTAATTCAACCTTCGGTTTTATTGTTAGATGCTGAAGAAATTAAAAATCAGCGATTAGCAGAAAATATGCATGGTCCTAAATATAAAGTCATAAATGATTTAATTACCATAAATAAGAAAGGATTAAAAAAATAGTGGTGCCTATGAGCTTAAGAAAAACTTTAATGAAAAATGCACATGAAAATTTTGGCCATCCTGGTGTTCAAAAAATGTTAAGTATAATTTCACCTTCCTATTATTGGCCTCATATGACTCAAGATATTTCCAATTATGTTAAACATTGTTCGACTTGCCAATTTAACAAAAAACCTAAACAGAAGAAATTTGGTTTGTTACAGGCTGTACCTGCTACTGATAAACCCTTTGAATGTCTTTCTATTGATACTGTAGGAGGTTTCAACTATTACAATTCAACAAAAAAATATCTACATCTAATAATTGACCATGCTACAAGATATGTTTGGGCCTTTCCTTCGAAAAGTGTCACTACTGAAACTTATGTAAACTGTCTAAAACAAATATTCAACATTCAAGTTCCTCAAAAGATACTTAGTGATAGAAATGCAGCTTTTACTGCTTCGCGTTTTAAAAAATTCCTCAAGAACTACAATACTAAACAACTATTAACTTCAGCTCATCATCCACAGACAAATGGAAAAGTAGAGAGGGTAAATCAATCCATAGTTACTAGATTAAAATGTAAAGTTAACTCTTCACCTTCTAAAATTCCTTGGACTAAGTTACTAGAGCAGGTTATTAGTGAATATAATAACACACCTCATTCAGTAACGAAGTTTACATCCATGTATTTAATGTTTGGAAAATTGCCATATGACTCACCTATTTCGGAAAATACCTATCCTCCTGTTGATGAAGCTCGAAAATTAGCAAAAGAAAGGACAATAGAATTTCATAATAAAAATAAAATTAGATATGACAATAAATTCATAGAAGCTAATTTCGAACCAGGAGATCTTGTAATTTATGAAGAATTTAACTACCCAAATACACGTAAATTATCTCCTACTTTTTCAGGTCCTTATTCAATTATAAACAAATGTTCTTCAGTTACATTCGAAATTGATAAACCTAATTACCATACTAAGAAACCTACGGAAATAGTTCACTCTTCTAAATTAAGACCTTATTTCCCACCTGACAAATTAAAGCTAGCCCACGAAAGTGATTAAATTTAATTAACAATAATTGATCTTAAAAAAAAAAAAGAATGTATTCAAAATTTCTAAGTGTTGGGTTTGGAACCCTGAATACTCGACATAAAGTCTATCGTCTATCCTTTTTTCTTTTATGCTTCTACCAACCTTTCTCTGTCACCCGCTTCTCTTAGTCATTGAAGAAGTCCCCAAGTCCGAGTGTGTGCGGTGTAAGTAAAACTGCACCTTTTTTCTTTGTATATTTTATAGATATTAAGCAAACAATAAATGAAGCTAGACTTAGACTAGGCTGGGACTTCCTCTCAATAATCCCCCAGTTTTTCCCAACTGTCTATTGAGTCATTTCTTCCCCTTTTTTGGAAGCTATGAGGCAATAGCCAAGTTTTCTCTTTTGGTTTGGTTGTAGTTGACAATTATCTTCCTTTTTCGGGATCATGTGAACCCATTTTTGTTGTCATACTATGGAGATTTTAAAGTTTGGGCAAACTTAAAATGCCTACAAGTGGTATTTACTATACCCCATACCTGTGTGACGGTACTGCTGTTTCACAGCTATGGTTTTCGAAATTTTCTACACACTACGCACATTTTTACATTTTTTTACATTGCCTTTACATTAAATAAATTTACTCCATTTTGCCAACTGCATTTTGCCAACTATTTTGCCAAGTTATTTTCATTCCATTCACTTTATGCCATGCAAGCCAAAGCCATAAGTATTTGCCAAAGAAAATGAATGTCAGCCATGTTTATACCATTTTGTTTAATTATATTACTATATTGTTGTACAGTATTATTGTATCCCACCTAGGTTGTAAAAATTTTACTTGTGATATTTTGAAAAAAAAAAATTGTGCGCACTCATTGTTTTATTGTTTATTGTAAGATTTTCGTACCATTGCATCATTATGTTTTGTCAAATTTTAGAAACTGCATCCTGCCCTTCAAGTGTTGTACAACATAACTCCAGAATTCTAGTCAGAAAAATTTAAGGTGTCTAAACTTGAAAATTAGATTAGTTCGCAGTTTTAAGATTAGGTTGCAAGGACGTCTGACTTGCAAGTGAGAGACTGGCCACCTCAATGATATTGCTCGTCAGACTTCTTTTGCCGGGGGGGGGATATTGTAATGTATAAAAAGGTAATTTGGGTTTTACTAGTTTGGGTATTGTTCAAGCGGGTACTTTCACTGTAAGTTCTGCTTTCCTGTCATACTTGCCACGCGCGCTCTGGAGCTATGTTTTATTTATTTTGTTATTTGCCAGACATCAGGCCGTCGATTCTGAGTTCTTTAGATGTACACGTGTCCCCACGCCTTTGTAGCCCCGGATGCGGGTCATGTTGGGAAATGTGTGTGGTTCGATCAGAGATAAGAGAGAGGAGGAGTTGTGTCTTCGCAGACCACGTGGTGTGGTAAGCGTAAATACTCCCGCACATCGAAAATCGGGGGACTTCTGCCACTAGAACTGCTTAATGAGTCCACGCTGATTCTTGTACCCGTCTCCCCTCCCCTCTTCTCATTCTAAATTGTAACTTGAATGTAATGTTCAATAAACCATATTACCTGCCTTAACTCTGAAACTTTACTTGAAATATCTGACGTCTCAAATATATATATGCGTCACTGAGCAGGGGGCCCCTTGGTAACATTTGCTACGGGCCCCGCGCTGTCTTAATCCGGCACTGTAATAGACGTATAGCTGCAACATCAAACCGTATACCCTGATTTCAGTTATCACCAGTTTTCTAAATTGCCTCCCACTGTGGAAGCAAATTTAAAGACGTATTTACGTTAAAAAAAAAAAAAAAAAGAAACGCATACTCACAGGTGGATTTAGTTAGATGGTATGATGGCTGCCCCGTGCACTTGTCATCCCACTATACTGTAGAACTTGGGTGCTGTTTAGTTTTTTATGGTTTCGACGAAAATCCCGAATACATCGCGTTGAATTATATTTTGTGACAACACTACTTGTGAACATATACTACATGAATTACAAAACTATATCGGGCTGAATAGCCAATCCGAGAACACTAGCCAACATCAAAAATGTATCCGTCTCAAACATAATTATTTCCAAAGTATCTGTCTCGCTAAACACGAAAATCACCATAAAAAGTTGAGTTTAACTCTTGTTTCCAAGATACAGAACCAATTCGGGTAATAAAATCTCACTATGGCTGGTTTGTGTGGCTACTAGAGAAAAACTTTTATTTAGTTGGCTAAAGACCCCTTTTCGACGTACCTGGCTGTGAGGCACAGCCAGCTGCGTCAAAAAAGGGTCTAGATCTGTGGCACGTGATGAACGTTACGATCGTCCGCCATCATGTTGGTAGTTAAGTCGAGCGATGGCAGCGGCTGCCCTTTTTCAGCATTGGATAATCTATCCAGCTGTTCTTGCATTCTTCCATTTTTCAGCAGTTGTCAGTGCTGTTAAAAATAATCGTGACAATTTTTTTACGGGAAATGACGTGCTAAAAAGTAAAGGATTCTCGTGGAGCTATGTCACCCGCAACTATTTTTATAGAAATCAAATCTATTCTTCGTGACTGGCAACAGTCAAAACGTCAGAGTTGGGTGTTCCCAGAGCGGGAACACTGCGCGTTAAAGGGTTAAGTTACAATTACTTTTTTCTTCTTAACCATAGAAAATGTTGAGCGATGAGAAAGAAACTGAAGCGTGGCTTCTTTTGCTAATAGAGAATTTAAAAAAGGAATGATTTAAAAGATTAATTAAATTTTGACAATTAGAGATTAATTATTTTAAAGGTAAATAAAATATTGTTACGAAAATCGCCAAGTGGGTGTATTTTGAGACAGTCCAATCAGCACAGTAAACAAAAAAATAACACTTTATTCACGGCTCGCAGCTCAATAGCTCAAAATAATACTTGAAACTTTAAAATGCGCTAACAAAATTCATAAATAAGCACAACAATAACGTTATTTAGGGATGGACGCGAGACGAAAAATAAGCGTCTCGCGTCTCGCAAAATAGCCTAAAAGCTTGTCTCGTCTCGCAAAAACCCCTATATCGTAATGTTAAAAATGTGTGTCTCGTCTCTCAAAAAAGCGGTAAATCTCTGTCTCGTCTCGCGTCCATCCCTAACGTTATTCTTTTCACAGAATCAACCGTGCGCTTCAAAGTCTATCACTCAACTGAACTCCCCGGACTGACTGACTGACTGAAAATGTAATTAAAGGAGTTCCTAACTCAGAAGTTTAACCTCCAGTTTGGGGCAATGCGCTTTGTACGCACATTGGTGATTAGTAAGGCGTAGGAATGTAGCGAATGCTACAGTGTGGGGCTCAAGAACCCCGTGAAATTCAGTTCATGTCAGTGCTATGTGCAGTGTGGGCTGATCTCGATGGTCGACCCAGAGTCCCCTCATCGTCAAGCGATGATCTTCCTCTGGGTTGCTCGACTGAGATCAGTCCGTGGGGAGGCTGAGTATGGCTTTCGGGCGCTTTCTGTATGTGGGATTCGAGGGATCGAAGTCCGGCAGTTCATAGATTATCTCACTAGGGAGACGGCTGAGCTGCTCATGGAATCGTCGTGTCGTTCTTTTGACTTGCGTCAGTAATGGCTTGATCCTAAGGTCTTTCCTAATTGCCTTGTTACATATATGAGTGGGACCATTTCGGATGGTCCGTAAAATTCGCATTTCACGAGAAGTGAGGTTCTTAATGTGGGTGGGGGCTGCGTACGCCCATGCAGGGGCCGCGTAGAGAGCAATTGGCCGTATCAGGGCTTTGTAGAGGAGACTTTTAACATTAAGTTTAAGTTTCCTGTTTGAACTCCCCGGAGAGAGATCCTAGCGCTTTTATAGAGATGATGACGTCACCAGAATTGCCGAGAAATTTCTGGAACAATCTTATCAAATTGAAATATGGTCTCGAGACATGAATTTTCTAGAAGCCACCATTTGTCGCCAAGGCCGCCAAATCCGTCGCCAAGTCGCCAAGACGATCGCCAAGTTTGCCGCCAAGGCTACAGGGTTACTTCCACAGGTTTACCATTTACCTGATGACTTCGCTATTAACTAGTTTCACGGCGGCGCATTCAATACCAGAGCAAATTAAGTTATTATTTCGCAACAATATTTCAACCGTAAAATATGTCCGATGCGATAAAAAAAAAGAGCAACCGGACACCTACCATTGGGCTTCAGTTTTATAAATGTTATTTCCTATATTATCTGATGTCATTTTCTTTATCGTAGGTTTGGAGAAACTAAGGAAGCACTATAAAGAACTGTACTGCGGAAGCCAAGAGTCTGACTTGACGATTAAAGTGAGAGGCCGCGAATTTCGGTGTCACAAGGCGATTCTCAGGGCCCGTTCTGCAGTCTTTGATGCCGCACTTAGTCACGAAATGAAAGAAAGGGTGAGCGGCACCATTTCTGTGGAAGACTGCGATCCGGAAGTGTTCGAGAACTTTCTCATTTTCGTGTACTGCGGCAGAGTGGACAGCATCTCCGCCGATAATGCGGCTGGGCTTTACTACGCAGCCGAAAAGTACGACTTCCCAGAGTTGAAAGAGGAATGTTTACAGTTCTTGCAGAATTCCGTAACCGTAGACACGTTCTGCGACATCGTCCGTTTGGCGACAACTCACAGCGAAGGAGAACTACTAAGACTGGCGATAAGTTTTTTTGGTAGGAATCTTGAAGACATTTTGAAAACTGTCAAGTGGCAACAGTTTATGGTCGAAAATCCAACAAAAGCTAACGAACTTTACATTAAAGCAGTTCGTTACTCGAAAACAACAACATAGACCACGCTAGCTGCATTATTTCCGATTTCTAATAAAAGGGAGATTATGGATTAGATTCAACATTCTTTTTGTCATGTTATTTAATTACTAGAAGCCCGTTGTGGACGCAATTACAACGGGCGCTAGGAAAAACATTCGACAAAAATCACACTCAATATATTTAATCTTCATTTATTTAAAATAAATAACTTCAAATTCAGTTTTTATTATATACTGATATCGAATGCGAAAACTTTTCGCATTTGAAAGATTTCGTTTCTCTGGGAACATCCCTCTTATATCAATGTTTCATGCAGAGCAATTGTTTTTTTTTTTTTTTTTTTTTTTTTTTTGTACTTTTTTTCTGAAAAATAAAAATCAAACGGGGTAATCTGTAAAAACTATTTTAAACGCAGTGGTATCGCAATTTTCCCTTCAAAGCCTGATAACCGTGACTTTGGTATGACGTCATTATCACCTGCGACACCTAATTTTCAAATGATTAACTTCTTTTACTCTCGAAAATAAAATAGAACTGAAAAATAGCGCAAAAACGCTTGAAATTTGGGAAAGGGTGGATTTTCGGAATTTTAAAGTAATCGGATTATTTTTTTATTTTTATACTCCGATCGTACAAACGGTGTAGATCTTATGACGTTTTTTGTGCCTAACTTTTTAATCTTTATGTAGTAATGACGGTAAAAGTTTTATTTTGGAGTGTTTCAACCCGAATTGTTACGGGTCAGTGAGTCAGGGATCAACGTAACCAAACAATATGATTTCTTGAATGATTCATGAAAGAAAAAGGATGCAATCAGGCATTATTTGACACTGTCAGCATGCGTTATTTACACATTTGACTTGCCACCACTAACAACTATCCAAAGTCGAAAGGGGGAAGTGTGTTTACTAGAGAAATTCTACATCGAATAAGAATGATTGGCACATCACATTTCTTCTGTGAATACGATTCAGAAAGCAAAGTTTAAATATCGCAGCTTGCAATGCGTTTTCTCTCTTTCTTCTTGTCTTTTATTTTCTTTTTAAATAGGCACATAAAATATATTTTGATTAGTAGAACTTATTCATGGCCCAAAACCTCACCTTTGACTCTTTTTTACTTTACTTCACGAAGTAACAAAAGTACTATAATAAAAAGAAATCTGAAACACTTTTATGTTTTAAATACGGACTAAAGTGCTATGTATTGAAGGGTATCAATACTCATGCATCGTCTCTATTTTAATTCCTTATTACATTAAGTTGGTAAGTGTATCATTATTCATGAGTGTGCCGTATTTTTTTTTTCCCTTGTTTCATAAAACACTTCTTTGAAATCTACATTAGAATTCTCTACTGAAACTGGTTTAAAATCTTCGCCAAGCATATTCTAACTACAATTCACCTTTATAAATACTGTTTGGAATGTGCATCATAATTCATGAGTGTGCCGTGTTCGTCTTTCTATTAAAATCGCCTACTGAAACTGTTTTGCAATTTTGTCAAGCATTTTATGACTATACGTCTCGTTTTTAATAAACTGTAGCGTTTTCCAGTTTCTCGCCAGGTATGAAAGAAATCGCCAAGCTAAGTTCAGTTTTGGGTACATATTTTTTGGCACCAATATTGACGATAAATCAGCAAAAATTGCAATAATATATTAAAATGCAACGAAAACGTGTCGACGCAAATCAATGCGCAAAAACATGTCCACAAATTATGTCGACAGCAAATATCGGCGTAAACGAAAAATGCTCTTGTGGTTGGAAGGGGGGAAAAAAAAAACAGTATTCAGGCTTTGACGGAATTCTCGGTTTTGATGATCTCTAAATTGATATATTTCTGCTGGAAGTTCGTATGTAATGTACATATGGATGCATGAACGATCTTTTTTGACCAACCGTGAATCCATTTTAACTAATTTTAGCCTGATGTCTGTACGTATATGCGTAAGTATGAACGTAAATACGTATGCATCTCACATCAATCTGAAACGATTGGCCATAGAATGTTGATATTTTGTGTTGAAGACAGTAAAACATCTAGTTGTGCGGCCCCACCCTTTTTGATTGCAATATACTGGATTGTATATTTAACGGATCATTCAATAGACTTTCAATACATTACAGTCTAAGAACAACTTCAACACATTAAAAATCTATGGACAGTCATTGTTTGAACCGTGATTAAAATCTTACCAACTGTATATTTTCGGTGAAATATCACGAAATGCGGCGCTATAAAAGTTCTTAAACCTGAAAATAGCTTCGTGATATCTCTTATATTTGGCGAGGAATCGCCAAACCTTAATATTATTGAAGTATCATAACCTCCATATCAAATGAAATTAGCTTAAACGAAGTGCGTAAAAAATATATTTATATCATATAATAGACGTAGAAGGAGGTCACGTGGTATAGATATTACTGTGAAGGACCGAAATTGGAGAATTTTCACCGGTGAATGACAACATATTCCAAACACTTCGGTAGAAGACCGAATATCTTCTTACATTCTAGTACATTCGGACTACCACTGGTGTATGTCGACAAGCAAAGATATGCTCTGGTTGAGGTCGAAAAGAGAAGCTGAAGTTAACGGAGAGGCAGAAACGTAGCAAAAATATTTTTATTCTGTTGGGAGAGGTTATTTATCTATGAATCCAATGTTTCCTGTGGTGTGGTTACAGAAGAAACGCCCACTACGGTATAAAAGCAAATTCTTTATTCCCTAAACGTGAAACTAAAACATTAATGCTTAACATTTATCCAAGTACAACTTCTATTATTAAGAAGACAAGTAATATATCACATAAGCATTATTTCTTCTTCTCATATTAGAATCTAAAACTTGCCCCGCCCCCCCACCAAAAAAAAAAAAAAACTTTCTGGATGCTCTTTAAATTGCTTTAAATCTACCTCGGCATTTTATCCTTTTGAGGCGCAACCCTTTCCCAATGCTGAAAAAAGGGCAGCCGTTGCCATCGCTCGACTTAACTACCAGCAAGATGGCGTGTGATCGAAACGTTCATCGCGTGCCACAGATCTAGAGACCCTTTTTTGATGACAGCTGGCTGTGCCGCCACAAATCTAGAGAACAGCCATCTGTCATCAAAAAAAGGGTCTCTAGATCTGTGGCACGCGATGAACGTTTCGATCGTCCGCCATCTTGCTGGTAGTTAAGTCGAGCGACGGCAACGGCTGCCCTTTTTTCAGCATTGGGCAATCTATCCAGCTGTTCTCGCATTCTTCTATTTTTCAGCAGATGTCAGTGCTGTTAAAAATAATCGTGACACTTTTACGGGAAATGACGTGCTAAAAAGTAAAGGATTCTCGTGAAGCTATGTCCCCGCAACTATTTTTATAGAAATCCAATCTATTCTTCGTGACTGGCAACAGTCAAAACGTCAGAGTTTGGTGTTCCCAGAGCGGGAACACTGCGCGTTAAAGGGTTAATTCTCTGGGGCCAGTCCCGCAGTGAAAACTCTTCTCCAGAGTGAAGAAGCCCTCTCGGACGACTGTGATTGGTCACTGCTCTCAAAAAGTGAGGCGAAAACGTTACGTCACCCTTTCGACGTTTTATTGCACCTGAAATACGAAGAAAATGCAAATCTCCGACATATTCAACACTCACCATTAGTGCATGATGAATGTCGAGATGTGCCGTTTAAGTGAGAAATAATGATATTGAGCAAATATTTCGGACATACACCTAGCGACGATGTGAATGTCGACATTCACCGGTGAAATTCGACATTCTCCGGAATTCGGAATTTCACGGTAACATACTCATATTTTTTAGTAAATAATGCTTGATTAAATTGCAGCCAGTTATAAAATTTTCTTTGCTTACTTAAAATAAGGCACCTCCAAACGAAGTATTTCATAAATTAAAAATTCGGTAAAAAAATTGGATGACGTGCCTTCTTACGTAATTTGGTGGAGTAAGAATATTACCATTTCCCACCTCGCTAACAGTGCAAGAGAGGTTTCATTTCTCAGTCAACAAGAGCAGATTTAAAAATAGAATGCATATAGCTCCCGGAGACATTTGTGATGCACGGATACGATCATGACATAATCTGTTCTGCATATTTTTTTACAGGGAAGTTCAATTTTTGCAGATGGAAGTAAAGTTTTATTCAGCTGAAAATTAGATTTCTGGATAGTATTTTGGTCGAAAAATTTTCAACAAGGTGAAAAGTGTTTTATGATTTTCGTTCACGGAAAAAAAATGTTTTGTTGAATTCAACAAAATTTAGTAGAAGCTATTTGAATCAGTAGTGTAGCAGGGGGCCATAACCCCCATGAGGAATTGTTTGTTATATATAGGTATATTCTTCATTCACTTATCACACATGCGTATACATATATGAGTTGCAGTAGTCGTACCCCCCCCTCCCCCCCCAATGATAAATTTCTGGCTACGCCACGGATTTCAACCGAATATGTTTGCTGATTTTTAACAAAATGTTTGTTAAATTAACAAAATATTTCGTTGAATTAACAAAAATTTGAAGCCCGGTGGTGCGACGGTTCACGCATAGCGGTACCGTGCCTTAGGTCCTGGGTTCGATCCACAAGACTGGTCAAGGTTCACTCAGCCTTTCATCCTTTGATTATGTTGATATAAGCTTGTTTGGGAGTTAAACACTGGGGCTTTGCGTCAGGCTGACCACGCCTGGTCGAGGCATATGCTTTTGCACTCCAGAGCCCATGGTCGCGAAGGCGTAGTTGGGCAGCGCACGCCTCGGCCCGCAAGTGGGCTGCTGTGTCAAAGTTTAAATTAAAAAAACTTTATTGATTCAACAAAATTATGTCTTCGAAATAGAACTAACCAAATTTTTGTTAATTCAATAAAACATTCTTTTCAGTGTTTGTCTGTCCATTTGTCTGTACTCGAACTGAAAAATTTTGTATCAATTTCTACCAAATCTGTATTGATTATTACTATATACCCTATGATGTAATATATTGAAAATGGTGCTTATAACGTAAACATTCATTGTACAGGGGAGCATAAAACAATTTCAATACTGTAAGGTCAATCCGTTTTAAATACACTAGGGGGAACCGGAACATAATGTTGTCTTTTACATAAAATTCAAATAAATAAATTTTCAACAAGTTTTTAATTACAAGCAAGCTGTTTCTAAACATAAGATTCGAAAGTATTACATTTTGAAGCAAGAATTTTATAGATATAATATTTTTCTTTCTTTCACGAAAGATGGTCACCTTCCCCTTTTAATAAGCTTTTATTTTACTTTCAGCTGTATATATATGAATGTAATGAAATCTTGTAATTCAATTTTCATGCACTTCCAGACATCCAATTAATTTGAAATTTTACAGACATATGAAGAGTCAATGACAATACTATAGTACAGAAAAGTGCACGTAGCATTTATAGTTCCTCTACAGCAGTTCAGAAAATAATCCCAATACATTACGCTCTATGGAGAGTCATTGTTTAAAGCGTATTTTAGACATCTGTTTCAAACAGCATAACATTGATGAATGTTTTTAAGGATTACAAAATAAGTCCCTCCATCGGAAATAGTGTATGTAGCATCTTTAGTTCTACAGGAGAATTCAAAATAATTCCGTTATATTACAGATTAGTCTATGGCAGTTTAGACGCAGGCGCGCAACCAAGGGAGGGGTTTTCAGGGTTAAAACCCCTCCCAGGACAAATTTTTGTCCTTTTTTGGCGATAAAAAGATCATAAGGCAAAAAAAATCTACTCTTTGTGTTCACAACGAAGGAAATTAGAAACTTTAATTGAGAAAACTTGTATTTTTTTCTAAAACAACAAACCGGCAAATTTAATTTCAAAAGCAAATCAGCAAACTGGATCATCTACCGAAACTGCAACACTAAAAACAGCTATGTGGAACTAGATGGATTTAAAGGCATGACAGTGTGTGTGCATTTTTTGAATTGATAGAACCAATTCTCCGTGCTCTGCAGAAAATCTCAACTATCTGGTCAGATAGGGAAGCAGTGCCGGATGCTGAAAAATCTGTGAGCAATTCAAAAACTTTCATTTTGTGATTTCATTGACTGCAAGAAGTATTCACTTACAGTCTGCCTCTGAGCAAATATTTCAGAGCGTCAAGATTAATCCGTCAGATGCAGTGGGATATGCTACAGGTGTAGATACAATGAAGAAAAGAGCCTTAACGTAGTAAAGCCATTTTTACTTCAGCCAGTAAATTGTGTGAAGAATTTGATATTTCTGTAAGTATGCAACGACAAATTTAGCGAAGCGGTGTGCCTTCTGGCATTTTAGGAGAATATTACAGGAGATCTGTATACATAGCATTTTTTAACACTTTTATTCGCCAACTTGATGCAAGATTTGCGAATCATAAGAACATTTTGAATTCCTTTCAAAATTTGTTACCTCATTGTATGCCCCCAAATATGGAAAAATATAATGTAGAATGTATTTTAGAACTGGCATCCATGTATGAAATAGAAGAGGGTTCCGTGAGATTTGCTATGTGGTATCAAAGTTAAATCGCCACCAAATACGATCAGCAAAAGCTCTAGAACCCTTAGATATTTGCAGTTGGAAAACACCCCCCTAATATCTATAGGCTGCTTCAAATAACGGCCACAAAACCAGCAACAATTTGTACTACTCAGCGTTCTTTTTCAAAACTTCGCCTTTTAAAAGCTTATCTTCGGAGAACAATGGGCGAAAGCAGACTGAACGGACTATCGATGTTGAACATCCACAAAAGCGTCCATATTAGTCCCGAAGAAGTATTGAATGAGCTGGCGAAACAATCCTGAAGCTTAGATATTTAATTATAACATTATCAATTTAAAATAATTAATTTGTGTTAAATTGTGAGCAATGGGAATTCATTTTTTGAAATACACTGCTGGCCACCCAAATTGCAACACCAAGAAAAACAAGAGATATCACAACAAAATTTATTGTGTAGATAACATGTTGACCAAGTAACAAATGATTAAATTTACAGCATTCTATGAAGCGTGGTTCCTGCCAAAATCAGTACCCAGAGTAGCCGCCGTTGTTGGAGATCACAGCTGCCACACGCCTCGGCATTGATTCAAAGAGACTTTGAATGTGTTCTTGGGGTACAGCAGACCAAGCAGCTTCCACACGTTGCCAAAGTTGATCTGGTGTGACAGCTGGGGATGAACTCTGGGTCAGTCGTTGAGCAACCATGGACCACATGTTTTCTATCGGCGAAAGATCCGGAGAGCGCGCCGGCCAGGGAAGCAATTCAATCTGGTGATTGACGAAGAACCCTTGGACAATGCGTGCCACGTGTAGCCGTGCATTATCCTGCTGAAATATGGCTGTTGGCAAGCCCTGAAGGTAAGAAAGGACAACTGGCTCCAACACCTCGGAGATGTAGCGCTGGCTGGTTAAAGTACCGGCAATGCGTACTAGAGGAGTGCGAGAGAGATATCCGATACCGCCCCATACCATAATACCCGGTGCAGGACCAGTGTGACGGTGCATAATGCAGCTGTTCAGCATCCTCTCTCCACGGTGTCTCCAGACTCGAATCCGACCGTCGTGGTGTTGCATACAGAAGCGTGACTCGTCAGTAAAGAGAATTTCATTCCATTCTGTCGTCCACATCCTTCTTTCATCGCACCATTGGCGGCGGAGACGTCTGTGGTTCCGCGTCAGAGGTAGACAAAGCAACGGACGTCTTGCGGACAGACCATTCTGCTGTAAACGACGTCGAATGGTACGCGCAGACACTGGATGATGCGTTACAGACTGAATCTGCTGTGATATGGTTCGTGATGTGACTGAGCGGTCCGTCACTGCCATGCGTACAATCTGCCTGTCATCACGTGACGTGGTGCACTGAGGTCGATGCGGTCGATCACGTCTGTCCGTCGTACCCTCCTGCACCCAACGATCACATATCCGCATCACAGTTGTTTGGTTTCGTCCAATACGACGACCGATTTCCCTGAAAGATAACCCACAATCTCGGTATGCCACTATCCTTCCTCTGTCAAACTCGGATACTTGATCAAAAGATGATCGTTGTTTCCTACGAGGCATAATTTATCGTTTTTTTGAAAAAAAAGCAAGAAAAACACAATTGCTGTACTTGAAACCGTCGAAATCTCCAAGCCTTAAATAGCGCTTTGAGGTGGCGCCACAGGCGCGCTTGATGTGCGTCTGCGCTGAAATTCTAATCATTTGCATATCTCACCTCAGCTAATGCATGTTGTAAATTTCATATTATTTGCATGCTTCCTTCAGGGTGTTGCATTTACGATGGCCAGCAGTGTATGTTTTCGCAGATAAAAAAATCTTATCCTGACAGAAAAAATCTGTTGTCAGCCAGGACGCCAGTTTATTTTCGTATACTTTACAGAAGTTTTCCGTATTTTTTTCCACATACGGAAGGTTTCTATATAATAAACTGAGAATCTGTAAAATTTAGGGAAGACTTCTGTAAAGAAACAAAAACAAAAACAGAAATAAACTGGCGTACTGGCTGACAGTTTTTTCTGTTAATTTGACAGACATTTTTTTGCTGTGTATAATCTCGCGTAAAACAAAAGAATGTAATACAGCCTAATTCTGCTTTATTTAATTTTAATACTATTACTTTTTAATAGTTAGTATTTATTTTTATTTAACAATGCAAAATTAGAAGCAATAAAAAAGTGGGCAAAATTTTTTCAACAACCTGGATGCACAGTGTACATTGCACACTCTATGAATTCATGCCTGTTTGCTCAAAAAATAATGTTGCCATACATTTTTAAAAATTAAAAATTATTTCCGTAATGGTCTTACATTCATTTTAAACGCATATTTTAAACGAAAACTACAAACTTTTCTTTTTAATATGTGTGGCCAATTGGCTAGAGTATACACTGTAAGGCTAAAACGTTCTCCGCCCAAGCCATTCCTCCGCTTAAGCAGATAGCCCTCGAGTATAGCTTTGCCTTAACAATATAAAAGCATTTTTATGAATCCTGCATTACTCTTATTTATATTATTCCCATTCACTTACGAAAAAAAAATGTAATCTCGATGTACGATGATTTATTTCCGGAATAGCCTTGAGGGAGACACATAAAGGCGACACAATACACAAACAACCGTTTTCCTCTTCTTTAAGATGAGGAATCTCCCATTCATCACAAATCCCTTTGCTATCGACTTTCCATCAGGGGAGTCTGTGATAAATAGGTGTCAAACTATACACGATATTCGCGAATCGATTAATCGATTTCATAGAAGCTCACCTTAATAAGGAGGTTAAATTCCGTCAGTGATTATGGCCCTGTTAAAGAAAGTCTCCAGCTTACTTGTGGTAAGATAATGTACATCTAATTCTAATATATAAAATTCTCCTGTCACGGTGTTAGTCACCGTACTCCTCCGAAACGGCTCGACCGATTTTAATAAAATTTTATATGTATATTCGTTAGGTCTGAGAATAGGTTTTTAACTAAGTCTCATACCCCTAAGTCATAACGGCGGTCCACCCCAAATTCTTTAGCACCAGAGTGCTATTCATTTCAATCAGTTTTTTTGTGTAGACATTAGCCTGTTGAGTCACTTTTCAAATGTGTTTGCGAGATAACGTGGAGAGGGAAGGGGGGGGGGGCGTTAATAAAATGTTGAAAGTCGCACAAGGTTTGCAATTTTTGATAATTGATCGCTAAATGTGGTGCCAAAACGTGACAATTTCTTATAAATATATTTCGAGTATAGTTAGAAAACTCCTGGCGTATATTGTAAAACAGTTTTATTAGGCGATTTTAATATAGATTTCTATTCCGAAGAAGTGCTTTGTGGAAAAGGAAAACACGGTACACTCATGGATTATGATGCCCATTCCAAACAGTATTTAAAATGTCTTTGCGGTATAGTTGGAATATGCCTATAAGAAGAATATGCCTGGCGAAGATTGTAAAACAGTTTCACTAGGCGATTTTAAGATAGATTTCAATTCCAAAGATGAGTTTTATGGTACAGGAAAGAGTTGATTCCTATTTCAACGCCCCCACTCTCGCCAACCTAAAAAATCCCCGTACTTTGGCGAGCTTTGCAGTCATGGGTCTCTGGGAGTTATGCACAAGTTTCAACCGGGGCCATCGCTAATCAACGGGCCTGCTTATGAGTTGCCATCGCTAAAAATGAGTTTATCATTGAGGCCTGTTTTCCCTAGTTACAGTATTCTATTTTATTATTCTAAGTATTATAAATGTTATATTATTTTATTATTTTAAAACAATTTTTTTATACTTTTGTCGTACTAAAGAACTTTAGATGTAGGTAATCGTTTTGTGAATCTTGCGCCATTTTCTTTCATGAAAATTTATCCTAAAATTCGAACATTTTGCTCTGAATGTAAAGGTAAGTGAACGCTTATAATGTATTTAGAAGTTCTAAAAATATGTATGTAAATCATGTTTAGAGAATAATTACTCATGTGTTATTTATAAATAAATTATTTTAATCAGAAATCGTATTACTTGAGTAGTTTTTATTCTTGTAAATAAGCATGACGTTGTGATACTATTTAGACAATTTAATTTTGCCAGTTGAAAATATTATTTATCAGTTATATATGCCTTGATTATGTGATTGTATTTTGGAATACGATTGGCAACGTATTTATAAAATCTACGAAAAAGTAGCTTGACGGAAGTGACCGCCGGGATAATACTAAGTACCGTTTCAACGCGCCCAAAAGAACTAGATGATAACTAAAGTAAACAAACTAGCGATAAACGCACCAGTTAAGGAATTTGAAGACAATTATTAAAACTACATTAATTGGCAATCCAAAATAAATAAAAATGTAACGGCATGCTGTACTTACATGTTGTTCCAAATAGCCATTTTAATTCTAAATTACGATTTCTACATAAATGCAAAAAATAGTCATGGTAACTGCATATGTTTAATCATCGCCACCTTGGCGAGAGTCGAGGCATTAAAGTAGGAAACAATATATGAAACGGTGAAGTATAGTTGTGATATACTTGGCGAAGATTGTAAAATAGTTTTAGTAGACGATTTTAAGATAGATTTCGATTCCAAAGATGGGTTTTATAAAATAAGGAAGAAAAATACAGCACAGTCATAAATAATGATACACTTTCCAAAACTAAGAGAATATGGACGAAAAATAGGGACGACGCATAAATTATGATACGATTTTAATATATAGCACTATAGTGCGTATTTAAAATCTGAAAGTGTTTCAGATTTTCATATTTTTTTGGGGGGAGGGGAGGGGGCAAAATTTTTTATGGAATGACTATCAATAAGTCTCAAGGCCAAACTATGTCTGTTTGTGGATTGTATTTGAGCACACCATGTTTTTCACACGGACAGTTATACGTGGCATGCTCTCGAGTGGGCAAACCATACAGTGGGCATCCAGTTTGTTTCCTTATCTAAAGATGGGATAACAAAAATATTGTACACTCTATTGCGTTAAGGGATTGGTATTATTTTTTAGTAAAATTATTGTAATTAGCGATATATATAAGTTTAAAGAATAAATTACGATGAATTAAAACTATAAATGTTTGGTATTGTTTTATTTTTATATTCCAGCATCGTTCACAGAGCTCCATGCCTCTTCCACTCATACAGTGGCGCACCCAGGATTTTAGTTTAGGGGGGGGGGCTGGGCTACAAATACTGCTGAACTCGGTTACAGTCACCTCAGTTATAGTTATAACTCTCTTATAACGTCAAAATATTCTGTGCCAGTCGACTTGCCCGCAGAACATAACCCCATGAGCAATGTAACTCATTTTAGAATCAAATAATTATATGATCTTTTCAGTGATGTTGTAACGAAATTTAGCCGTGTTTCATGCTCTAACTGTAAGTTTTTATTTAAAAACTAACATCTTTATGGTAAAAAGTATTTTAGAAATAATTTGAAGACAACTTTTAAAAAGAAAACATATAGAAATAATTTGAAGAAAATTTTTAAAAAGAAAACATATAGAAATAATTTGAAGACAATTTTTAAAAAGAAAACATTTAACTCATTAGTGACAATTTTCAATTTTTAATACTTTTCCCTTATAATTTCCCACCTTTAGGGGGGGGGGCTTCAGCCCGCATAGCCCCCTCCGTGGGTGCGCCTATGCACTCATATACCACATCCTCACACACTTACAATAAGTTAGTCATTTCTTTCTACTAAAATAATCCTAACAATAATTTATATGGCAAAACAACGCTTGCCGGATCAGCTAGTATTAGATATAACATATTTTAATGAGGGGAGTGTAGGAACTTTAATTAGTCAAGCTTAAAGCTGCGTAATCCGCAACTTGTTTGCCTTGTTCAGGAGCGGATTGAAAGGGTGGGAGCCTATAGGGCGATCGCCTTCCACTCAGCGCGCCTAAATCCACTGTTGAACGCACATTTAATCTGTTTGTTCTCTTCATTTAAGAAATTCCACATCTAGGACTTTCCACGGATGTTGCTTCCTAGAATTGTTCTTTGAATGTTCCCAGCTGCTGCTCAAGCGCTACGCTGGGGTTTACCAGAGCGTCCAAAAAATCGTTCAGGGAAGCAACATCGGACAAATAAGGGGAGCCTCCACCGTTTCGTTTTGATGTAACAAGCATTGAAACACTTCACCTGAACACAGCTATGGCGTGAGCGCAACGCAGGGTTCCGGTGGAGCGCTATCTAGGAAGCAACATCAGTCAAAGACGAGAGTTTTCTCCGTTGCGTCTCGCTAATGATGAATTTAAACATGATTTCAAGATTAAAAAAGAAAGGCACATCACTCAGTTTTCATTTATTATAAAGCACTTTCCAACTTTATTCGAAACATTTTTTTCACACCATATTTGGCGATTTATGGCAAAAGTCGCAAATGTTAGCGACTTTTGTTGCAACTTTTGAGGGAGGCACACGATCATCGTCTGGTCACTAGCTAATTATCTAGTAGGATAGTATTGAGCTTTAAATGGATGCCTGTATCTAAATTGCCATTGAACATAATGTACTGGAATTATTTGGAGTATTCCTGTAGAACTATTAACGATACAGACATATTTTCGATAGAGAGCTTTATCTTGTAATCCTTAATAACATATATCAATTTTGTTTCATTTCAATTAGCCGAATACCTCTAAAATACACTTTAAAGAATGACTACCCATAGACGTAATGTATTAGAAATCCTTTGGGTCGCCCTGTAGAAGAACTATAAAAGCTATGTACACCATTTTCAGTAGGCTACATGGTACAGTACATACGAATAACAGACACCCATTTCGTTGTAATCAATGCATATTTATTTACGGGAGTTAGAGCATCGACATACAGACAAACCGAAATCATAAACACTTTTTAACGTTATTGGAAAGTGTTAAAAAGGACAGGAAAAAAAGCAAGAAATGTACCGAAAAGTTTTGAACAAAGTAATCAATAAAGCTCTTGTCGTTTTTGTTTTGGAAATTAATCAAGTGAGAATAGGTATGCAAATTACTGTATGACGTAGTTGTAAAACCCTTCGGCCGAGAGTAGAAACGTCAGTCGTCATAAAAACAGGTCCACCGCGCACTTTCAGCAATTGTTACTCGTACAGTAGTGAAGAGAAATGGAAGTGTCCGAGGGGCTCGTTTGGTGTTTGTTATTTACTTTACAACTTCAGAGTGGGCTCATCAGCAGCTGCATCAAGTCGCCGAATATGTCAAACGTTTGGGGATAGTGCTGTGAACGTACGGTACGAAAAACCATTGGTTTCAAAAAACAGGTCAAGATTATGCTTTGTGTCCAGTGGACTAGTCGTCAAGTGGTTCACTATGAGCTGCTACCAAGGGGCCAAACGGTCACTGCGGACCTGTACTCACAGCAATTGGAACGTGTGCAACAAGCAATACAACAGAAAGGGACAGCACAGAGTGAATCGCAACAGGTATACTTTTATTGCATGATAACTCAAGGCAGCATGTCGGGGGGGGGCAGCCAGGGATACCATACAGTGACTTGGCTGGGAGACTTTTTGCCATCGTCCTTACTCACCTGACCTTGCGCCATCAGATTACCATCTCTTCCATTCACTGGACAATCATCTTCGAGGAAAATCCTTTACCAATGAAGCAGACTTTCACTAAGCACTCACGGGCTTCTTAGCGTCCAAAATCCCCCTAGTTCTAACGTAAGAGGATTCACATCTTATGTCACAAGCTTTTCTCGTCTAATTTAAGATTTGTTATTCGATTGCTATACATAGCAGTGCAGGAAGCTTCTCAGGGTCCTGGACAAACGTCGTTTGAATAAAAAGGGAACATTTACAAAATTTCTTAAATATCTCAAATTTGGTTTTTCAGCAAGTTATTTGAATATTTGCCCCCCAATGGCGACTTCTGATTCTCTGGTGATCCTTCGGCGATTTTCGCATGCGCACAATCCATGATCACTTCCAATTAAGGTTGACATTAACACAATTCTCGATATATGAGTAATTCTCTATAGAGATAGCGAATTATTTCACCATAACGAAAAAATTAATCCTATCGGAAAGCTAGTGATCTGCCATTCGAATGATTTCCATAATTGAATATTCGGGATCTTTACTATTCGAAATTTCAAATGCCGTGTGCTGTTCGAAAGGTATGTGCTGAGCGTTCGAACGGATTTTTCAGAATGCATCATCTTGAATGGATTTATTAATAGATGGATTCGAATAGTTTCATTCAATCATACTCATCACTACGTAAAACACTAGCTTTTGTCAATTTCTCTTGAAATGTAGAAGATATATCGTGAGTTTGGGTTCAGTTTCGGATATGCTTACCCTGTAAGTATACGCCCTTTGTGTAGGCTTGCCATGGCACAAAACACTCGGAAGCTTATTTTTTAGGGCCAAACTCTGCGATAAATTGCGAAAAATGGCCAACATTGGCGACCTTTGAATATACCTTGCCACTGTTTACGAAACTGAAGAGCTTGTCTTGAATTTGCACCATGACTCCCAAAACTAAGCAAGCATAATGAAAGCTTAAAAAAGAAGAGTGGCCCATCTCTGACAATATGTGTGCCTCCCCTCATGCTCATCATCTCTCCCTTCAAAAGCTTTTCTAGATTCCGTTGTTTTCCTTTCTTTCTAGGAATCAAGACTTAACCCTGCGAAGTGCAACCATTTCCCAGTCATGAAAAAAGGGCAGCCGCTGCCATCGTTTGATTTAACTACCAGCAAGATGGCGGTCGAACGAATCGTTCATCGCGTGCCGCAGATCTAGAGACTATGCGAGCACAGCCAGCTGTGTGAGAAATGGTCTCTAGATCTGTGGCACGTGATGAACTATTCGATCGTCGATGGTAACGGCTGCCCTTTTTTCAGCATTGAAAAAGGGTTTGCCCCTCAAAGGGTTAAAATGAGAATTTGCGGAATCATTTCACCAGTATGAATATAGTTACGTCATAACTTAAGAGTGTCCTCCCTGCACAGCGATCGTCGCCACAGGAATTTTGAACTGCTTTAAAAACAAACCAATGATGTTAAACACTCGGAAAAATTAATAATGCATCTTCACTTCACCCTTATGCACTATGGACTGACATTAACACTAAAGTCTATGTCCTGCGCAACTTTCAGAAAAAAATTCATAAGCACAAAATTTCCTTCAAAAATGGTGGCGAGGATTGACCCATTTTTGGAAATATCGTGAAATTCCGTATGTTTAGCATTTTTGAAGTAAAACTTCTTTAGGCGCAACTAGGGAGTAACTCAGATTTTTTTTTTCTGACGGAAGTAACGCTCAGTAAAGGAAGTGACGTATCTTTTTCCCCCTTGCTACCTTCATTTGCGGAACAGCTCTCGGGCGTTCGTTCCTGTGAACGTCGACTACGCTCCTTGCGCGTCGACATTATTCCCTACCCGTTTTGAAGCAAGATCTTGTCTGATGACCCTGTTCAGTGGATAAGTGGACCGGCTCTTGTCAGTGCCACTGTGGGAAGCCTTTCGCTGAACAGGCGGCGATCTTGCTGACTGTCTCTTACTGTTGTTACAGGCGGCGACCCAACCCGACACCTCCGATAAACAAGGCCTACGCACCGAATACAGAAAGTGGCAAAATGCTGCATTCCGTGGTCTAAGCTCCGTTGCTTTACTCACATGTTTTCAGTGGCATTATTACAATATTTAATGGAATTATGAGTTAAAACTTGACATGATTAGTTGCCATGATATATAAATATTGCTTGTCTGTACTTAAATAGTATGTAATCTTTTAATATTGTTCATGTGTTTTTGAGTTATTTATAATAATGAGCCAAATGTAATTTTTTAAACAGATAATACATCGAGCAAAACCAGCAGAGGAAAACAAAGGTTTAAGAACACTGCCATAGAAAAACGCAATAATAGACCCTACGTGCATTCGATACCAACCGAAAGAAGAAAGCACTAGTTTAGGAACACAGTTAAAGAAAAATACCGCAACATAGACATTCTCTCGATTCAAACCCTACGGGAAAACGTTTTAAGAAAACAGTGAAAGAATAATAGTTCAACACGGACACTTCCTGGATGCTAACCCGATATCCAGACGGAACAATGGTTTAAGAACACGGGTATGTAACACCACAAAGAAACAAACACTGGCTGCAAAGGGTTTAAGAACAAAATAAAAGAATAACAAATGGACACTCCGTGGATTCTAACCCAACCTCAAGACGGAGCAAGTAACTGTTTAACACGGGGATGGAACACCACAAAGAAACGGACCCTGGCTGCAATCAATCCCAAGCAATAGACAGAACCTGCAGTTTAAAAACACGGATACAGAATAATAATTCGAAACCTACCAGCAGACGAAATCAACGCTTAAGAATAAAAATATTTTTTATACTGCCTGCATTCGAACCCAACAAACAGAGGAAAACATCAGTAAAAGAACACAGTTAAAGTATAATACTAGACTATGGACTTCCCCCCATTCAAACCCAACCTCCAGACGGAACAATTGTATAAGAAAACAGTTAAAGAATAATGCTACAACACGGACACTTCCTGGATTCTAAGTAATTATCATGAATTAGCGATGATTCTTACTGGAGATTTTAATGTTAATGTTCGCTCTCAAGAATCTCAGCCGTTAGTTGATTTTTTAAAAGAAAAATTTGATCTATAACTATGAATACTTCTCGACTTCAATCAACAACGCGTTTCAGTACAACGATAGATGCTGTATTTTTAAGAAAATTAGCAAATTTAGAGAGTAAAATTTATGTTTCACATTATAGTTACCACAAACCTATATTTTCATACATAAAAAATGACCATGACATTCAAGTACTATTTCCAATGAATAATATGAATATAACATTTATATAACCTTTGTAAAGTACAGGGTGGCCATAATTAAAAACTGCAAGTGTTCAAGGGGTGCTGGAGAGAAAACTACCGAGAATATTCCAGTGAAATTTGATATCTATACGTTTCAGTACATGCGCAAGCCAAATATTTTAACTTTACTCCGTCACAAAATTTATATGATACCAAATAAATTCGTAATTTGTGCTATTCTAAATAACCCCCCCGATTTTACACCAGTTTGATATTTTTCATGAGATTAAATATTTAAAACGATTACCTTCTGATGAGCCATAACGAATTTAAATATTTACACTGAGCAAACCGCATGAATTGTTTTTATTTATAGTTATAATTACTTCATTAATTCTTTTAGGTATGCAATGAGAAAATTTGATTAAGAATATTAAAAATATATATATTTTTAACGATAGTATGGATTAAAGCACAATACATACAGTGTCGACAAATATTTCATTTAAATAAAATTAAAAGTGCTTGTTATATTTACCATTTTTCAACGGGCATCGTAAAAGTGACTAAATGATAAGTAAGCCTACGTTAGTATATTTCGCGGTTGTTTCAACTCCAGAAGAGGTTACCTAAGCATCATTTTATTTTTTGTGTTTTACCTAGACGTTGAAACATGAGTTTTTTTTGGTACGTGAGTATGTAACTAGGGACATCATCTAATAACTTCTAAGTTTTGAATACTCTTGCTGATGTAATCGCAACAGCGCTTTACACCCAGAATCACATTTAATTCAGTGTCTATGGAAACAAACGTATACCGGGTGATTCAAAATAGATGCTAAGGCGATTATTTTTTAAACCGTAAGTGATCGAAGCACATTTCCAATTATAAAAGTTCGCCAAATTAAGAGCAGCTTTCAGACATGGCAGTTTTTTATTGGAGGGCTGTTTACATATTAAAATGCGAAATTTAATTTTCATACGGTCCCTCCTTTCCTACCCTTTATATTTAGAAGAATGTTGCTCTTTGCCTAAGAAAATTAATAAAACAAATCCCGTGTCTCTACGGGGAATAGTTTCCGAGAAAATTAATTTTGAAAATGATGACTTACGCCACTTTACCTGCTGTGTTGGCGTCAATTTTCAGGCGAAAAAATCTTTACTTTAGGGGACCAACTACGAGTTGATAAAAAATAAATAAAGATCCCATTGGTGGGAAAAGTAATTAAATGCGTTCAAATGCCTGAAATTAATAGGTGCAATTTTACCTAAAATGATCGGCCGATGATCCCTTATGAAATTAGAGATAATTTAGTCTTTTAAGGGGTCAAGCACTCATTACATCACGCTTCCGGAGAAGAAATTTTAAAATGTTAAAGAGAATGACAAAATAATGGTGTAGGTTACTATGGTGTGGTAACTTTCACTAAAAACTGTCAAACATTTTTTACAGGAAAATTCTAGCTAATTTAGGATTTGAGGAGTCAACTGTGTCTATCGAGTGACTATTAACATGCATTAACGGCAGTTGAAAAGTAATAATATTTTTCTCACTTTTGAGATATCCCCTTAGTGCTTGGCGATAAATGCCAAAATATTCAAATTGATATATCTCGGAAACTATTCCACGTAGAGACACGGGATTTATTTTATTAATTTACTTAGGAAAAGAGCAACATTCTTCTAAATATAAAGGGTAGAAAAGGAGGGACTGTATAAAAATTAAATTTCGTATTTTAATATGCATACAACCCCCAGTAAAAAATGCCATATCTGAAAACTACTCTTAATTTGACGAACTTTTCTAATTGAAAGTATGTTTCGATCACTAACGGTTTAAAAAATAATCGCCTTAACATCTATTTTGAATCACCCGGTATAAATAACATTGTCATCCCATCTAAAGAAAGTGGAATCCTTCATCCATAACAAACTCTTTTTGCTACACAGACTTTCTATTTGGGCTTTGTGGTGATAAATATTAGCGGACAAGTTGTCGTGTTCGATATACCAGTGAATCGATTAATCGATAGCATTTGACATCGTAAAACATTGTAGCAGCGCGAAGTTAAATTCCGACAGAATCACTGCGATCCTGCTGAGAGTTGTATGCTATCATGGTAAACTTGTTTGAAGATAAAATGCATGTTTAATAGTTTCTGTATTACCTATCACTGAAGCAATTAACCAGCAATGGTTAACCCGACAATTATATCCTGACTTACAAAAAGAGATGCTTTCACTGGAAAAATGTTTCGTTGAAATGAAAAAAGAAAAATTGTTGATTCAACAAAAATTTGAATGGCGCTATTCCAACCGAACAATTTTGCTGATTTTAACTACCGTTTTGTTAAATTAATAAAATAATTCCTTGAACTGACAAAAAATTTATTGATTCAATAAAAATATTTCTTTGAAATAGAGCCAACTGAAATTTTGTTGATTCAACAAAACATTTTTTTTAGTGTTCGAAGCATTGCTGGAAATTATTAGAAAATTCTTCTCGTATACAAGATCAGATTGAAACAATCGAAGGCCCTAGGACCTAGGCCTACTATTCTTTGGGGTCCCTTTTTATATTCGATCTTTGTTAACCCTTTGAGGCGCAACCCTTTCCCAATGCTGAAACAAGGACAGCCGTTGCCATCGCTCGACTTAACTACGAGCAAGATGGAGGACGATCGAAAAGTTCATCGCGGCCACAGATCTAGAGACCCTTTTTTTAACGACAGCTGGCTGTGCCCGCGCACATCCAGCTGTCGTCAAAAAAGGGATCTCTAGGTCTGTGGCACGCGATGAACGTTTCGATCGTCCGCCATCTTGCTGGTAGTTAAGTCGAGCGATAGCAACGGCTGCCCTTTTTTCAGCATTGGGCAATCTATCCAGCTGTTCTCGCATTCTTCCACTTTTCAGCAGATGTCAGTGCTGTTAAAAAAATTGTGACAATTTTTTTACGGGAAATAGCGTGCTAAAAAGTAAAGGATTCTCGTGGAACTATGTCACCCGCAACTATTTTTACAGAAATCAAATCTATTCTTCGTGACTGGCAACAGTCAAAACGTCAGAGTTTGGTGTTCCGAGAGGGGGACACTGCGCGTTAAAGGGGTAAGGTCCGAAGTATTGACCATTTTGTTGTTGTTGTTGCTAATGCCCATATAGGAAGGCGATGGGTGGAAGGAGCGGCTACAATATTAATGGGCCCGAGTGAGAGGAAGTCTGACTTAGCTCGGGGTCCCCTACTTTTGAACCAATTCCAGATGAGGGATCAACAATCTGAAATCTGCATCCCCAGAGGTAGCGTTAAACATGGAGGATATTGGAGCTACGACAGATTTTACGTGCACTAGTTCCTATTAGCGTACACGGTACCACAGCAGCCCAGCCGCGAGATCATTTTATTAGCACCCAGTGGGCGGCCAACGTTAACCATGAATGAACGGGGCCCAAGCCAAAGCTGGGAATCGAACGCATACCCAAGGTGTAATGTTCAAGTTAAAAGCAATTTGTGAAATAATTAAGATTTATATAAAAAATGATTTCTATCCAAATAGTGAAAGCAGTATAGATTAGCTTTTACAAGCAGTATAGATTAGCTTTTACTTTAAGGGCCATGATAAAGAAAATGTTTTCTTTAAATAACTTTTGTGACAATAGATGGCACTACTTACAATTACGAATAATAAAGGCGAATGTAATGAGATAATTTTCATGCAGTAAATAAAACTATTGTTAAATAAATCAGAAATATGAAAAAAAAAAAACTACTCAGGAAAAATTATCATTTAATGCACTGTTGATCTTTCTGTTTATAAATAGAGCGTAAAACAATGAAATTGCAAATGCTTTCTTTACCTTTCTAATTAAAAATCATTAGAAAGTGTAATTAAAATAATTGTATGTAACGTGCAGAGCCATTCGAATATCCACTATTTTCTTGAGCACAGCACCGTGTGTATGCATAAAATGTAATGTAATTTCTGTTTCAATATAAATACGACAGTGCACGGTAAGGAGGAAAAAACCAAACTATGAATATTAAAAGTTATTTTTATTAATGAAGCTGAATCTTAAGTTTGCTTGGAAAATTCTTTTATTTTCTTTCCCTAACGCACATTCTCTTATTTCTTATCTTCATGATTTCATATTTATCAAGATTTCGAAAATAAGGGAATGATAAAATTCTTTGCATTTTTTGCACATTAGATAAGGTAATTGGATTAAAACCTCTGATTTTAATACACGAAAGAACAAGTTTTGTCACTAATGAAATCCAAAAATACGAGAGATGAGCGAATATTCAAAGAATCTATCTCTTCATTAAAACAAAATTATTCAAATTTATTCCTTTTAATAGAACATATGCATAGTTTTATTCTTTTTTAAATGTTTCGAAATATCATCAGTTAATAGACAGTTAAAAAAACCAAAGTTTTCATATTTTAAAACCTGATTACTTCCTCCCCCCCCCCCCGAACCTCAGATATGCATATCTTCTTTTAATTAAATTGATTTAGAATACAAATATGATTTTTTTTTTTTACTCTTACGAATTTTTTGAAATATTAACTCAATTAATTTGCGAATTAAGTGCAGGCAATTTAATTTAATTGAATATGATTTTACTTGTCCTTCATGTAATATGTGTGATAATTATGCAGGCTGTATTAAAAAAAAACCCGACGGTTCTTCCGGAAGAATTTTAAGTAAAAGTATTGGTGGGGAAAAACGGAATCAAAATGCATCCAAAAAACTTATTTGGTGAAACATGCAATTTGCAATGTAGATTTTAAGAGATTAATAGCCCCCCACCTCCTTCAACCAACAGTTCGCATTAGGCATCAAGTTAGGCATTAAGTTGCATAAAACGATGACATTTATGCAGGTTATGTAAAAAAGTTCTAACGTTAGTAAGTCATTTAGAAAAAGAAAAAGTACACTACTTACAATCATGAATAAACCCCCCCCCCCCCACCCACCCGGTAGATAGGTTCCGTGCTATATGAATCCGTGTTGAACAGGGGCCTGAGCTATACTCAACCTGGAGTGCGAACTGCGCCGTATAATCTCTGCAAAACTTATTTGCATTCCTTAGAAACACAATGATGCTTAGTGTTGCATTTAAACTTTATATTAATTACAGCAGTTAAAGCGTCATGAAATCAGAACATATCTCTCATTTTGTCGCGCTGTACGAGTCACGATCGCAATTTTTATGCCATGTGTTCTACGAATCCGTCACTGAAAATGGTAAACGGCAGACGTGTGAAGGTCCTGGGTTCGGGTCCCATCGCGCGGCTGTCGACCTAACCGTTCGGAGTTTTTCTTGGTTTTCTCCAAAACTAGCGTAAATACGGGCTAGGACTCCGTAGAAAGATCCCAACGGAGGGAATCTCCCTTGTGTTGTATTTCTGACGTAGATTTATAAGCGGGATCCAGGCCAAGCACACAAATCCGAAACACATGTTACACAAACCAACCAACGAATCTGTCTTGTATAAACCCGTGTGGGGGGAGGCCTACTATATTGAAAAGCAAAAAAATAAATTCAAAGCAGTTTATAGGATGAAAAATACAATTTGCAGAAAAATTGTAGGTATTGTTAGAAGTTAATAGCCCCCTCTTTAAACCAAAATTTTCTATAAGTTATTGTACAGTTATTGTATCATATTATTGTACAGAAAACAAAGTATGAGCTTATTTTTAAAATTAGTGGTTTAGGAAACCATACGCTTTATATATTCAATTGATCTTGGTTCGATGCTCAGTGATATATTCGCTGCCTATGAGAAAAAAGTAGAGACGACAGCCATTCTGATAAATTACCTCGCATTTACTGTTGGACTTCTTTGGAATTTCCTGAGGTTTCATTAGTTATGAGGCACACACGACCCCAATTTAATGAGAAATCGTTTCACAATATGCTAGTAGTCGGCTATTAATCTAAAATGTATTAAGTCGATTGTTTTTATAAAAATTGTCATTGCCCTTTTTAGATTTTGTGGAAATGGTGAAAAGATATTCTTGAGGCATAATAAAATGTCTACAGTTAAATAATTAAACAAGAAAAGATAAAGGCGAGGAGATTGAGTTAAAATTATGTCTCAATTCTTAAAAAAAAAAAAAACGAAAATTTTATCGGACCACTACGCTACATAATTGGTCTTCTTACATATCAACCAAATTAAACCTATTACAAAAAGTTATAAAATATCTTTCTCATTTAGAGTCAAATGGTTATCAGTTCCTCAATCTTACAAATACAGGCAGACATCCTATCCTCAGGTACTGATACATTTTAGCTTGCTTTCACATCCTACAGTTCTGGTTCTTGCGCCTGATATTTAGCTATAATAACTATTATTTTCAAACAATAATATCTAACAATTCCACTACAGTAATTACAATTTATCCTTTAACCAAGAACATAAATAAATTAAATCAGAGTTTTAAAACTATGTGCTATCTGGATTTGAAGGTGTAGTTAAAAGAAATATTTTGCTTAAAATTAACCAAAAAATTATGAAACTCAAAAAAAAAAAAAAAAAAAAAGCAATTTGTAGCTATTCATGTACTAGACGGAATAATATTCTAATAATTAACATTTCTTCTAAAATAATCAATATTTAACCAAGAACATAAGCAAACGAATTCAGACATTTCAAAAAATATGTGCGTTACCTGGATTCGCATGTGTAGTTAAAAATATCTGTATATCTTAAAATACATATGTAGCTACAAGCAGATACTTTTTGGTACAGTATGATCATACGCGTACTCTCGCCGACCAATGAGTAACGAGATTAAAGCCTGTCTTTACACATACGAATGACATTTCACTTAACGTTCGCAGTTGTTCAAGCGTTTAACCACTTTGAAAATCGAATTGTAGTTTAGAGATTCACGTGACTCACCACCTATTTGTGAAGGTATTTATATCCGATAAAAATTGATTACCGAAGAACCTGAACTTAACTTCCTTCCTATCAATAATTTCAATTAGATATTGCGAGTGAAACTAACGTCATTTTAATGTGGCTAGTTGAAAAAAAGTGTAAAACCCTCGGACGAACTAACATTAGGATGGGAGACTTATTTTTCACGAGTGTAATAAATCAGATTAAATACAGTTTTAGTTAATAATATATGAAGTAAAAATTACGTCTCAACAATAAAAACTCACAAAAAAAAAATAAATAATAAAACATTAACTTGATGGCGCTTTAACAGGACTCGAATTTTTATTCTATTCTATTTTGCATTTTATATCCTTCGCATGTCTGACAACATTTCTACGAAGCCTATTAAAGAATTGCTGGTAGGTCATTCGGAGCCGCACATCCACATGTGCGTTTGACACCTTTCATGGGTAGCGATTTAGGGCTAGGTTACTATAGAAAAAATTGGAACCGTTTTGAGAGCTATAGTTTCGTAGATGATGCTTATCTTTCAATATTTATCCATGATTAAAAAAAAAATCACCTTTAAATTTCAAATAAAAGATCTTTCACAGTGAAAAAAAAAGTTTCAAAAATATTTATTCTCTCAGAAGTTCAATAGAGAACAACAAAATATCGTCTGCAGGATATAGAATGCTGAAAATTTAATGTTTTATTTTCCGTTTGTTCGCTGTAATCTGGAAATCAATGTAATTATTTTCATTAATTGAGACTTAATCATAGTTTAGGATGAAAAATTATAGGCAAATAGTCGAGGAGCTAATGCAAAAATATTTTTTTTTTTTTTCAGTGCGTAGAACTCCTTACCGTAACTTAAAAAAAAAAACACGTTACAAATTTCCTCAAAGCAAAGTGTTTTTTTAAATGATTTTTTAAATTTAACTATAGTACTGTTAAGTTACAAGTAAAACGATTTGATAGTTTTGCTCCGATTGAATAAATATTAATCACTTGTTTTATAAAAATATCTGCTTCCTCCCGTATGAAGAAAGGGTACACAACTAGTATGTTATTATTATATTTAGATTAAACAGAAATTCATAATTTTTTTATGTATACTGTATAAAAGAAATGTAAACTGTATTTTTTCCTGCAAATTCACTAATGTTCTTTTTTCTTCCTTTTTTAAGCGAAAAACATCAGTTTTCCATTTAAGTTGGCAAAGCTACCCCAGATCTTGGGTGAGAAGAGCTGGATAATGGTCAGAGAATAATTGGTGGCTGGCAATAATCGTAAAATCAAACGAAGGTCAGTTGTCAGTTCACCCTGAATCTGAATCTGATTTACTACGTGAAAATAGTAGAGTTAAATAGTGGATGGTTAGCGAATTTTTTTTTTCTAACAATTGGAGTTCCTTTTGAGGTATGACGTAAACTGTGAAAACTTTTTCCGCCTATTACGCCTGTGGCAAATCTACTTAAACATGATGTGAAGGAGAAATAATTTTACATTTCTGCTCTTTCCCAAAATCATATTATTAACACATTTGATAAAAAACATTTTGTTAATTTAGGTAAAGTATTTCCTTAAAATACACAAATGTTTTTTAATTTAATGGAAGTATTTGTTTAAAAATTAACTTAGTGAAAATCAACCAAATCAATTGGCTGAATTAACAAAATATCTTCGTTAACTAAGGTATTCATGACTTTTTTAACAAAATTACTTTGTTCAAGTAAAATCATTTTCTTGCTTTTACTGCAATGTTTTCTTGAACCAACCAATCAGTTGTTTGATAGTTTCAGGCATAAGTTTAACTAATTTGTTTATCAGTTAATAAAAACTACACTTTTTAATTTTAGTGCTTTTGTATATCTTCAAATTCAGTTCGAAGAAATTCAGTGTCATTTTATTTTCTTCTTTTCATTAAGATAAAATTAAAAAGGCAATCAGAATAGTTTTTGTGCAGAATTACAGCTGAAGCGAAAGACTTATGCCAACTCCAACCGTTTTTTACCCCAACCGATCGAATAGCGTGACTGGAATGGCTATTTAATAACTCATTTTATGCCTCATTACCGAACCGCAGATTTCTCCTCATTACTGGAAACTCTCCTTATCGAAGCCTTTCCCAATCCGAAATCGTTAATGTATCAGTATCTTCTACGGAAAACCCTCCGTCAAATTCCAATAAAATTTGATTGCTGTTTCTGACTGATTTAATGAATATCGGATGAAATTGCAAACGCTCATAAAGGTTATTTGTTTAGTTAAAGTAACTAAATATTACAGAAAATCTGTGACATAATATAACATTAAGCGCTTGGCTTTATTACATTCATTTTGCCAGGCCCGCTGAGGAGGGGGGAGGAAGGGGGAGCAGAGGGGGGACAATTGCCCGAGGCTCGGACAAGGTAGACGTAGGTTACGAATTTCTAGCGTACAAATCTCACGGGAAAATAATACATTTGTGTCTCCCAAAATCTTTTTTGACTCATTAAGCTGCATTTGTAGGAACTTAAAAAAATATAAAAATAAATGAATAAATAAATAAAAAATAAACAAATAATAAAAAAATAAAAACTTCCGAATTAAGCTTTGAAAATATTTAATTTAATTATACTGGAGCTTTTACAAGCATTAATATGGTTTATAAAACCAACACATTGAATGTTTCTGATCTCTTTCTACTTTTCTACTTTTTCTTCTCTTGAATTGTTAAATACAAAAATCTTAAAACTGGATTCTTTTTACCCAAATCCAAATGTTTGTGTAACCATCAAGCTATACTCTACTCTTTCAGTGAGAGTGGCTGGAGCTGACAGATCTTTCAGCGTTCTAAAAAGAATGAAAAATTATGTCCAATCAACCATGGGACAAAAGAGACTTTGTGGACCAACTACTCTTGCCATGAGACATATTTTTCTCGATCTTTGAACTTTCATGATGTAATTGACGACTTTGTAACTAAAAGAGACAGCAGGGTTGTTTCATAGAAACATTTATAAGCAACCAAATTTGCCGATTGAAGTGTTTATTATTTCCTATTTCTCACATTTTCTTATAAACTGGAGTTTTATAAACTAACTAGCTGAAGTACCCGTCCTTGACGGGTTAGTGAATGCAAATTTCCAAAAAGCAAGAACTTCCTTCAGCATTGTAGGAGTATACAGAATGGATGTAGTATGTTTTCTAAGTAAAGAAAGCGAAGTTATAATTTTTATGTATTGTTAAAATATTACAGGTTAGAGAGTCACTAAGTAATATCATTTCATTCGCTTTAATCGTAATTATGGGATGCGCGAACGAATTTTTACGCATATTGAAATAATTTTCGCAAAATCTCAAAATCTAATCAACATTTTTGAAAAATTTGAAGCCTAGAATTTAAGTTGAGTGACAACCTATCATGTCACCCAATTTCGTTTCATTCCCTGCAGTCTTTATTTCGTGAGGCTTGAACAAAATTTCAGCATTCTAAAACGATTTTTGCAAAATCTCAAAATGTAATCAAAATATATTAAAAATTCAACGCATATAAATTAAGATTAGCAACTACCTATCATAGTATCACTAAATTTCGTATCATTCGTATTAGTCGTTATTACGTGATGTTTGAGGAAATAGAAACGTATTTTGAGAGAATTTTCACATAAAATCTCTAAAATCTAATAAAAATGTTTAAAAAATTGGACACCTATAGTTTATGTTGAGCAACCATCTATCATGTGACCCAATTTCATATCATTCGCTTTAGTCGTTATTACGTAATGCGGGATTCACTCAGTTTTAAACGATTTTCACAAAATCTCGAAATCGGATCGACATTTTTAAATTAGATGCTTATAGTTTAAGGTGAGTGGCCACCTATCATTTCACCAGATATCATTTTTTCACCTATGCAGTTATTACGTGATGTTCGAACACAAATTTACGCAGTTTGAAATGATTTTCGCAAAATCTCAAAATCTAATCAAGATTTTTTTTAAATTCGAAGCCTATGCTTTAAGTTGAGTGAGCACCTATCATGACACCCAATTTCATATCATTCGCTTCAGTCGTTTTTACGTGATGCTTGAAGACAAATTTACGCAGACAGAAAGGATTTTCGCAAAATCTCAAAATCCAATCATGATTTTTAAAAAATTGGACGCCTATGTTTTAAGTTGAGTGACCACCTATCATGACACCCAATTTCATATCATTCGCTTCTGTCGTTTTTACGTGATGCTTAAACAAAAAAAGCGTCACGGACAGAATGACAGAACGACAGACAGACAAACTTTTTTTTGAGGGTCGCATCGGATTCCCGGGTGCTTGAAACGGATAGAAATCGCAAAATTTTTTAATTCCAAGAAATGTACAGACAAAAGTCCAATTTTATTTATATAGATAACTAATTTGATAAAGAAGATAGCTCTGCTTAAACACAGAAAAAAAGAACGTTAGCACACGCCAATGAGATTTAATGCCTCAAACCGGTTTCGGTAACTATGACTTACCATCATCAGTTTGAGAATACATTCTTGCACTGATGTTGGTAAGTTACATTTACCGAAATCGTTCAGCGGCATTAACTCTCATTGGTGTTTGCAAACGTTTTTCGGTACTTACGTATTATCCCGGCGGTCATTCTCGCCAAACTATTTTTTCGTCAAATGTGCTGGCAAACTGTTGCCAATTGTATTCCGAACCATCAATTATTTCATACGTCCGGCATTTATCTTGGCGAAAAATCGTTCGTCTGCACGGACCGTCGGGATAATACGTAAGTACCCGTTTTTCTCTCAGGGTTATTCATTTGGCTACGAAGTTTATAATAACTCTGCTTTAACTCTGCTTTATAATAACTCTGCTATAATAACTCTTCTAATAGCCCTTGTTCAACGTTTAAAAAAGTCTTAGATTTAATTGTATGAAGTGATTCTCTGTATACATTAAGAAAGAATTTCAGAATTATATGTACATTATTTAAAATAATTCTGATCAAATTACTTGCAATTTTTTTTAATGGATGTTTTATCATGTACAAGGTTTTGAATATATGGCCTATGGTAAATTTAAAGTATACTAATTCTAAAGCGTTTAAAATACAGCGAATCCGAGGAAGATCTTTATCATTCTAAAAATTAATAACAAAAATACTATCAGGTGAAAACAAATGCAGTTTGCTGAAAAGAAAAGGGAAAAGAAATTGAAGAGTTTTTCAACTAGGAATCGAATTTGCTATCGATCAGTTTGACTAGCAATTTCTCACAGTTACACCGCAAATGCTAAGAAACACTTGGAGGGTGAAGGGGTTTAATAAACCCTTTTCTTTGACTCTAGATTTTGAAGGTTTTTTAGTCTTGAAAGAATACACAGGTTTCGCCGAAATCCAGCTTTATTAAGCAGCAAAATTATTGAACTTGAAACTAACTTAACAAAAAACAGAACGAAACAAAACAATAAGTTCTAACGGATAACATGAGAAGTACAGGTGATGTGTGGTATTTTAAGCGGCGAGCAATACCGGATCGATGGCGTGAGGCTGGACGCAGGAAGAAGCGGTCGATCCGAGTCCACAGCGAAGATGATGGCTCCACGGCATCAAGCTGGAAGGCGAGGAAAGCAGACTCGTTATCAATGCGACGTCGAGGGATCCATGACATCTGATAGGACTCCCAGACAGCCACACCGGATCCTGGCAGGGAAGGCTGCTTGTTAACACCACCACAAGAGAGGTCGAACTGCCACGAGCTCAGACTTGCCGCGACTTTTATAGCAGCTTGCGCAGGGCGGAAGTTTTGCACAATTGCGTATCTGCAATATCTGCGAGCGCCACCGCTTCGCATTCAGTCGCAAGTGAGCGATCGCTAGCCCGTTTCCGAAGGCCTAGGCCAATCCGAAGGATCAGGTGGATGAGGAGCACCACAAGGGAAATTGAATACAGACTTGACATTCTTCATGCTAATAAAGAAGCTCAAAAACAGCTACATTAAAGGTACTGTCTAAAATCTTATATTTCTTCATACTTTTTCAAAAAAAATTACCAGTTAGTATACTTCTTATTACTGTTTAAAATAATAAAGATCTTTGTTGGGCAAGCTGTCCTTTTCTATATTAAAAAAAGAAAAAAAAAAGAAAGGAAGTTTTTTTTGAAAGGGGGGGGGGCGTCTTAAATACCTGATCTCCCCTGTAGCCCGAAAATCCTGTCTGCGAAACTGATTTTGGAGAGGATTGATAGATTAAAAACATTATTCCTACTGCTCAAGTATTGGTGTGCTGACATTTTTGAAATATTTAAGTAGTAGTTTGGATTGAAAGGAAATATTTCCGATTCAACACCAACATTTCATCTTTAATGAGGTTATATTTCATTTGACTATATGGCCGAAGTTAATTCGGCTGTCGTCAAAAAAAGGGTCTCTAGGTCTGTGGCAGGCGATGAACGTTCCGATCGTCCGCCATCTTGCTGATAGTTAAGTCGAGCGATGGCAACGCTGCCCTTTTTGCCAGCATTTTGAAATCTATCCAGCTGTTCTCGCATTCTTCCATTTTTCAGCAGATGTCAGTGCTGTTAAAAATAATCGTGACCATTTTTTTACGGGAAATGACGTGCTTAAAAAGTAAAGGATTCTCGGTGGAGCTATGTCACCCGCAACTATTTTTATAGAAATCAAATCTATTCTTCGTGACTGGCAACTGTCAGAACGCCAGAGTTTGGTGTTCCCAGAGCGGGAAAACTGCGCGTTAAAGGGTTAATAGGGAACAAAAATTGTGCATTTTATCACAAACTAATACAGCACTAAATCTTAACTATTTAATGCAGTTCTTTTTGGACAGAGGCTTAGTAGCTACACACAAATGAAAGTTGTTAATTTAATTTTGACTCCGACTTAAAGGCACTTAATGAAAAAAAAATTCCCATTCTTAGCTAAATTCCTTCTTATTCAGCAAATTTTCGGTTTCTTTATTTACAGGACGAGCATTCAGCTTTCGACAGTTGCTGGTTAGTTATTTTTTATAGTACCGCTTTTTGCATGAATAAAAAGGTTAATTTAAATTTCCAAAGAAGAAAATAAACTTCGTCCTTTTTTTGGTTAAAACAATCTAAGAAATAAAACCTACCGGATATTAATTAAATTTTATATTCATATTTTTATTTTAAGAGACGGACGGTGTTTAAAAGTTTAGCGTTTCTTAAAAATGTACACTCCAAAAAATTAAAGGATAATAACCTTATGCTAGCTTAAGTTAATTTTGAACTATTTTTTACGGAATATATTAAACATTACATACATGTTATTTGCAACATGGTCTCAAATAATTAAGAATTAATTACTTTCAGAACATGTACCATGCATAGATTTTTGTGTTATGGCAAGCCTACTCGAGGGGAAGCTGTCTACGGGAGGGTGCCTGGGTCCGGAGGACTTTTTAAGGGGCTCTACCACGCATTCACGTTACATCTGCAGAAAAATGAAGAAATCTCCAAATTGTTAGATCAAAAGCTGCGCGGTGGGCCCGAACGCAGTACTTTCCCACTTCAGCCGTCTCCTATGTTCAACGCCTTTTGTACCACTTAAGAAAAATATCGCGATCGTGAAAAAATTTGGCTTTAAGATTTCGGTGATTTTACACGTTTTGAGGTCTTCTGAATTCATTTATGTTATATTTAAGGTGGTGCATGGAATGCATGCAAGTGTGGGTGTGTGTATATGTAGCTGGCTATGCGCGGGCACAGCCAGCTGCGTCAAAAAAGGGTCTCTAGAATCTGTGGCACGCGATGAACGTTTCGATCGTCCGCCATCTTGCTGGTAGTTAAGTCGAGCGATGGCAAAGGCTGCCCTTTTTTCAGCATTGGGAAAGGGTTGCGCCTCAAAGGGTTAAGCAGCAATTATACAGTATATCGAGTTCCACCCAATTGCCTTGAAATCGGAGATATACATGCATGTTTTCTTAACCAAAACCCTTGCAAATTGGATATATTGCATGAAATTATGCACGCAAAGCTCTAGGTTATATTTTTTAATGGCCCAAAATAAGTTTTCAGTCGTCGAACGGCTTACTAATGAGTATGCTAATTATATTATTCAACAATATGTACATTGTGTTTCTTAAAAAGGTTAGATCAAACTTTGTGTTAGCAATCTGAATATTTCGCCCCTTGATTACTGGTGAAGTAAAATTATAATTGTTTAGAACGACTCATTTTGGTAAGAGAATTATTTCTAAAATGAGTTTTAAATACAACGCTGTGTTTTCATAATTTGAAAAGTTTCAAAGCACATAATAGGATAAAATGTTTGCAAAAGAATGTAACCGTAACAATTTTGAAGTTTGCCTGGTTAGTGAATTAATTTATCTCTCAATAGAACTGTTCCATTCAAACACATTCAATGGTATTCTTAAAAAAACAATTAATACTATTTCTCTATTGACTAATTTTATGAAGGGTGCTAACTTTCATTAGCTTTATTTGCTAACAACAGATTAATAAGTTGCACTGCGAGTAAATGAGGTTTCTAAAGTACAAGGGGTTTGCAAAAGAATGTCTTTAAAAGGATAAAGTTTGAATAAACAAAACAAATTAATTAAAAAAAAGAACCTTAAAGTTTTTGGTTTAATGCAAAGCAATATTTGAAAGTTTATATGAATTGATGGTTGCCAGTGGTCGATGTTCGCCCACAATTCCTTATATTTTTACGCTTGAACGTTATTGAGGTTTTTTGTCAGAAAATACCTCTGTAGTCATTGCATATATTGTTTTTGAATTTGGTCTACTTACGTTGGTTGCGAACGAGTACAAATACGACATTGTGCATTAATTGAGTCATCATAAAAGCACGTTAGCGGTTAAACAACAAAAACAAAAAATATTAGATTCAGAATCATGATGCAAAACTTCACAAATCACATGATCAATTCAATTACGCAGATCAATTAAATAATAAAATGTACTCACTTTTTTGAAACCACCAATAATAAATAGGCAACAGTAGGTTAATTCTCATTTTTGCCCTTTTAACCCTTTGAGGCGCAACCCTTTCCCAATTCTGAAAAAAGGGCAGCCGTTGCCCTCGCTCGACTTAACTACCAGCAAGATGGCGGACGATCGAAACGTTCATCGCGTGCCACAGATCTAGAAACTCTTTTTTGACACACACACACACACACACTTTTTTATTTTTTAAAATTAAAATATATTTAATAACATAAAAAAATATTGACCTCTGAAATAAGTGGACCCCAGGCAAGTGCCCAAGTTACCCTGCTGATGAACGACTACTTCAGAAGTTATACGTTCTGCTTGTGATTATGTGATAATCTAATAAATGAAAATTTTGTTTGCCGCTCAACGGAAAAAAGACAGGTAAATAATTATTATATGCAAGTAAGATAAAATACTTTCCTATTAATGCATTAAATACACAAAACATAACACACATTGACAATTATAATTAAATATTATAACACAAGAGATGTTTTTTAATCTATTTTTAATTGAATGCCGCAATAGTTCACCAATCTGAAACATACATTTTTTTTGTGTCATGACTTAACATTCTTATCGTATATTTATAGAAATGGAAAGGGAAATATGTTCGTAGCATTTCGGTAATTCAATTTGCGAATAAATAAACAAATTAATTTCTCCAGCAGAACTATTATGTAAGTGGTTGAATTTCTAAATCAAATTAATTCTTTTCCATATGTGTTTCAATGTTCGTACAGCTCTCAAGCTATGTAACAGTCAATAAGGAATATACAAAAAGATTAAGTTTGCTTTTTTAGGAAACGGTATTGCTTTTGAAATACTTTTTAACGTGCTGTGTACCCGCCTTGAGGCACAAAACTCTCACTTTTTGACTGCTGTCAGTCACGAAGAATAAATTTAATTTCTACAAAAATATTTGAGGGTAACATGGTTACACGAGAATCTCTTACTTTTTAACACATCATTTCCCGTAAAAATGGTCGATTATTTGTAAAATTGTCAGGATTATTTTTAACAGCACTGGCATGTGCTGAAAAATGGAGGATACGATGGAAATACATTGACATAGAAGAACAACTGGCCAGACTTGAAAAAAGGGCAGCCGTTACCATCGCTCGATTTGACTACCAGCAAAATGGCGGTCGATCGAATCGTTCATCGCGCGTCACAGATCTAGAGACCATTTTTTGACATAGCTGGCTGTGCGCGCGCTCGTTATAAAACATGTTATATCTTGTTACATAGCTGCCAATATGTACAGAACCACTTTTGTATTAACCACTGAATAGATACATAGGAAATCATTTATACTATGAATACTTGTACAGATGCGGAAAAAAAAATGCTCACTTGTTCTTTATTTGGCGTTATTCGTCTTACAGCAAAGTTACATATATATCATTCGTTTGAAAATAACGTATACTTTAATTTTCTAGTAATTTTATTTGCATAAAGGGACGTCTTCATAATTAATTCTGCATGAACTTCGTTTTTTTTCAATGGCAACATACTATTTTGACTTATTAAACGAAAGAAAACGTTCAAACTATCCCAAATATAAAATTTCACCAATTTTCTACGAGAATTTCCGGATACATCGCAAATTCTTCTTTGTGCGATTTTAACGGATCTCCTACAAATGGAAAACAGCTTTATGTAGATAGGTTCCGATCTTTTCGTCTTTCATGAATGTCGTTCTCAGTTAAAAGAAATATATATAATTTACAGGGAAAATACTGTTTCTCTTCTTAAAGATTTTGTACAAAGTGTATCAGAAGTAAAAATTAGAACATTTAGTCAGTAGTCCAAGGAACAGTGAATCCATAACTTCTCAGGTCCGTAACATTTATCACTGGTCCGTATAGATGATTTGAAAAAAATGCAAAACAACTGCTTTCGATTTTACAAATCTTTCTAATATTACTATAGTTATTGAGTATTTGAAGGTTCTCTTAGACAGGTGAAACGTTGCCAGAAGTGAGAGACTGTTTTTTGCTTTTTGACTACAGGCATGCACGTAACCCAGTTATGGTCGAACTTGAAGAATGGTTTCACAATTAAAAATTTATTTGAAAAAACTTATTTGTTTGAATTACATGTGGAAAACGCAACTACTTTTTTGCCAATTCAATATTATCAACGCGATTGTTAGTTCATTTTCTTCATTAAATATTTTGGTCTGCAGCGCGCAATATTTTTATAAAATTTTTGGCGTTAGTTTAATTTACCGTCTAGTGAAAATTAAGCCATGAAAAATGTCATTTTGAATGTTTAGTTTGAGGAAGTCCAAAGATCTGATGTTTCAGATTTACAAGAGGTCAAATCAGGTGCGCATTCTGAGGGGGGGGGGGGGGGAGAATGAGCGGGCTGCGGCTCCTCGGCCGAAATGTGACTTTTATTTAGCTTACAATTGGACACACAGCCCCCCTTTCGCCACCCACCCCACCCCACCCCGAAATAAAATCCTGGCTACGCTATTGGGTCAAATTTATTCCTGGAATTTTGAGGATGTTAGTTTTTCAGAAATTGCACGTTGTATTGGAAGACAAACGTCTATTGCATCTAATGCCATACATGGAAAAATTTTGAGAGGAAAGGGTAGTGGACGCAACAATGGTCTCTTTATAGAATCATCATGAAATTGTACAAACCTTCAATTTATATGCTTAAAAATTTGCTATTTTTTAAAATATCGCTTGCTTTTTTGCGCAAAAGAAATCAATTTACATGTTCTGTACGCAATTTTCAAAAAACCGCGACTTAAAAAAATTATATATGACCCCTTAACTCATCAAAATAAGACATTTTAATTAATATAAAATAAACTACTGAATATAAAAACTTGAAAATTTCATAGTCAGTCATAGTAAATCATTTTTCTATGACTGACATCATTTCATTTTTCAGTCATAGAAAATTATTTTCTTAAATTGGTCGCTGTTCATGTTTTTTTTCCAAATATATTAATACCATAAATCATAATTCATATTAATAATTTACCTAGTAAATTATGTTTGCGAAATTTAGTTCTAATAGCTGGGGGAAAATGAACTTAAGATCAATTTTAAATGAGATATGAACTGAAATATGAAAAAAAAAATTAACATAGGGGAGAGAAATTTTCTAAGCTCATAATTCATTAATTTTTAATTCAAATATATTAAAAATTGGTATCCGGGGATAAAATTAGCTAAATATTTGAAAAATGAAGTGAAATATAAGGGTTGCCGATGGAAAAAAAAGTTGGTGCGACTTTAAATTTGGAGATGGCCGCTTATGCAAATTTTATGCATAGTATAGCAAATTAAAATGTACATTATTCGTAAACGATTGGTATACGTAACTTTGCTGTAAGATAAACGACGGCCAAATAAAGTTCAAGTGAGCTTTCTTTTACGCAACTGTACAATAAAATTATCATCTCTTGCTTCCACTAAGCCTAGAATGGATCTTTACAATACAGAATTTAGTTTTGATTTGTAAGATCCTAATTATATTGAATTAAAAAAAGTATCTATAGTTAGGGAGGCAATAAATATGGCGTATTAACCAAGTTTTTTAAACATTAATTTTTGAAATAAATCCGGGATATGTTTATTATTCCGAAAAATATATTTTCAAAAATTACCGTTTATACAAAAGTGGTTAATTATATTCTGCCGTTTATACAAAAGTGGTTAATTATATTCTGCACATGTTGGGTAGCTATGTGAGTTGTGTACTAAAGATTGATCGTCGAATTTCTAAAACTCATAAAATTTCTGTTTCGTCCAAACAACTGGACTGTTTACTAGAACTTTCCATGCATACTGGTTTCAACTATGAGCCCCAGTTTCCTGAAACACTGCTGTCAGACATTATAATTATCCAGTGTATAGTTTGGAGAAGACAGGGTCTGATTATAACGTTTTTGTTTGGGGCACTTTTCTTATTTATATATAGCGCTTTCTCCTATATATATAGCGCTCTCAATTTTGTGCGCCCCTGGGTGTTAAACCCTGGGGATTTAACCCTTTGAGGCGCAACCCTTTTCCAATGCTGAAAAAAAGGGCAGCCGTTGCCATCGCTCGACTTAACTACCTGCAAGATGGCAGACGATCGAAACGTTCATTGCGTGACACAGATCTAGAGACCCTTTATTTACGACAGCTGGCTATGCCCGCGCACAGCCAGCTGTCGTAAAAAAGGGTCTCTAGATCTGTGTCACGCGATGAACGTTTCGATCGTCCGCCATATTGCTGGTAGTTAAGTCGAGCGATGACAACGCCTGCCTTTTTTTCAGCATTGGGCAATCTATCCAGCTGTTCTCGCATTCTTCCATTTTTTCAGCAGATGTCAGTGCTGTTACAAATAATCGGGACAATTTTTTTACCAGAAATAACGTGCTAAAAAGTAAAGCATTCTCGTGGAGCTATGTCACCCGCAACTATTTTTATAGAAATCAAATCTATTCTTCGTGACTGGCAACAGTCAAAACGTCCGAGTTTGGTGTTCCCAGAACGGGAACACTGCGCGTTAAAGGGTTAAACTCAAATATTCGGTCTATTGCTTCATGTGTGTGATCAGGGTACGGGCCTTAAGTGCCCATGCAATGATAGAGTCCTGGTTCGGACTAGAAAAGTGGATGAAAAATTCGAGGAACAACCTGAGGAACAGATGAATATGATGAAGGACATGAAAACCGTTCAAAAAGAGACGAAAGCCGGAGAAGAGGAGGTGAAAGCCGGACAAGGTGAAATGAGAGCCGAACTAGAGAAGAAAATAGAAGCTGGGCAGTTAGAGATGAAATGCAGATTGAAAAAATGAAGAAAAACGGAGAAAGAAAATTAATCAAAGCAAGGAACAAGTGAATTTTATGAAGGAAGACATGGAGAATAGAAGAATTTCGGAGAAAGTGTTATGAAAGAATCGACCAAAAGATCGACACGAAAATTCATGAGAATGTGAAAAAATTACAAGAAAATGTAGTGTGCAAGATTCGTGAAGAATGTGAAGGCGAAACAGAGGAAGGACTGGACAATTTAGTCAAACTGGGAACGTTACCTGAAAATATCAAGATATCGACAACTCGTCTTTCCGTAAAACTAACGACTTATGACTGAAGAACTCCCTGGGAAGGTTATAAAACCTAATTTTTAACTGTCGCCAACTCTAGTGAAGTTAGAGGCAACTTAAAGGACCAAATAAGAAAGTGGCTACAGTTGATAGAAATAATGAAGAGGTGGGGCAATTATCATCTCTTGTCAAACATATTGCCTGCCCAAGAATGAAGTCAGCATATTTTTTGGGGGTTGTGACGTAAACTCATAAATAAATAACCAAAATTTTTTGCACGACGAAAAATATCTGAAAACTTCCTAATCAAAGGGAAACTTTCATGGAAGAAGGATGGATACGTCGCTATCCATTCAGTTACACAGGCCCTGTATATAAATGTATAGAAATGGGTAAGAAAGTTTCGCAAGACTGCTTTTCGAGTAAGTGCTCTGAGTAATAATTACCTTGGAAGCCAGGTTTCTAATCCACTTTCTGTCTAAAAATGCATTTGTGGGTTCCGCAAGGACTTATATTTTCTTCAATTAATTATGTTCAAATTTGATTAAAACATGCTAGACTAAATTTAAAAACGTATATAAATTCTGTGTAGTACTATAAATTGCTTCGGGACTGTGTTTATAATACCAAACAGTAGAATTGCACCACCGTAGTCATTATTCCTATTTGCATGCTGTGTATTATATATAATGAGCGTAAATAAAATATGAAAATTATAAATGTCTAGGAGGACTAAAAAAAAAAAAAGTCCACTCTAAAGTTAATATCACTTGGGATAAATTTCTACTTTATCGAATACTTTCATTTTGTCAAGATAGTCAAAGCCTGAAAATTTTCTTTCTTATAAAAAAGTTGCATCTAATTTGTTTCTTTAAAGCCCAAAGGCTATGTAAGAAAAGAAAAAACAAATTGCTCGGAAATAACTTTACGTCCTTTTATTAGTCACAATATAGAGAGATATACAAATTCATGGTATTAGAATACCGTCTTTATGACAAATCTAAAAGTAAACGCATTTTTTTTTTCTTGTTCATGCGATACTTACTGAAGCGGTCTATTAGCGCTGTTATTAAACGTTTAAAAAGCAAAATGCTTTTGGGGCGATTTTAAATAATAAACGTTTAAACCCGAATAGGTCTCGATATTGCTTTACGTAGATTCTTTTAAAGAAATAACCAGTTTGATTGTTTTAAAATAAAATAATCTTTATAGTTTAAAACATGAAGATTCATAAAGATGAAAACATGAAGCTCGACGAAGTGTGACACTTCAGATTATTTTACAGCTTGCATAATGATCTAGACAAATTTACATTGAATGAAAATTTATTTGCGATTTCAAGTTAGAATACAAAGTGTCTGACAAGTCGAAAGTGATAAAGAATGGTAGGATTTTATTAACCTTTTACAGACCGAATTCAGATCCAGGCATATTTTAAAATAGTTTTTTGCATCTTTTGTCTTCTAATGTGCTAGTTAACCCTTTAAAGCGCGGTGTTCCCGCTCTGGGATCACCAAGCTCTGATGTTTTGACTGTTGCCAGTCACGAAGAATAGATTTGATTTCTATAAAAATAGTTGCGGGTGGCATAGCTCCACGAGAATCCTTTACTTATTAGCACGTCATTTCCCGTAAAAAAAAAATGTCACCTATTTTGTACAGCACTGGCATTTGCTGGAAAATGGAAGAATGCGAAAACAGCTGGATCTCGATTGCCCAATGCTGAAAATAGGGCAGCCGTTGCCATCGCTCGATTTAACTACCAGCTAAGATGGCGGACGATCGAAACGTTTATCGCGTGCCACAGATCTAGAGACCCTTTTTTGACGACAGCTGGCTCTGCGCGAGCACAGCAAGCTGCGTCAAATAAGGGTCTCTAGATCTGTGGCACGCAATGAACGTTTCGATCGTCCGCCATCTTGCTGGTAGTTAAGTCGAGCGATGGCAACGGCTGCCCTTTTTTCAGCATTGGGAAAGAGTTGCGCCTGAAAGGGTTAAAGGATATTAGTCAGTTAAATGGTGTGGGGGGAGGAAGAATTGTATACAATTTTCACTGTGTTCTCAATTGGGAACATATGCCATTTCTGACTATATTTTTACACTGGTTTAAAAAACGGAATGTAGTGACAGGTAGTTTAAATAATAAGTGAAAAATTTATTTTTAAATTTAAGTAAAGATATGAATTAAGTTTGAATGGGTTGGGGGCGGACCCTTATTATCGCATGGGCAAATCGGGACTTTTCCCAGGGCCCCCGGTTCGAAAGGTTACCCAGTTTCAAATGTTGTTCTGAAATATTCTTTTATATGTCAAAATTTTATGAAAAAGAAAACAAATTTCATAGATGGGGATCCCCAAATTCATCAATGCCCGGCGCCCCTGTTGGTCATAATCGGGCCCTGGTTGGGGGGGGGTGTATCAAGATAGCTCAGTAAAAATTTATGGAAATGGATATTTTTATGATTTTTCGTGCACTTTCCCACTATTGATAGAAATGCGCCTTCTATTTCAAAAAATCAAGTGATCTTTTAACTATTTTAAATTTATAACAGCTAATTTTTCAATAAATTATTAATTTGATGCCTCCCACTTGGGAAAATTGGAATGTAAAAGGTTAATTGGGCCTGTAATGTTTGCTTACCTGCATTAGTATTACCCAATATTGTTACTATTACGGAATCAAATAACTAGAGACTTCTGGAAAGTACTACTGAATGAATTACGTGCAACGTTTGAGAAGTATGTACGAAAAGTATAAAAGGGTAGCTCGCCTTACAAGTTCAGTTTAGTTGTGAGTTTTGCTTGATGGGAATACTTTAGCTGTAAGAGTAAGTGTTCTGCTTCTTTGTATTGCAGTATTATACGCGACGCTTTCTCGCTTGTTTTGAGAAACTTATGTATGAAAGATGTTTGTGAATTCTTCATTGTTATATGCTGAGAAGCAGATGGGATTTCTGCCAGAGAATTTACACAGGTCTTTCAGACTATGAATATATTTTATACTACACACATTACAGAATCTGAAAAAAGACTCTAAAAGCTGACTGTTTAAAAATGAGTTATTGCTTGTTAATTTCTGTGAATTGTGTATTGAAAATTGTTCGTCGAATTCCTAGGACCAATAAAACTTGTGTTCTGCCCTGACAGGTGGACTTACTATAATTTTTCATATGCACTGGACTTTTAAGCTGCGAACCCGAAAACTAAACTGATCGTATCCATCGTATCGATCTATCGCTCCATCGTATAAAATGTTCCATGAACACTGATTTTAAACGGTTATCCCATTTTTAGCTTCAAGTGTATGGGTAACATCAAATCAAAATATAAAATCAATCCTTAACCCTTTGAGGCGCAACCCTTTCCCAATGCTGAAAAAATGGCAGCCGTTGCCATCGCTAGACTTAACTGTGCCCGCGCACAGCCAGCTGTCGTCAAAAAAGGGTCTCTAGATCTGTGGCACGCGATGAACGTTTCAATCGTCCGCCATCTTACTGGTAGTTAAGTCGAGCGATGGCAACGGCTGCCCTTTTTTCGGCACTGGGCAATCTATCCAGCTGTTCTCGCATTCTTCCATTTTTCAGCAGATGTCAGTGCTGTTAAAAAGAATCGTGACAATTTTTTACGGGAAATGATATGTTTAAAAAGTAAAGGATTCTCGTGGAGCTATGTCACCCGCAGCTATTTTTATAGAAATCAAATCTAATCTTCGTGACTCCAATAGTCAAAACGTCAGAGTTTGTTGTTCCCAGAGCGGGAACACTGCGCGTTAAAGGGTTAACTCCATTCCATTTGTCAATGGGTTGTATGAAAGAGTTGCGACCTCTCTCAAAATGTCCTACGTTGCAGCAAAGAGGAAATAGAAGAATGTTGAATGCTCCCCTTCTCATTTCTAGCGGCAGTTCACTCTATAAAAACAGCAGTTTACTGTATAAAAATTGTTTATACGTGCACTTCAAATTACGAAGTATGTTTAAACTGAAATTTAAAACTCCAGTTACAAGGTACTACAAATCATAACATCACGTATACAGGCAATTTGGAAATATTCGTTTTGGATTACGTGAGACGGAGGAGGTGGAGGCTTGAAAATAAGCAATAGGGGGAACCCAGTACCAAAATTGTTATCGAACCCACTTATTAGAAGCTGCGGCCCTGTATATAAGGAGCTCCATGGAAATTGAAATACAGTAACCCCTCGTTATACCGCGCATTCGGATTTATCGCGCTTTTTCTGTGCCTCTTTTTTTTTCTTTTTGTATTTTCTTGCTGCGTAACTTTACATGAGAAGCATAGAGTACATCTGAAAAATACAACTCTAATCATATAAAAGAGATACAATTAATTAATTGGTGCTAACTGATCTTCGTTATGAGAGAAAATCAAATCAGAATGACTTTGGATAGCTTCTTCAGCAGGAAATGAAATGACTATTGGCACGCAAATTTGAAAAGGTAAATTAAACTTCTATGTTTGTTATTTAAATGATTATCGTTTATTTCACTACACTTTTATTATTAATTTTATTTTATTTTAAGTGCATGTGATCATAAAAGTAAAATTTCATCATATCACGCGTCACGCACCTCACCCCCCCTCTCCACCTGATATATCGCGCCCCAGGATATATCGAGCATTTTTCTTGTCTTCCGACAACCGCCATATAACGAGGGCTGGTGTACCCTCAAAGTACAGAAAAGAAATGTTTGCGCGCGAAACCGTTTCCTATTTTAATATTCCATTAACGTCAAATTTAAGATTTTTCGAATGTCAATCCATCTCTTTCAATTTCTGATGAATCGAATTGCCAATATTGAATGAAAAACCATTTTCTCGGTCAATATTACCTCCCACTCATCATTCAAGAATTCTCTTATCTGGGATTAAACCAAACGAAAGAAATAAATCTTTTTCTCTCCTAGAAAAAAAGACCTTTTCTCTAACTTATTTTAAGTGTATCCATGGAAACTAGCTGCAAAGCTATTTTCTAAAATTAACTTTCATCATTTCCAGACTGTGGAGTTTATCAAAAATCTTTTAACTGAATTATTTAAAAAAATAATATAAAGAGAAATTGCTTGAATACTTTCTCTATTCTTTGCTTCTGTGGGGAAAACATTCATAGTTTTCTTTTCTTTATAGATTTTTTGTTGTTGTTGTTTCAGTGGATGCATTTTTATTAATTAAAGTTCGAAGAGTAAATATGAATAATAATGTATGTAAATATTTTTCTTGGAAATTCAGTTTTTTTATCTTGTTATTTAGGAGATGTTATCGTTCGTTTGCGTTTTACCATGTTCATCTTTATTTATTTTAAGAAATATTTTCTTTTTAAACCAAGGAAGGCATGTTTTGATTTTTAAGCACCTGGTTACAATGCTGAAAAAAAAAAAAAAAAAAAAAAACGCCAACATTTAACACTGGGGGTAACGAATTTCAAGGGACCGAAAATAGGCTTAGTAACTCTGCCAAAATCTCTAAAGGAAATTCCATTACAAATGAATTTGCATTAATATGATTTTCTTTTAACCGGTGCACAATACTTTTCTGTTTGCAAAACTTTTATTTTTGTTGTTGTTGTTGATAAATTTGAACTAAATTACAATACAGTCAAACCTCGTTACTAAGTCACAGGGATAAGACGTCACTCTGCACATAGCATCATCTTTTTGAAGTCCCAACATTTTTAATATGTCTTTTTAAATATTGCACTCTACTTACTGCGTCGTTATTTCTTCAACCACTCAGTTCGAGGCGTCACTTTTATTCCTTTAACCCTTTATCGCGCAGTGTTCCCGCTCTGGGAACACCAAACTCTGACGTTTTGACTGTTGCCAGTCACGAAGAATAGATTTGATTTCTATAAAAATAGTTGCGGGTGACATAGCTCCACGAGAAGCCTTTACTTTTTAGCACGTCACGTCCCGTAAAAAAAAATTGTCACGGTTGATTTTAAACACCACTGACATCTGCTGAAAAATGGAAGTAATGCGAGAACAGCTGGATAGATTGCTCAATGCTTGAAAAAAGGGCAGCCGTTGCAATCGCTCGACTTAACTACCAGCAAGATGGCGGACGATCGAAACGTTCATCGCGTGCCACGAGTCGGCAGACCAACGAAACTGGGAGATAGAGACCGACGAGTGCTATCCAGAGGAATTTGGAAGAACTGCACCCAACCGATGGCCCTCATCCGCGAGGAGTTTCAACAGGCATCAGGGAGTATTGCTTCAATGAATACCATCCGTAAGGAAGCACATCTGCTTGGTTTTCATGGTCATGCTGCTGCCTATAAGCCTTTGATCAGAAAGTCCAACCGCTCTGCTCGGTTAATGTGGTGCAAAGCACATCGAAATTGCACCGTAGATCAGTGGAAACGGGTTCTTAGGAGCGACGAATGAAGGTTCACCCTTAACCGTTCGGATGGCATGGTCTGGGTCTGGCGTCTGCCTGGAGAACGTCTCCTGCCAGAATGCATTGTGCCAACAGTCGAGTTCGGCGGAGGTGGAATTATGGTGTGGGGGTGTTTCTCCTGGTATGGACTGGGACCCTTGGTCCCCATTCATGGTAAGCTCAACGCCGATGCCTACTGCACTATTTTGGATGACAATGTGCTTCCTACGTTGTGGCAGTTTTACGTGTTGGACCCTTGTCACTTTCAGGACGACAATACCAGTTGTCATGTTTCGAGGTTAACCAAGGCTTGGTATGGTGCCAATGGAGTTCATCGAATGGACTGGCCTGCCCAGAGCCCAGACCTGAACCCTATCAAGAACCTCTGGGACGAGTTGGATAGCCGAATTAAGGGGTGCACTACCCGTCCAAACCCGTACCGTCGGTGAAGGAACTTCTATGTCTACTCCAAGCCGAGTGGAAGACAATACCACTAGCTGTAATACAAAGACTTGTGGAAAGTATGCCCCGGAGGGTTCACGCTGTAATTGCCTCTCGTGGAGGCTCTACCAACTATTGATTTTGAATAAAGTTAGTTTTTCTTTTCTATCACAGGTGTCCAAATACTTATTGGTAGACAGTGTACATTAGTTTCTTATTTACAGCGATGGAAGCAAACAAATTAACTATTTGTTCAACAATAACACATTCGCAAAGATCGACACAAAAAGTATTTTATTATTAATGTCATTTTCATGATTTACATTTTTCTTGTTCTTTATCGTATTTGTGTTTTACATTGTCATCAGACCAAAAACTACATGGAACTGACAAAATCAGACCCCCCCTCTCCCATGCAGGAACAAAGTCAGATGCTCCTGACTCCAACCAGATCTGTGCACAACTACAGAGCAATAATTGCATTACAACACAAATACAATGAATTTTTACGAGAAGGGATCGCGGTACAGCATATCGCGAGAGTGAGAGCTATGTGAGATTAATCTCTATGGCAACAGAAATTGATAAAAGAAACAACTCTTCGAAATGCAGATGAATACATTTTTCTGTAAACATAGCTGAGTGTTCACGCCCGCTGCCTTGCTATAAATTCAATTACCTCGCGATTAATAGGGTTATTTTCATAATTAAGTAAAATTCTGCAAAATTTGCATAATCTTTAAAAGAATGAACATTTTCTCTCATGGGAGTTACAGCTGCTTTTTTATTAAAAACTGTTACCTTCATCTTTTTAATCCTTTTCACTATCGCCATGGTAGCAAATCTTTTATGATGTTAGGTGTAGGGGGAGGGCATTTATTAATAAGTTGCTTTTAAAATCAATATTGTTTATTAGAGGAGCGACAAGAGATGATGCTTTATATTTCCTTATTAATATAGTAATAAGTATGAAAGCAATGAAGGGAAAATTTATTGAAAAGTATAATTATTATATTCGAAGTGGCGGCCATTTTTGAAAATAGATACATAGGAAATCCCTTATTTTATGAGTTCTTGTACAGTAAAATTATACTCTCTTGTTTTCATTAAGGTTACAATGGATCTTTAAAATACAGAATTTTGTTTTGATTTATAAGCTCCCATTTGTATTGAACTAAAAAATTATCTAAGTTAGTAAGGGGGGGGGCAATAGATATGGCGAAGCTCTCTATTTTATTTATTTGTGTATGTGTGCGTTTTATTTTCGGAGCTGTATTACTGTACAGACCAACTAGGCTTACACCTATGGACTCGAAAATGATTTAAATAATTAAAGTTCCATTATTAAAATATTAGCATAAAAACAAGAATGTAAACAAATAAATATACACATGCATTTTTACGCTGCATGACGCTGAAGAAAACTATTTTTTAGCACCCGGGTGCTATTTCTTTCAAGCACGGGATTGTGTCTACGCGGCGCGCCGTGGTCACTTTTCCGTTTGATTCATGTTTTCTGCAGAGTGATTTGATATTGCTAACGTAATACTTTGGTCGAATTGGATTCAATTTGGTCGACAGTGGTTTCCAAAACAGAAAGCCATCTGGAGTTGTGATTTTTATAGAGGAAAACTTTATAAAAAGAAAATATGAAACACTTTACCCGTGCCTACTTGAGCCAGATCAATGGTGTTCAAATGGGCATTGCGTATAGTCAAGATAAAGTAAGATTTGCAGATACATACGCTAGTCCTCGAATTTCTCATGAAGATAAATTAGACGCTCTATTCGACACGTTACTGAAGGAGGTTGATTGTAAGACTGTTTTAGTAGGAGATTTTAACAAAGAATTAAATTCCGATCAAGGATCCGATTTCATAACTGAAATGGATACTTTAGATTTTCCAATACGCACTTATCCAAAACATTTCACCGCTAGGGGCAAAACAATAATGGATGCAATTTTGAGCAACAAAATTATGCGAACAGGAGTCTATATGAGCACTTACTGTTATCATTTTCCTCTATAGGGCAGAATTGATTGAATAGATTTTTAAAAAGTCTGAAATTCTTCCAGCCGAGTGCGTTAATAAAATCTGGAAGAATTTTAGATTTTTTTTTTTTTTTTTTACGCTGTGTTAGGGATACAGCAGACGTTATATTAACACTAAACATACTAACAATATACCTATTTCCACCATGGCTGTTCAAATGATCGGTTGCGGTAGATAACGATATACGACAAACATAACTCAAAAAACAACAAAGTACAAATAAAATAATAGGATATCAATTGCATATAATTAATAGAAAAAGTCATGAAGTTAAATATGCAAAAACGATAAGATTTTATGTGCATTTTTTATACAAAAGTTCATAATCGGCCATTTGACCGCTTATGGTAGTTTTAGTGTTGAGGTCCGGAGCTTTCATCCATGGCTGAGGAGATAAACAGATTGTGGTGCTGACATTTTGATCACAGCCCTTTGCACTCGAAGAGTTATAAGACTTATGTGGCTTGTCTATATCGGACTAAGGTGGTCGCACTCCCCTTGTCCACGACTTTTCGGGTGCAAAGGGTTGTGACTGAACTGTCTGCATCATAGCCTGATATAGCCTCATAGCATCATATCTCGTCAGCTACGGTTTTCAGCGACGAACTTTGAAGCATAACTTCTGTGCACTAAAAATTTGTGAAATTTATATTAAAAAATTTTCAACAAGAGACCACATTGAACCCCAACTCCTTCCTTCTTATACACACCACTGTAAACAAATACTTGCACCCGTAAATATTTGCAACTGTGAATATATGTGTTAACTAACTATGACCGGATATACCCACTCCCCTCCCCCGACACACACACACACAAAAAAGTGCTAGATTTAGGGCATTTGAATGTGTCAGTCGGGCTTCGTCTATTTTACAATTTTTAAAATTAATTTTACCTTTAGTCAGTTTTTTGGTTCTTGTTATCCTATCTTACACACTTACTTTTTCTAGGGATTTCCGAGGTTGTCTTACATAATAAAATCCGAGAGTAAACAAAGTTTGTAGCTGGCTGGCTATGCATGTGTGTAGTTTTGTGACCTCCGATCTTGATATGCGTGTGCCTTTCGATCGCATAGCGCCGAGACGGGTGATCACAGACCTACCAAATTTTGTATACGGCTTCATTACGACATATCCTAACATACCTCGGAACGAATTTTTCGAATTTAGAATCAAAAAATGTTTTATTTTATGCTTTATGCGATTATTGTTGAAGTGGATTGGTTGAGGGTCACGTGCTGATTGTAAAAATGACGTCACAAGGATACTGTCCATTCCGCAAATTCTCTTATTTCAGATCAATTGCAGAGTATAGTCATTTATTAAAATTTAAGATTACGTATCATTTTCGGATTTTCACTCTCGCATCCTAATATCTATTAATCAGAATCTTTTTTTTTCATTTTGTCAAGTAATAAATTGCACATTAAGGTCTTCATTCACAGATAAACAACTTAAAAATATAAATTAGGAGACTTTCTACAAATTTTAAGCAACATTTTGAATTTAATCTGCCCGATTTCCATAGCAACGACAAAAGTGAAAATTTTTGCTGCAAAAGAAAGCATGAATTAAAATTAAAGGACGAGTATCATGTAGGAGGTCAAAAGTTCCTCGCATTTGCTAACAACAGCATAGTGCGCATGTGCAGCTTCGGGTAAATTGAAATGTCTGTTGCCCGACATATGAAGGATAAACTGCAAAATAGCTGCAGTAGCATTAAGAATTTAAGAATTTTAAACTCCTGTAAAATAATGCTTATTTTTTATTCATAATATGTATTTTTATTTTCCTAAACTAAGAACTCTGCACATTAGCTTACCTTTCATTTCATTGTTGAATTTGGCAGCTTAAGTGGCAGAAATGGACATAACCGTACACTGAAAAAAAATTTGGGATGGGGTGAGGATCCAAACTTTGGAAAAGGTAGAATTTTTCTCAAAAGACTATTTTGTTTAAAAAATTGAAATTTCGGGAAGGGGAAGGAAGACCGGATCCCCCTTTCCCTTAATAAGTCATTGGTAATGGATTATGTTACTATGGTAACAATTATGATAAAAATGAAATTAGTTTTTTATGTTAAATTCTAATCTTAAGTGAATTTGACATCACTTTGATGTCATGAATTTAAAATTGTATCAAATGTTAATGAGGTTAACGTGCTTTACGGAAAAATTACTACACCAAGGTTTACTTTTACGAGAGCCAAAATATGCACGAAACAGTGAATGTTTCATGTAGATATTTCTATGTCTGTGATATCAACAATACTTTGATACTTTTTATATGGTAAAGTTTTACCATGGTGTTCTGCAGAATGACTGAGATTACGCATCCTCAATCTTTAGGAATTAGAAGACAAAGTAAAACAGTAGTCAACATCATGTGACGTTATTTTAGAACTAAATGAAAAAGACGAAACTATTCAGCAGAAGCACTTTGAAAGCGGACAGATTTGTCTGCAAAACACTGTTTACGTTCTGTTTGATCTCAAATAACCCTGACATAAGCTTTGTGTTATCAATTTACAGTAACGTTAGCATTTCAAGTAATTATCTGTTAGCAAAAGCTTGTCACGAGTAAAAGAATTCTTCTTAGTTTGAAATTTCGTAAAAGTGGAACTAATTTCACTGACATGAGTAAGAAAAACATTTGATTCAATAGGTACGAAGAGCAGGTACGCAGCAATTTTTATAAAATAATTTTCTTTAACTAAACATATTTTTAAAAACATCTTCATTTTCGCTTTCACGTTCTTTTGTTTAACGGCTCCTCTTAGGAATTTGTTTTCGAACAAAGCAGCCATTTCGTAATACTTCCGGCGGCAAATATTGCGAAGTTCATCTTCCCCCATGCAATACGAGAATATGTGTGTTTTGAGCTGCCAGGCGCAATTTGCTCTTCGCAATAAAAATCCAAACAACAGCGCTTTCCCGTCGAACACTATCTCACCGGCATGCAAATAATGGGAAATGAAGTGCGAGGCGGACAGTTTAGCGCCGAAAGTGGAAAAGCGACTATGTTTATTCATTCTATAGGAAAATATTGATAGAAGAAACTATATATAGTTCGGTGTGAATAAACATCTACGGATATGATGTGTTTATCGCAATTTTTATTTCAATACGAACCTTTTACGAAACAAACAGGTGCCCCTAAAATTGTTCTTTAAGTTTAAAAAATTGTGAATTTTGAAAAAAAAATTCGAAAGAGGAGGCCCCCCCAATGAAGTTTTTGCACAGAGTCCCCAATCGGCACCTGATTGTCGTTTTAAGGGATGAAATTTTTAATCAATAAGGGAAGGGCACGACTTCGGAAATTTATTTCGGGGCGAAACTCCGTATAATAGAAATACTCTTTTAGAATGTTCCCACCTTAATATAATAGAGTCCAATGGGGAGGTCGATTCGGAGAGAAAAAGGTCTTTGGGAGTTCATACTCAGCTTATCTTCTGGTGGCCGAACAGTTCAGTCAGTTACGCTCTCGCGTACACCCGCGACGTTCAGGGTTCGAGTCTTGTGTTCGGCTTTTCTATTTCCTTCTCCAATTCGTTTCATTATTTTTTACAATTGAATAAATCTATTATTTACAAGCGTCAATCATTTTGTTTTGTTTAGAAAAAAATGCTTATTAAATAGTAAATGATATTTAAATTATACTTTTAAAATTAAAAAATATAATTAATAGTTTTAATAACAATGCTATAAAGTGTTATATAGCATGCAAAATCTTAAATTGTGTTGTTACTTAATCCAATTTTACAAACAAGAACCTGAATGATAATTGCCTGAAAAACATTTGAAAGAATAAACTTTTTGACATCTAGCACTGTTAATAAAAGAGGAAATGTTGTAAGAGCAATGTTGTCACAAAACAAACATCACTTGGAAAACAACCATCATTTACATTCAAGAAGATTTCTCTATCTTCAGAAAGTGCAGCAACGTACCAAGCATATGGTATTGTTTTATCAAAAGTTTGCAATGACGATTGATGATGAACAACTGATTGAATTTAATACATACTTTTCATGAATTTATTTCTCTATTCTGTTCCAATAAATTTTCAGAATTTTGTGTAAACGCTTGATTATACTTTTTAACGTGTCTATAAAAATAAACGTCATAAATTTGAACAATGTGATTGAATTTTGGAGGAATGACTTTAATCGTACAAGCAGACAATTCACTCTCTTTCTAGAAAATTTTATGATAAACTTCAGGTTTTGTTTGACATACTCAAGAGTCGATGAGAAAAAGAAAATTTTCACTTCACGCGTACAGTTTTAAACAATCTTGAAGAAAGTTGAAAACTACAAACTCTGCGAAATCCAGACGAATAAAACGCACTGGAGAAAAACTAAAAAACCTGGAGTGACTCCACTCTACTTTCCGCACACTTACGATTAAGATTATTACCAAGCATTTAAATAAATTTTAATCGATGAATACTTCAAACATATATACCAAATTGAAGCTCAATCGAATGCGTCGTTTAAACGCTAGCGCACATTCAAAAATTTCCTTCCATAGGCCATAATGTAAAAGAAATCTTTGTCGTAGCCCTGTAGAAAAACTATAAGTCCTATACACACCCAAATCAATACCGGTCTTACGACGGTGGTTTGTAACATAAATACCCAATTTGAACTCAATCGAATGCCCCGTTTAGGAGCTATCGTGTTCACTCACATACACACACATACACACATACATAGATCTCGTAAGAAGAGCATAGATGAATTCAGAAGAGCATAGATGAATTCAGAAGAGCTCAAAACGTGTCAATACACCAAAATCATTTCGAATCGAATCGAATTTTTTCATGATTACAATACTTTCCTAACATGGTACTTGTTCGGAAAGTAATAAATAAAAAAGCCGAACACAAGAGACTTGAATACTGAACGCCGAAGTTGTACGCGAGTGCGTTACTGATAGAGCTGTTTCGGTCATGGTCGATTAACATTACTTATTACTATATAAGGTGGTATGGATTTTCAAAGTTTTTTTTCTCAAAATTGACCCCCTTTTGCACATTAAGTGGTGAACACCGTGGTATTACTATGGATAAACGGACCGGATTGTATGGTGGGTAAACAGCGTATTACGGTTTCGGGTTCAAATTCTGGCGGTCGGGGTTCGATCCCCGACTGGGTGTGGGTGTCATTTGTCCGTCCCTTCATAGGGGGTGACGTTGGTACACCTATTAACCCTTTAACGCGCGGTGTCCTCACGTCGCCGTGAGGACACCAAACTCTGACGTTTTGACTGTTGCCAGTCACGAAGAATAGATTTGATTTCTATAAAAATAGTTGCGGGTAACAGAGCTGCACGAGAATCCTTTACTCTTTAGCACGTCATTTCCCGTAAAAAAATCGTCACGATTATTTTTAACAGCACTGACATCTGATGAAAATGGAAGAATGCGAGAACAGCTGGATAGATTGCCCAATGCTGAAATAAAGGGCAGCCGTTGCCATCGATCGATTTAATTACCAGCAAGATGGCGGACGATCGAAACGTTCATCGCGTGCCACAGATCGAGAGACCCTTTATTGACGACAGCTGGCTGCGTCCGGCAAAGCCAGCTGTCATCAAAAAAGGGTCATACCACGCAAATGAAGGGGGTCATACCACGGGGGGTCGAATGAAGGGGGACGCGAAAGGGTCATACCACGCGAAAAAGGGCCATACCACGCGATGAACGTGTCGATCGACCGCCATCTTGCTGGTAGTTAAGTCGAGCGATGGCAATGGCTGCACTTTTTTCAGCATTGGGAAAGGGTTGCGCCTCAAAGGGTTAAGTGCCCCCATAATAAAGTGGCCAACAATCCGTCTCCGTTCTGGCCAAAGCCTTCCAAGGCAGCGGCCGGCCATTGGGAAAAAGAAAAAAAAAACTATGGAGAAAAGATTAATATTATTATACAGAATTTTGTCCCAAAATGAATTTCGGAGGTCGTGCCTTCTCCTTGTAAGTTAAAAATCATATTTATTTCAGAAAATAATGGACAATGTAAATAATTTTAATTCTCTGTTTCATTATATAACACAAAATATTTATTCTTTGCTAAACATTTAAGTAACTATTGACTGGCCAACAGAGCTATGAGCAAAGAATTTCGTTCTAACAAGTCATTTACAGCTGAGGCTATTATGTGGCTTAAAATATAATTTTTTGGTAGTTCGATTCATGATAGCTTAATTAAAAAATTTATATTTTTTAATCGAAGCTATAAAAGTCTTTGATTTACGGGCTTAACTTGCCAAAGTGTCATCTTCTTCCTAGTAAATTTTACTATTTTATTTAATAAAATACCTGCACTATGTTGCTTTTCTTCATAAATAAAAATGCAAATAAAACCTTGAGCGATTTTCAACAGACAGGAGTTTAATTCAGCATAGTTTTCACTTCCGCTGTCATAAGCAATTATCGGGAAGCAGCTAAAGTGTAAGAAAATGATAACACTATTTTCATAATTTAGTTCTCCTTGCGGTCACATTTGTGGTTAAACTATTGTCAAGCGATTATACGTTATCGACTAAGGATAAAATTAGAATTCATTGGAACTAATCCCCTTTAGCTGCATTGCTGCGTTCTAAAATTCATGGTTTAATTCAATTAGTTGAGGAAAATATCCGTTTTCAATAAACCTTCGAATTGGGATAAGAGTTTCTCAAATTTAATCTCTAGTGTATTGTTTAACGTCGGTAAACTTTGCGCAGTTTCTCAAAGTGGGTTTAGTGTAAGATGGTGTAGTGTTAAGAAACACAGAAGTAACTCGATTGGTTTATTTGTAAGCGGTTAAGCTGTGCGGAATTATTTCACTTATGAAATTCGATTTTGAGAACAGCAAATCCTTTTAAAATAACAAAGTAATGTAAAACGAGATTAGAAGTCTGGTTTTATTTGTATATCTAAAAAAAAAGATTAATTCTTTACATCGCAACAACTCGGGTTTTTAAAATTGTTAGGTGTAAAGGGAAAAACGGTATTATAAAGCAGTAAAATTTAATTTTGCAATTTAGCAAAAATTTATAGACCCAAAATGTGTTTGCTGTAGTGTCTGATAGAACGGTTATTTTTATTTCTGTATGACTCGAAGATATGTTTTTAGTATACTAGAACGTTATTGAAATATTTGTGAAGCAATTTAAGTTGAAAACTTATCAAGCAATGATTATAATGTAGCGGCTACTTACGAAATAAATAATAAATTATCAGCGATGAAGTAATAAATGGTGCGACCGTTGCAATACAAAATGCAGTTTTGTGGCAAAATGAAAACCACTGTCTTTGAAAATTGCTTTTTGAAATATTTTATACTTGCACTCTTCCATGAAAAAAATTATTCAAATGATTTTTTATAACATACTACGATTAACTTATACAGCTGTACTAAGTACGGTGCAGATCTGTAAATTGCGACGTAAAGGATTAAAATATGCAAATGCAAAAACTATAATTTAACCTTTTGAAAGTCAAACGCGTTTTCATTCCATTTTCAAAGATACCAGGGGTGTTAAATAAATTTCTGACATTAGTTTTATAAACAACATATGACAATATAAACAGCATGATACAGATCTACCACTGTGATGTAAAGGGTTAAAGTAAAGTGTACAAATGTAAGGGCTATAATTTATAAAAATTTTGTAATTATCTAATCTATCAGTTTTTCGTTTAGTTAGCTTATTTTGTTCTTTAAATTTGCATGACACGCTTTTAGGCGATCTCTATACTTATGAAGCAATGCTGGTATGTAATAGTATGCCGGTGTTAAATATCTGTGACATTTACAAAACATATTTCTGATGTCGGGGAGAAAAATTTACGATGTAAACGAATTTTTTCCCAAATGCGGGGGGGCTTTTCCTTGGAGGCATTGGCCATAATTGTTGGTCTTTTTATTATGGGGCACCTAGTAGGTGGACTAACGTCGCCACCCTATAAAGGGACGGACACAATGACAAACACGCCCAGCCAGGGATCGAACCCGAAACTGTAGTATGGTGCGTTACCTTCCATACTATCTGGTCGGCACGGTGTAAAACCACAGAAACAAGTTCTATATTACCATTGATAATAAATTCGCTGAATATTCGAAAGAGGTTTTTTGGTTCATAAAATTTCACTAACATTTATTTTACATTAGAAATATTTCCAATGTATAAAAATTATAGGATACTAGCTACGTAGCACTAACTGTTGCGCGGGTGTATCATAAGTACTGAACATAACATACCGAAAAAAGTTTTTAGATCATATCCGCTAGGCTAGTTAGTCAGCTAATCAGATAGCCTCATTCCTGTGTGAAAAGCGAGATTTATTTTCACATAAATTAATGAAAAAGCTGAATTTTTTGAATTTTTGATAGCATATTTGTCAAGTTTTTCAGTGCTTGTGTGATGAAGCTTTCAAAAAATCATTTAATAAATGTAGAATGCCATACCATATCTATTTATGTGGCATCTTTGTTCAATGCGCCCGTTACTCGGTTAAGCACCATTATGTTTTGCTATACAAACCCCGTTTAATACGGAGAAGGCGTGTTGAACAAGTTCAGCAAGGGCAGACATTCATGGTTAGCTGTCGTTATTTTGAAGCTAAAGTATTTTTGCTTTAAAAATTTAATAAAATATAAAATATCGATATTTTTGGACTATATTCCGTATCCAGTGCTGTTTGCATATCAATGTTTGTGTTTATATGTTTCACTTGGTGATCGTTCTGCCGCCATCGTGGGCGATGCACAGTGGGCGGGAAGTAACCTGCCGGTGGTATTTTTGACTGGCAACCATAAAAAATGTGTATCGTCAGTTTGGGAATTTGAAATTGTTTCATGTTATGGATGGAAATGAATGAAATATGTTATGTTATTGTATGAAAATAAAGTGTGTATGTGTGATTGTTAGATATATGGTGTGAATATAAAGCTAAATAAAAGATAGCATGTTGGTTTTACTTTATAAGCAGGTGTGTGTGTTTGTTAGAAATGTAGTCTCAATATAAAACTAAATAAAAGAAATCATGCTGGTTTCACGTTATAAGCCGGTGGGTGTTAGGAACATTTCTGAGCGTTTAATTAAAAAAAATAAAGGTAAATGCTTTTTTTTTTAACGAATCTTTGCGATGTTTAAGGTTTATAATGTGAATTTTAAATTGATATTTGATGTTTTTATGTTTTCGCTAGTGCTATTTATGAGCTATTCTAACCATTGTGACTTTATATGAGGTGTACAACTATGTTGTTTAATCCACCGATGTTTTTCAGTTGAAAACGTACCAGTTTTTGCCTAGTTTACATTAGCTGTACAACTAGGTTGCTTAATCCATTGTATTTTTTTGGTGTTAAAAACAGTCCACTGTTTGCTTATTTTAAATTACCTGCTACTGAATTTGCAGACTTTTTTGTTAAATATGAACGGTGTATTTTGTTTTAATGTTTTTGCTAATGGAATTTATGTGCAATTTTAATTGTTAAAATTCTTTGATTTCACTTTGCTGATCGTGCAAAATGGTTGGCGAATGTCGATGGGTCTTGGCAACCGCGAGGCTCTAGCGACTGTCGCCGTGTTTACATGGGGTGCGCAACGTCTTGTATGATTTTACCATATTTTTCAATTTTTTTATTAGCAGGTGAAATATTCCCTCCACATGACTATCAAGTTTTTGAAACAATATGTTCAGAAATTAATTAGAATCCATGTTAGGATAATTTGATTTTCCAGAAACTGTAGTTGTCTGACGACATTTTTAAAAATCGCAAAAAAGAGAAAAATATACGTGCGATGCGGGAACGAAAGTATTTTTGAAGAAAACATTCTGTGAATGCAGTTGTCGCTTATGAAATACCCTGTAAACACACACCTCCTGGCGGACTACCTTGCTAGTGCCTTTCTGCCTTTACGTCCAGCACCGGCCCGGCACTGCCAAAAAGTAACTGAATCGTACCAAAAGTGGTCGCCCGTGAAGTACCTTGCCAGAAGCCCGGGAAGGCAACGGCACTCTGCTGGTATACTGCATGTGCCGGCCGTTACTCACAATAAAGGCACTGGTAAGTTTATAAAGTCCAAAATGAAACGGCCGGGTGCCGGCTATTATTAAAAATAAAGGCACTGGCCTGGTATCTTAACAGTGACTACAATATTATGAAACGGTACCGGATTAGTGCCTATTTACAGTAATGCTGCCATAATTAAAATATGAGCCAGTGCCGGATTCGGGTAGGGGGCTTATTCATCAACCCCCACCCCCACCCCGAAAAAAAAATTCCTTAAGGGTAACATTTTGAAAGATAAAAAACAACATAAATGAAAGATAAAAAGCAGCAAAATCCGTTGGTCAATAGTTGCAAATTATGTGCTCCTATCATTAGTGAATTGTGTGCAGTTTTCATAAACTGCAATTTTCTTACAAATTTGTAGTCACAAAAGATTTTTTTATGAGGCGGTAACACATTTCAGAACCAACATAAAATCATCTATAAACAGTTTAATTTCAATATTTCTGAGTTAGAGATTTTATGAATGAATTATAATACTTTATGGTTGATATAAAAATATGTGTGTATGTACTAAACAAAATCATACAGGAAGTAATAATAAATAAAATTGTACTATGGTAACACAAATAACTTTCGGGTAACTTTTGCTTTATTGTACATTTTGTTTAGATCAAATTATTTTTTAAATGTTAGCTATTCTGAAAAGAAATTTTCTGTATCTATACCTGTTGTATACAACATGATTCAAATTTTATGGAGGAAAGTACTTTTATACACTAAAATAAGCATCATTAGTAACCTCACCGACTTAAAAAAGTCACCAGTTTAGTAGCTATTTTCTCAATTTTAGTTCCCAAAATAGTAACGTTTTTTTAATGATTTTGTAGTTAAGAAATAAACTTGCTTAATTTAGCTTCATTTAAGAAGGATTGAATAAAATGATAAATTTAAAAACTTCATGCGTTATATATATATAACAGAACATATAATACATTTATTTTTATAGCACGATTAAAAAAACAGATTAGAATGTTTGCTGAAAGCTCAATAGCAACTTAAAAAAAAAGGGAGTTGACAAAAACCAATACCAGATTTTCAAATTAGTCGCCTGGAGTAAGGTACAAGTAGCCAAAACTTGAAAATAGTATGAAAATGACGTTTTTTGGTTCAAAAAGTCGCCTGATCTAAAATTAGTTGCAAAATTCACCGGTGGACAACGTATATACATTAAAAACAGTGAAAGTAAAAATTTACCTGTAATATTTTCCCGACTGTTTAAAAACTGTAAAATCCAACTGTAAAATCAACATGCTGTATCTTAACCAACGAGATTTCAATGTCGAAGCAAATAATTATTATTGCTCCTAACAGAGAAATCTCACTAGTCTATACCAATAAACTTTCTCGAAAGTTCTATAACAACGACCGGAAAAATTTTTATCCTAAAAAGCGTACTTCATACGTATTTCCAGATGTAACTGGCCTCCCGCTCAACGTTTCAAGATTTGCGTAACGAAATGACTCTTATAAAGAAAAGAGGGTTACTATACTTATTGGACACGAAAACGCACCACTTCCGTTTTAATGAAACTCGCCAATTTTCAAAGCAGCTAGCAGGAGACCCCCCCCACACACTAATATTAACTTCGCGTTTTAGAAATATTTTATGTGCATTACACACACACACACACACACACACACACACATATAGGCTATCTTGCACATCTCAGATTAAAATAGACAAGCGAGTTTTTATTTTCTTTCTTCAAATACATAAAAAATTCATTTGTACTTCGTATAAATAATCTGAATTAATATAGTCAAATCCACGATAACAGTTCGATTCTTGAAGCGTTATCTCGCAGCCGTGAGAAAAGTTGACCTAACATTCCTCCGTAGACATATGGAACTCGTGCTTTCTATGCTCTTCTCATACTTGAGGCCCGTTAAAGGGTGCGGAAATAAAACATTTGATTCGAGAGCAATGGAAACAGCATAAAGAAAATAAAAGTCCTAAATGAACCCCATTCCGTAATTTCTATTTTTGACAATTACATGAAAATACTGGTTCATTATTGCTTAATAATTGCAGAATAACTGCAGGAGCTCTACTATGTTTTATTGTAAATTTAAGCATTAATTACCTAATTTATATTAAAAATTAAGTAATCTTTTGTTTTATCACTGTTATATTTAATATAATAAAAAAATATCAATAGAAGCAATTATGTAGGCTGTTAAAAATTTTAATTTAATCTAAAATTCTCTAAAAAAAAAAAAAAGAGTACAGGAGCTGAGCTCTCATGAAATTAAACCCTGACCGGTCTTCGTGTAATACGTTCTAACACATTTCTGTACCCTAATTCGGTAGATTTTAAAAGGGGCTTAACGTAGAAAAAAGTCTCAAAATATGTTTTTCAGGAAAAGTTTAGCAAAATTGTAAAAAATTAATTTAAATTATAAAAATTTTAAGATTAAAATTCATAATTCTGTACATAGTGTACTCTGTCATATACTGTCATATACAGAGTGGGGGTTTCACTGCCGGTGTAGTAAACATTTTTATAGCATACTGAACTCGTTTGTATTATTTTAGTTTTTATTACTAATATATTTGAAGGCACAATATGAACTTCTCCCCTTACACCCCCCCCTCTCAAAAAAATATCTTAGCAGTGACCTTGCCTTTGGGTGCCCGGAACTTATATACCCTAACACTTTTATACAGTATGAATGTGAAACAATATTATTTATTTAAAATAACGAAATTTTATGCTAACACTACGAAATATATACAGGCTCATTACTGCCAAATAGTGGTGGCTCGGTACATTTTAAGCTGTACCACACCGTTAACTTTTCTGTGCATGTCATAGACACATGGCAGTTCGCCGTTACTAGTTATGTACTGGCGCATATGCATTTTTCAGAAACTGGTACTCCAGTGACTTCCAGACGATGGCAATCTACCTTGCTCCCGATATACGGCACTTTGCCAGCACGACGGGCACCCCGCAGTCATTTTGCGGGCAGTAGTGTGTTTGCTGGGAACTGAGCTTGTGAGAACCCGAAATACGTAAAAAATGATTGAAAAATGTCGAAACAAAATTATAATAATCGAATTATTTTTTCAAGTAATAGTATTTAGTGAGTATGCAGAATTACTCCCAGCAACGACGAACGGTCTAGGAGAACTCGCAAACAGACAGTAAATTTCTCTAAGAAGGCTCTACTATACCACCATGATTGAAGATAATTAGGAAATATATTATTTTTGTTCAGGTATACAAGTAAAATGAAAAGTAATTTTATGAAATAAAATTTTCTTATGATAAAATTATTAAAGTTCAGACGCAAGAAATTTTATTTATAACAGTTTTTCTTTTAATCAATTATGTCTTGCAATCTAATCCCCTAATATAAATGTATTTTCAGATACGCAAATAAAAAATCCAGTAATTCTCCATAAAATATTCAGTCTCAAGGGTAATTTTTTTCAAAATATGAACAAGAAGGGTAACAAATATCTATAAAACACCAGAGCAGGCAACATTATAGCTTGTTCGCCTGGATCCAATTTTGTGTCTGGATTCTGTCCTTAGTATCACTTTTATTTAATTCAGAGTTATAGAAGGACGAAATGTTTTCCGGCCAATCTGTCTCCGAAGAATTCTCTCAAATCGTGCTTTATTCCTTCGTCTGTTGCTATTATGAATAAATCACTTCTCGAATGGGCGACGTATTAATGACAATTTATTCTGTCTGTCTGACAGAATGTTTGTTAAATGTCAAATACATCATCTTCATTAATGTTATTTCCTTGAATATGTTTAATTAAACAGCTGCAGCAGCTGTTTCTGAAAACGTCACAGAACGGCAATGCATGCTTGTTTATTAAATGTGTTTTACTTACATTTTAGTAATATTTACGCGTCACATTTTGTGAATGTGCCCTTTCAAGATAACGCCATTTATGATTTAAAGCTAACAGAAAATAATGAGCACATTATTAGTTTTATGTCCGGCAGCGGTCTGGGCGCTAAACTCCGTTCCCATAAGAACACGGCAAGTGAAGCAGCATCCGGCATGGCCAGTGCTTAGGAGGGTCAGCTCCCTCTTGGCTCGACTGCTCTGGAACCGAGTACGCTAATGGGAGCTGGTGCACGTAAAATCCGTCGTGGCTCCATGTCCTCCCAGTTGTTAACCCTTTGAGGCGCAACCCTTTCCCAATGCTGAAAAAGGGCAGCCGTTGCTGTCGCTCGACTTAACTACTAGCAAGATGGCGGACGATCGAAACGTTCATCGCGTGCCACAGATCTAGAGACCCTTTTTTGACGACAGCTGGCTGTGCCGGCACAGCCAGCTGTCGTCAAAAATCAACGGAAATCAACAGTTTTAATTCACTGATTAACCCTTCGAAGCGCAACCATTTCCCAATGCTGAAAAGAGGGCAGCCGTTGCCATCGCCCGATTTAATGGCGGTCAATCGAATCGTCCATCGTATGCCACAGATTAAGAGACCATTTCTGACACAGCTGGCTGTGCGGCTCGCACAGAAGACAGAAATCTTCGAAGAGTGGCTTACGGATTTTGATAAAATATGACCAAAGAGAAAAGAAACATTTTTCTAGTTTTAGACAATGCAGCCTCTTATAAGCATGGAACTGTTCTTAAAAATATGAAACTGCTATTTTTATCTCCTAAAAAGACCTCAAAACATCAGCCGTTGGACCATAGCATAATCAAATGGTTTAAGGTAGAATATTACCGACGATACGTCTTGCAGATATTTTTCATCTGATGAAACTGTCAAAATCAGTTTAAATGTAGAACTTTCAAAGCTTCGATCCGATAAGCCTGGAGTCCGGGAACAATTTGAAAATTTTGATGACTTCAACTACATCTGGGCAGGACGCCGTTGCTCAAGGTAAGTACTTTAGCTCTCTTTAAAAATTCATCATTAAAGTTGAAAAATTTTGTATTGAGGAATTTAAAATATTCTCATGCCTTTCAGGTACTAATATAGAGTCTGCTGAGGAAAGTCCATCTGATGATGACGTGATTCAACAGGCCGAGTTTACAAGGACAGCCCAAGAGACTTTAAAGCAATTAGATTTTATTATGGCAAATTCGGAAGACATGAAGCATATCAAGATAATTGCCCTTTTATCAGATATAAAAAATAAAAAACAGAGAGAGAGGAGTACTGCAGAAAAAGCGTGGAAAAAAAAGAGGGGAAAATTCAGAAATTTCTATCTGAATAAAATTTAAATTAAAAAAAAAATGTTTTTATTTAATTATTTATGTGTATTGCTATGCAGTTTTATAAATAACATCACAAGCAATTTTTTTTGGCTATGAAATGCTAATACTTCTTTGAGCGACCACCTCTCTTAACGACCGGTTTTACACGAAACGGATGATGGTTGATCCAGCGAAGTCTCACTGTATTAACTTTTATCTCCTTATTGAATCCACCCAGCAAACACACAAAGGTTCTCTGAACGTCTATTAACGTTCAGAAGACGTTTTCTGAACGTTAATAGACGTTCAGAGAACCTGTGTTTGTTTGATGGGCATGTTATTCTCTTGTCTCCATTAACTTAAAACTAATATATTCCTGAAAATTTTAGAAGTCTTTTTATTACTTTCAATTTAGAAAAGTCGGAGCAGCCTTTCAAAAAAACACCCTAAAAAATTGGTGTTTAAAAGATTAAATAATTAAAGTTTTGTTTTACAAACACCCAACAGGTACTTATCAAATTGTACGCACGTTTCGGCGGAAAACTTTCAGTCTTTTTCAGCAGAACTCCCCACACAGTGTCATAGAAGAGTGGGAAATGAAATGTAAACAAAAGGAAAGAATTGTCAGTCAGAAAAAAGAAAAACGCAAGAAACCAAGGAGAATAAAAGAAGGGGACGGATAGGAGGGTACATCAAAATAAACTGTAGATAATAAGATGAAATGAAGTATATAAAAAATAAATGAAATATATAAAAAAATGAAAAGAAAAAATACACAAAATAAAAACATGAAAGAGAAAACGATAGAAAACAGAACTTCAAAAGGACAGCAACGAAAAACTGTTTTTTGTTGTTGTCCTATCCGGTGTGTCTCAGATCTGCCAAACTGTGATGTAAAAGGTAAGTTTTAAATGCTTTTCTAGTTAATACGCAATTTTTTATACACTTCATATTTTCTTTAATAATGGATAACATAATTCATTTTTCACCCTATTTAAAAACTGAGTGGATAACAAAATGACGAACAATCTCAAGATAAGTGGCCAAGATTTAATCGGCAAAATGCCAGCTGTTCCAAAACAACAGCTATGATAGTAAAGATTATTTATATATTTTTATAAGAAACACATTTTAAAACAAATCATTTTCCATTTTGGTAGAAAATGTTATTATTATACTTTATTTTTTTCCTGCGTAATATACATATGTTCTAAGACAGACAGAAAATTATTTTCCTATTTAGCGTGAAAGTATTTCTGCTCCAAATTTAATATGTAATTTCCATTATTCTTTGCAGGGAATTCAAACGATTTCCTGCAGAATATATTTTCTGATAAACAAAGGAAATGGGGAGAGAGCCACGTTCGAGCTTTAATATGTGAAGCACAGTAAATGCGAGCATAGATTGATTGCTTTTCTTTAATATACTGTTAATGTAATAATTGTTTCACAGAAGCATGCAAAAATTATTTTTCTATATATAAATGTATAATTACGGTGCATTATTGGATGGTATGAGATGACATTCAAAAGTGCACGTATCAAAAAGATATAGATATGATTGTCAAATGGACATCTGTTTTGAATTGTTTTCATAGCTAGTCATCATACATAAGATAATATTGGGTTAAGGACAAAAGAAATTATGAGCGTTTCAGTGAGTTTAAATAGATGTCGCTGCAGGCAGTTGGCAGCCCATTTGTGTAAGTGTGGAAGATCGTGAATTAATATAAAGGGAAGATAGCGTCTTCCGCGCAAAATGCTCTCAGAAAGGTGCCGATTTTTCAGACATCAGACGGCATTTTCTCTGTTAGGTAGTCTTTCCAGATTTCTGAAATGTTCAACCGGGACACCGGGATGCCCCCAGCCTCCCGGGTATTCAAGATCAGGGATACATTTGCCCGACCAATGAGCGCTTATGCTCTCAACGCGTGCCAGGAAGGTGCCAGGTTCAAAACCAGGCCGCGTTCGCCGACCTAACCGTTCGGAGTTTTCCGAAATTTCGCGTAAGTACAGGTTAGGATACCTTAGAAAGACCCCCATGTAGGTCAATCACCTCTCGGCCTAGATCCCTCTAGCAGATAATTGGCCATAACACCACATTGACATTTTTTCCACGAGGGTACATTACCGGACCCCCCGGGGAAGGCGACGACCCCGACACTACACACCCTTGGAGGTTTCTGGAGCGTTTTAGAGGGTACTTTATTCTCAATGCTATGAATAAATGGTTACTGATTCGGGACATAAACCAGGGGTATTAATAAATGACACAAGCCTATAAATTTAAACATTTTATTTCTTATATGTTAATATTTATAAGTTAATTAAGTAAGAAGAAACACTTTGAATAAGGAATAAAAATTTGAACAATAATTCTTGTGAGCAGACCATCACTCTTCTTCACTTTTTATACAGTACAGTCAAATAAATGATAAAGTACTAATTATCCCAAATAATCCTTCACAGTTGATTACTTTTTTGTCATCTATAAACAAATTTAATTTTTACAGGGACGTGAAATAAACCGGCCGGGACACCGGGATTTTGTCTGCAAACCGGGATTGTCCCGGTCAAACTGGGACGTCTGGCAAGCCTACTGTTAGGGAACTAACGAATATGCGGCTCCCGATCATCTGCAGGTAATGGGCTTTGTCGAATTGTTGGCACGTAGGGTTGCTAGGGCGCCAAACCAAATAGCCGGACAGACCAGCCAGTTTGGCCGGACATTTGGGTAAAAAGGCCGGACAGCCTACAATATTGAGGATTTTGAGTATTAATAGGCACGACAAAAAAAATTGTATGTAAAATCAAGCTTTTTTTATTATTACCATGAATCTTGTTAAATTCTAATGAAATATAAATAACATCGAATGCCAAATCAGTTCAAGTACTTTATTACTAATCAGCCAAAGTTACCAGTAAAAACCTTAACAAAAGCCGGGCACCGTTAAGTTTGGCCGGACACGCAATCAAAAAGCCTAACTATGTCCGGTTTTATCCGGACGTCTGGCAACGCTAAGGGCACGTATGTGAAGGAAGTAAAATGCCAAAATAGCTAGAATAGCATAAGAATTCTGCAATGTCTCCAGATTCGTAATGCCATCTAATGTTATTGAAATGCAAGATTTCAAGTTAATGACTGTAGTTCACTGTTTTATGTTCTGTTTTCAGACTGGCATGCTCACTAGCATCACAACAATATTTCTTTATTTTATTTTTTTGATCGCGAGTAACACTGACATAGTTTTTGTGTCATCCGGTTGCAATCATCTTGAATTTTTAGTCATTACTCCAGCTTTTCGACACGATTCAAATAATTTTTTCACTTTTTGAGTTTCCGCATCACTGGATTTAATTCGAATGATATGTGTAAGGAAAATATGCGCTTCCTACCGCACGGAGAACGACTACGCAGCTAGTTAACCATTTGAAACGAAACCATTTCCCACTGTCGAAAAAGGGTAGCCGTTGGCATCGCACGATTTAACTACCAGAAAGATGGCGGTCGATCGAATCGACCAGTGCGCGCCACAAAGAAAAAGGACATTTTTGACACGGCTGACTGTGCGGCGCCGCACTGGACAAATCGACCGACCGTCATCTAGCTGGTAGTTAACCCTTTGAGGCGCAACCCTTTCCCAACTCTGAAAAAAGGGCATCCGTTGCCATCGCTCGACTCAACTACCAGTAAGATGGCGGACGATCGAAACGTTCATCGTGTGCCACAGATCTAGAGACCCCTTTTTTGACGCAGCTGGCTGTGCCAACGGATGTCCTTTTTTCAGAGTTGGGCAATCTATCCAGCTGTTCTCGCATTCTCCCATTTTTCAGCAGATGCCAGTGTTGTTAAAAATAATCGTGACTATTTTTTGACGGGAAATGACGTGCTAAAAAGTAAAGGATTCTCGTGGAGCTATGTCACCCGCAACTATTTTTATAGAAATCCAATCTATTCTTCGTGACTGGCAACAGTCAAAACGTATGAATTGGGTGTTCCCAGAGCGCGTTAAAGGGTTAAATCGAGCGACGGCAACAGCAGCACTCTTTCGATACTGGGCATCTATCTAGATGTCCTCCTTCAGTATTTAATTGAAGTCAAATTTATTTTTCGTGAGTTATAACAGCCAAAATGCGAGGACGCCGCGCGTTTAAAGGGTTGATCCAGTTCTGTGGAGCTAATAAAAGCTTGAAAGGCCAGCGTAACTGCTTCACGCACTCATTTCAAGGGAGGGGGTGGGGAGAAGAATTCTTCAGTTAGTATACTTTTAATATGGCGAACTTAATATCTAGAGAGAAATGCCATTCTCTCTCAGAAACATTTCAGACCGCGTACATGTTACTTGTGCTGCAGCCGTCACGATAACCCTTCCGATCAAGAGTGGACTGAATATTTTATGCTAAAATAGAGGAGAGAAAAGATGCATTCTTCCTACTGAAATAAAAGGGCGATTTCTTTTCGATTCAAAGGAATAGGTTTTCGGAATCACACATGGAAATTTCATTTTCTGTAACTGGAAAAATAAAGAAATGACTTTGATGCAATCGAATAGCGTTATTAAAAATGCTCATATTGATCCTTTTGGATGATATTAAATCCAGATTGAAAGAATGTTCTTTTTTTTATTGTTACCTGTACTTCTTACTAGAGTTTGCTGCACTACGCTGTGAAATGTATTATGCTATAGAAGCGGTGTATTCGCTTGCCTTTTTGAAGCTTTGTTTTTAAGTGCTATGTGTAAATTCTTCATTGCTGAGTCTTGAGGGACTGTTTACGAAATCCCTCGTATATTTCCACTGAGATTTTGCCTGTGGAAGTGTTTTATTTTGTGTGAGAAATACAGCATTTGTGAAAGCTTCTGTACTAAGCGGACTGTTAAAAGCATATTGCTGTCCGATTGTGTTTGCGAATTTTGTACAGTTGATTGTTCGAGGAAGTTTTAGACACAATAGAGTTCGTGTTCCATCCTGACAAGTGGCCTCTTTACTAGAGCTTTCTACACCTACTGGACTTCAGAACGACGAACCCAGGAAACATGCAGAGTTTTCTGGAACAATACTTTTCAAAAGGTGCACAGTTTGATTTCTTTATCACCAGTGAATCATTCGCTAACCTGCGTTGAGGAAGAAGGTACTTTTTTCAAACGAACATACAGTATTTTATTAGTCTTTTGTGCACTTAGCAAGCTTTTCAATGTTATAGACTAGATCTGAAACAAATATTACTTTTCCAAAAATATAGTATGGACAATGCTTTAGATAGGCAGTTTCGCACTTATTGCTTCAAAACAATCACATGATATATTTTAAAACAAATATATTCTTTGGAAATAGTAGTGTCAGTTCAAAACTAATGTAGAGTTAGCTAAAATGTCGACAATCTTTAACCCTTTAACGCGCAGTGTGTCCACTCCGGGAACGCCAAACTCTGACGTTTTGACTGTTGTCAGTCACGAAGAATAGATTTGATTTCTATAAGACTAGTTGCGGGTGACATAACTCCACGAGAATCCTTTACTTTTTAGCACGTCATTTCCGTAAAAAAAGGGTCATGATTATTTTTAACAGCACTGACATCTCCCGGAAAATGGAAGAACGCGAGAACAGCTGGATAGATTGCCCAATGCTGAAAAAGTGCAGCCGTTGCCATCGCTCGACTTAACTACCAGCAAGATGGCGGACGATCGAAACGTTCATCGCGTGCCACAGATCTAGAGACCCTTTTTTTGACGCAGCTGGCTGTGCGAAATTGAGCAAGTTTCACAAAAAGGTTGGCTGTGATAAGGAATCTTTCGTTGAACTAAGTAAAACTCCTTAAACTGAAGTACCGTTTGAGGAACATTTTGGTGATGGTGCTATAACGAGTAATTTCTTTTTAAACTGAGCATGAACAAATAAGTTTGGACTATAGGCTCATACTAGCTGCGAGTCAAGCAAGAACTCTGTGACTTCAAAAACTACGCATGAAATAATGCAATGTTTCGAACTTTAGGCTAGAATAAGAGTCTGCTTTGAACTCTTTATTTTATTCTTCCTATTCTTGTATGAATATTTTATTGAAATCTTGAAAGTATCTCACGTACCATTCCAAAGTCTTCGAGTATGGGAAGTGAACGAGTCTCTGAAGAACTTGAACAACCTCAAAGTTGGAAGATCAGACTGTTTCTCGATCTGACAGCTAAGGTTTCACTTATCAGAAAGGAACTCAAATTGCTTCTCTTTAAATCGAGACCAAACACAGTGAAATCGAACCTGTATTTGAAAACTCTTTTACAATGCAAATAAGGGACGAGTCGTTCAAGAATATGCACAACATCAAAATTGAAGCGCCGTACTGTGTCAAACTGCTAAGTCGACTATGAAGCAAACACTGTCTTCAAAAACTATGCTTGAAATAAATTATGGTTTCTGACTTAAGGCTTATGTTGCATAGCAGTCTACTTTTAACTCTTCTTCTTATGTTCTTTTAACGGATTTTTGATACGTTGAGACTGCTAAGTCAAAATGGATGAGTCGTTTATGAACTTTCAAAACTTCCGAGCTGAAGCGCCAGACTGTTTCGAATTCTATAGCTGAGATCTACCGAGTCATGAACAAACTCAAATACTACTTCTTCTTCAAATTCAGCTTGAACTTTTTAGTTCGAACTGTAAGCTCATACTAATTACGAGTGAAGCAAGAACTCTCTGTGATGCCAACGATTGAGCCTTGAATTATGGCTATGTTTCGAATTTAGGCTTAGAATGAATTCGAGTCTACTTTGAACATATCTTTAAACATTTTCTCTTGCATATTTTACATTGTGATACTTAATTAACAGCTATAATGTTGTGTCGTAAATTCATTTATTTACGTAGTTATATATATATATTAAATGTCTTTCATTATAACAATATTTATTTTTGAGGAAAAAAATTCAGTACACAAGCATCATACTATCATGCTTAAAGAGTAATGATTACCAACAAAAACATGTGATGGTATAAATATATCTAAAATCGAATAATTAAAGATATTCGTTCCTAGAACTTTTATTTCGTTGAACGTTTTCGATGCACATTTTATGGGAACCGATGTCAATGTATGGCAGTTAGAACAGGGAGCGAGACAGATAAAAAGTAATAAAAAATCACATTTCAAAGTTTTAAGAGTACATTTGAAAGTAACAACTAAAAGCATTTTTTTAAGGTTAACTATTGATTTGTTTTTATACTGAGCGAGAGAAAATTTTGTTTCATGTGACAACTCTAATTTCTTACTAACTCTCTACACTTGCTATGGTTAGAGTTCTACATTCGATTATAGTCTATTTTTAGCGCAACCAACTCCGTTTTTATTAAATTAGTTCAGCTTATGCATTCATTTCAGACACACATTTGACTTAAACTATTTCAATGAGCTCCCAAACTAAAAGTAAACTGCGCAGAGTTCTTAGGAAAACATTTAATGTGACAAAACACGTAGATTTTCTCGGAAGAAGACTTAGGACGGTTGATAAACAACAGTGAGTTAGGACGTCGTGCTGAAAATCCCCAATCGTTCTGGAAGACTAACAGAGAAATTCTATTCAATTCAATGCACATATATACGTTGGTGGAAATTTTATTCAATGAGCGCTAGGAAAGATGAATACAGTTAAACTTAGGTTATGGGCCATTCTAAAAAAAAAAAAAAAAATTGCAATTTTTACTCAAAAGAAGTGTAAAGGAAATTTGTTTTTCTGGAGTTTTAATCATTGTTGTCTAGAAAAATACTATTTTATTTTTTCAAAATTTTCACACTGAATAACACAATTGCTTTTTCAGCTTAATTTTGCTGTTCTGTTCACATTTGTTATGCACATATAACGCTTGAGTCAATATATGATTCGAATAGGGATGAACGCAAGACGAGACGAGACCTCTCTCGGTCTTGCGCTTTTGCGAGACGAGACCTCCAGGTGCGAGACGAAACTTCGATGTAAAGCTGCGAGGCGAGACGAGACCGAAGGTGTTATAATAGTGAAGGGAGAGCGTGGGGCGAAAGCTGGGTTTGAACCCAGGGACTTATGGGTGGTGAATGAGGCGCAATCCGGCTCGGCCAAAAGGTACCTATTCGACAGGCCTTCAATTGCCGGGTGTTGTGTGCGCGGAAGTGATATCGTGCCGCCACACTACTTCCCCCCTAGTGAGTCAGTCGGAGGCTGACGAACGATATTCCAAGCCTTATGGAATGCTGCCACTCGTTGTGGACTTTGTGAGGTTGCTGCCGCTCGTTGCGGACTTTGAAAAAGAGCCGAGCGAGAGAGGGAAGAGGGCGGTGCTGGCGCCATCTGTCGCTGTAGGCGAGAAGGAGAATGCGTGTTCGTAGTCCGGATCACCAATGAAGGGAGAGCGTGGGGCGAGAGCTGGGTTTGAACCCAGGGATTTATGGGTGTTAGAATGAGGCGCAATCCGGCTCGGCCAAAACGTACCTATTCGACCGGCCTTCAATTGCCGGGTGTTGTGTGCGTGGAAGTGATATCGTGCCGCCACAATAGCATGAAAATGATTATTTAACTAAGATGCAAATAGAGATGAAATAGTCCGATAATAATAGTAATAATAATATTATGCAGGGTTAAAAAATATTTCAATTATATTATTTAACTTTCAATCATTAATTTCCGTAATTTTCAAGTAACATATTCCACAATATTTTTGTATTTATATGGTTTCCTTGCAGTAAGTATGCATTATTACGTAGGCCGGCCCTAGATGATAAGTTTGCGCTGAATAATTGTCTGAAAGATTGACCGACTAATTCCATTCCACTCAATTTGTAAGACGACGGATTTTATTGAATGAACACTTGCAAAGGAGGGAATGAATATTTATAGTACATGACCGGAATATCTATTAATATTATTCGTAATGCAAGGCAATCTGCTTCCAGAGTTTATTTCTAAGGTATGACATTTTGGTTATCTTCTATGTTGTAAAGAAGAGTATTTCAAATTCGGCGTCTTTTGAATTACATTTGCAGGTTCTGCCATCTGCATGAAATTTTATTTTGAGCAATGTTCCATCGGTAAATTGGTAAGCTCTTAAGTTGTGATGCAGTCCATCACAAATTTTCAATTAGTTCTGATTTTAATTTCCCTGTTCTATTTAACACTTTAAATGTATGTTTTATAAATACCAGGTATTCAAATGTTCGCGACCGGGGGGTGTTTTATAACGAATTACCCATTTAGTATACTTTTTTAATAGTTTTGACCTCGATCCATGTGGTTTTTGGCTTTTTGGGAGTTTGAAACATTTGGTAAGTCGTGTTAATCCAAGAACTTCGATGATATTGAAGGCAGCATTTCACGATACGTTCGTAACAATTCTCCGAAAACGCTGGGGTCAACTGTGGAGCATGCTCGCTTACGATTCCAGATAGTAGCTGACAATGACGGCCGTTATGTTGAACATGCTTTGTGTTAATAATATTTGAAAACTATCATAAATCTATGCTAAACGTTTAGTTTTTAAAAAAACGCCCCCTTTTAGCGAACCTTTGAAGTTATTATTTTATTCGCTCAAACAAATTTCCATAATTTCTTCAGCAATAGTTTTGTCTGTAGACAACTTTAAAATAAGGTCGTTTAATTTCGGACATCCTGTACATTTATAATAAAAATTTCTGAAATTTTTCTGATGAATTTCAAACAGGGTAACGATGGGATGACATTTGTAGAGACGAAAATATGTGTTTCCTAGACAACTGATATTGCATAACCCTTTGTGTTTGTGCAGGAAAATTCGTGCTGGTTTATTCAGGATTATTCTTGTTGGAGACAGAGTTAAACTATTGAAAGTCTATAACAAGATGATTTATGTACGAGTTGCAAAACTGTTTCACAATATCTAAGATTGAAAGAGATATTACAGTAAAGTAGGATGGATAGTTCAGTTTCTACGACAGTTTTGTGTAAAATTTTAAATAAAAGCATACAGAATATAATCTGTATTTTATTCGACATTTTATCAAGTAGTTTCCAATTATGTTTTATTTATTTATCTTTAGCAGTTAAGATAAATAAATAAAAACATAATTGAAAAACATGCATTTATATTTGGTAAAGTCATATAACGTATGAAACTCTCAAAAATTGCATGCTGATTTAATGAGCCAAAGTTAACCCTTTAAGGCGCAGAGATCCCGCTCTGGGAACACCAAACTCTGACGTTTTGACTGCTGCCAGTCACGAAGAATAGATTTGATTTCTATAAAAATAGTGGCGGGTTACATAGGTCCACGAAAATCATTTACTTTTTAGCACGTCATTTCCCGTAAAAAAATTGTCACGATTATTTTTAACAGCACTGACATCTGCTGAAAAATGGAAGAATGCGAAAAACAGCTGGATGGATTGCCCAATGCTGAAAAAAGGGCAGCCATTGCCATCGCTCGACTTAATTACCAGCAAGATGGCGGACGATCGAAACGTTCATCGCGTGCCACAGATCTAGAGGCCCTTTTTCGACGCAGCTGGCTTTACTGTTTCGATCGTCCGCCATCTTGCTGGTAGTTAAGTCGAGCGATGGCAACGGCTGCCCTTTTTTCAACATTGGGAAAGGGTTGCGCCTCAAAGGGTTAACTCCTGGACCCATCCCTTGCTTGCGCCACTGCTCCCCTGCGTTGGTTTTTGAATCGAATCGGGATCCAATGGGGGTGGGTGAAGTATCCAGTAGGCGATATTTAAAACAATGAAAGAGAGCAGGTAAAACATTTTTAAGATAAAAAATGAAAACAGAAGAAAGAGGATGACCTTCGTCGCTCCGCAGAAAAAGTCTGCGTTCTCTTCGTGACTGTAACTAGATATTATGGGGATGCTTCGTTGATGATTCACAAAACCTTTATATTGTTTTATGGTAGATCACACATTAAATGATTTCTTAATAGTCCGACTACTAATTATTGCAGCTGTAGCTATTTAACATCATATACGGCATAATATGAAACATGGAGCGATATGGTATAATTAAGCTATGTTTACGAGTACATAATTCAATGTACTTTATTTCTTTTTTACACTTGGATGAAAAAAAAAAAAGAGGCACAGCACGATTACCCCTGTAATAGTTAATGCATTACTGTCTGCTTACTTTCTGTTGTGAACGCAAATAAATGTACACATAAATAGTAATATCGATCAATCAAATGATTACATATTTATGCAGATTTTACTTTCAAATTTTTACTAAAGCCTTTGCATCTGTAGAACAATAACTCGAATTTATACATTGATCAAAACAATGTAGCCATGAATGAACTTGTCAATGTCTAATTTTAATTGCTTAAGTTATAAGAAGCTGCTTAAGCTATAATTGCTATAAGAAGCAGAAGAACTCAATGGAAGAACCGATGGGGGCGTCAAAGGTCATAAATACGGCCTGGTGGCCATAACAATTATCAAGGTTAGAGCGATCACTGGTATTTGCGTGTTTCGTGCAAAATTAACTTTTACCTCAAAGCACACTACTCAGAACTTTCAACGAAATCTTAAGGCAAAATATATCTACATCATTCTCAAGCAAAACCTGCGTGTAAATTTTTTTTCCTTATTTGTGACGTAAACAAGAAGTTAACTTGTCGTCAGGGAGTCAAAAACTGATAACTCTCGTTAACTTGATTCAGGACGGTCCTGAAGTTTAAGTAATTCATTTTTGAAACATTACATATTATCAAAATCTTTGATTTTAATTAATTTTATCATTTATCAAATGAGCCCATTAAAACCCAAGTGGCGTAACTCCATTATTGGTTTTATTTGGAAAGGGTCACAGAAGTGTTCAACAAAGGCCATTCTATTAAGAACACAAATGGCGTAAGTTTATCTCCCGTAGCAACCGTGTTGGTAGCGGCACTAATTGCTGTGTAATGCTGAATTTACTATGATAACCCTAATAAAACTTTAAAAATCTCAGAACTGGAAAAATGTGACTTACACCACTTGGGCTCTAAGGGGCTCAAATAATGGGAGAACATAAGATTTTTGTTCTCATTTTGTTTTGAGGAGAGTAATAGCTATTAATTAGGGAAGATATTGAAAATAATATTAATAATAATAATTATTATTATTATTTTAATTCTGGGTATGAAAAGCATAATATTTGTCATGTTACTAGTATAATAAAAACTTTGCATTATGTTATTATTTATTTTAAATTTGAAAATACAGTAATGCACCCGGAATTTATGAAAAGGGCACATTAGTTCCAAAAGATAACCAGAATAAAAAGATCTGTAGCTTTAATGCTCTTAAAACAGGTAAAGTATCGGTATCAGTAGATTTTTCAACTTTAATGTATAGGTATCGGCTATTTTAAAAATGAATTGATAGGTAATGTATCGGATAAAATTTGGTATCTGTCGATGTCTCGTATTTTATAAACTAGACGTTCAGCATAATTAGCTTTTCTTGTCTATACCTCTCAGAAGCCATTGCTATTCTCTGTAAATTTTAATTTTTCGAACTCTTGGAGCACTTTCTTAGTAGAGAAATAAATCCTGAATGAGACGCGGGCTATTTATGCATCTCCTAGGCAACTGTTGCTTTGTAAACCAACGCAATAAAGAGAATCCTTGCAAGATCCTTAAAAGATTTCTCTGCCAGCAAATGACTTTAAAATTTTGAGCGTCTCTCGTTTATTTAAAAGTTGGTTTTGATTTATGGCCTTACCGGCGCCCAAGATTAACATAATCTCCTACTACTTAAACTCAAATGACGATAGGGCTTAGGCGGAGGTTTTATTCAAAATTTCGTATGCGAATACTTCGTGTTTAAACAATAATCCTACTAATATTGTAAATGTCAATGTTTGTATGTATGTTTGTTACTCTTCCACGCTGATTTGAATGAAATTTGGAATAAAGACAGTTAGTCCTGGATTAAAAAACAGGCTACTTTTTATAACTCAAAAAAAAAAAAACCACTGTTCCTATAATATACAAAAGCTCTATCTTTTATCCTAAAAAAAGAATACAATTGAGTTTTATTTTACAAAGCCGTCTACAGATGGCGAAAACTTATAGAATACTCAGTTTTGAATAAATAAAATCCCGAAATAAAATCCCCTGAATAAGTTTTTTCTTCTCACGTTGGATTCATAAGCGGTTTCGGGCCAAGCACACAAATCCGAAATACATGTTACACAAACAAATAAACAAAAAATAAGTTTTTGAAACTTTCATTCAGTTCGAATTATGCATTTTTCTGCGCGTCTTTTCCCCCTTCTATTTCTAATGTATTACATCTAGAAAAGATGTTAGAAATATCAATTTTAAATTTGTTTAATCAGACTCATGAATAATGATACACTTTCCAACTTAATGGAATAAGGAAAGAAAATAAGGAAGACGCATGGATTATGATACGATTTTAATATGTAGCATTTTAGTGCGTATTTAAAATTTGAAAGTGTTTCAGATTTTCTTACTTTTTTTTTTCCTTCGGTTTTTTGCAAATGGCCAATATATCTAGAAGTTCTTCAGAATTAATATAAAAAGAAAATAATTTGTACCTTTTTGTAGGTTTTTACCATTAAACCATCTTATTTTTGTAACCAGGGGCGGCCCGACATGGTGAGCAAGGTAAGCATCGCATCTGGGCGCCGGCTTCGAAGGGGCGTCATTACGAACTCAAAAAATAAGTAGAACATAAAAGAGGGCATCTTTTTTACATTAGCTGGGAGCGCCACTTACCCTAGGACCACCCCTGTTTGTAACTATCTTAATTTTAAATTCCATTCAGAATCTGAGATATTTGAAGCCGGTGAGAAACCCAAGATTTATTAAAATGGCGAACCAACTGGTGGCGGCTAGTTATTTATACTGTTTAGTTGTGACAGAAAATGATCCTAAATGCGTTAATTATCCAATAAGAATGTTTAACCTTTGAAGCACAACCATTTCTACCCAATGCTGAAAAGAGGGCAGCCGTTGCCATCGCACACACCCAGCTGTGTCAAAATACGGTCTCGTTCGATCGACCGCCATCTTGCTGGCAGTTAAGCATTGGGCAGTGTACCCAGTTGTTCTTCTATATCAAGGCATTTCCATAGTATTCTTCCAGTTCTCAGCAGATGCCAGTGCTGTTAAAAATAATCCTGACAATTTTATACAAATAATCGACACTTTTCACAGGATATAATGCTCTAAAAAATAAAGAATTCTCGTGTAACTATGTCACCTAAAGGTATTTTTATAGAAATCAAATTCGTTCTTCGTGACTGACAACACTTTGCGCCCTCACGGCGAGGAAATCGCCCGCGTTAAAGGGTTAAAAGAAGCAGAATATATTTTTTTGTTCCGAATCAAAGGATTTTCCAAGAAATGACGATTTTCGAAATTGGGATAATTACAGATGTGATTGGAACGAAATTTTAACTGCTCTTTGTACCAGTCACGGACGTATATAAGGGGGCTTAGGGTGTCTAGTCCCTTCTCCCCCCTTAGTCAAAAATGTCAATTTTGGGCGAATATCCGTCTACATCGTCTGCCATCTTGCTGGTAGTTAAGTCGAACGATGACAACGGCTGCACTTTTTTCAGCATTGGGAAAGGTTTGAGCCTCAAAGGGTTAAGTAAGCGGACTAAAATTAGTAGCATTTACCTCCTAGTAAAAAAAGAGTCCGGCTGTATCCCAGTTTGTTTTGCTCGGTTCCCATAAGAACACCGAAAGTAAAGCGGTGTCGTCCTTGGTGAGCTCTTTGGAAGGTAACAAGATCTGTCGACTCGACTGCTCTGAGACTGTGCAAGTTGAAGGGAGCTGGCGTACCTAAAATCTATCCTGGCTCCAATCTCTTTCACGTTGAAGCGATACCTCGAGCGAGGGGTGCCAATCCAATGTTATAGGTTTCTGGAATAAGTTCATACAAAACTCACTATCGACTACAAAATAAAATTAAAAAACAGTATCATGTAAAATGATAGTATTTTTTCCGTCTCGCGTCTCGCAAAACAGCCTAAAAGCTTTGTCTCGTCTCGTAAAATCCCTATATCGCAATGGTAAAAATATTTATCTCATCTCGCATCCATCCCTAATAATATTTTATCATCCTGTTATTTTAGGAAACAGGATGATTTTTCAGGAGATTTTTCACGACTAAACACATAATTGTGTCGTATATTCAGAAGTACGACTATAGATCCACCTCCTCGCTGTATACCCTGGAAACGTTCGTAACGTCACGTTTGAGAATTTTTTTTTTTTTCTGATCTGTAATCTCATTGTAAAATTTTAAAAGTGTAACTTTTGGGCCCCTTGCAATTCGTATTCCCGGCCGATAAAAGACACTGCTTGAAGCCATTATGTGCTTGCATGATCTAATTTTACCTCACAGTATTCGTAGAGGTTCTTTCTCAAGTAATGTCAATAATCAGAAGTTTCTTCCCCTTCTAGGGATGATCCAAATTGTGGTGAGAATCCCTAAGGAGGATAACACCTAGTAACAAATATGGTGACGTAAACCGCTCTGTATGCCACATGCAATTACTAATTCATTCACATGGATAAATGCAGAACTTCAATTTTGCGCGTTTTTACATAAATTTTCTCTTAAAGGCAGGTTCGCGGTGAATAACAGTTATTCATGGGACTAAAAATTAAGGAAATTATTCAAAACGAGTTTCAATTTAATGAAGGTAGTGGTTTGTACTCAAGGTAAAGTTAACCAATATCTCAGTTATTATATACAGTTATATAAAATTAACAAAGAGGGGGGGGGAATGCCTTGGCGAAAGACTTTTTAAATGGTTGTAATGCTTATTCACGTTACATCTGGAGAAAACCGCTCGAAACTCGAGACTGTTAGATCGTCATCCGTGTGGTAGGCCAGAACCTTGGACCTTCATACTTCAGCTATCTACCAATGTTTAGTGTCTTATTCCACTCGATCATTGGTCTGCTTCAGCTTAGTAAAAGGTCCGTTTAAGACAAGTTTTGCTGCATAAGGGAACAGCGTAAAAACGGTGTTTAGTTTTGAAATTGCAAACTCTACTCACCAACAAATACTGTAACCCTAGTTCATCAAATCCACACAAATCTCATTTATAAAAGAAAACTCAATTGAAATAAGAAATTTAAAGCTGTTAGATTATCATTTAATTTATGAATATAAAACAGTACCAGCTAGTTGAGGTAAAATTTTGTACAAGGGTTAACTGGATTTACCTGACGCATTACACTTTATATACGCAAAAGCATCTCCTAGAAATAGATATTCTTGAGACACGTTTACTCTCACTCGAGAATAAAAGTGCACACTTTACTCATGCGTTCCCTTGGCAACTGATGCATTTAAAGCAAAGCTTAAAATCTTTCCCGGATCTTTAAAACATGCGTGTAAACAAATTCGAATCTCTAATAAGATGAAAGCTTGTTTTATTCCGAGTCGCTAATCTTTTACTCTCGATCTTATGGTACGAAAATAAGGCATGTTCTCACTTAAGCAGCGTTGCAGTAAGAAAAATTACTCTCTCGTTTCATTTAAATTTCTACACTGAATTGCCGTAAACGAAAGTATTCTTTCATACAAAATTTTAATTTATATGTTTAACTCGTTCGTTTCAAATTTACTCAATATATTTCTTCCATTTGAAAAATAATCGAATTTTAGGTTTCCGCCCTCACAATGAAAACGTCGCCAATTCGTAAAAAAAGATTAATATTTTTTAATCCGGCAAAACCTAGCGGTACAATTTGGTACCAGAAGTTTCTCAACAACATAATTTTTCTTTTTAAAATGTTTTATACCAGGGATGGGCAAACTTTTTCGGTCGCGGGCCAAAAATCGAAATAAAAAAATGTTTGGCGGGCCAAGATAAATTTTTCTAAAATTTGAAAACAATATACAAGTATTACAATTTAAATATGTTAATGAGTTGAATGAAATTGCGATTTCATTTTTAAAAGTTCCTTATATTGAGGTTCGAAGTGAGATATACTGATTCCAAGGAACGAGGCTAAATGCCCATCTGTCTGTCTACTACTGAAAGAATTCTTACTAAGGTTCATAGTTGAAAACAATTGTTCACATATATAAGATGAGATGATATAGCTCTGATTTTCTGGGCGTGAGAAATTAAATTTAGGAAACTTACTTTCGATAATGATTTGTAAAACTCTAACTTTGGCATATTTAGAAACAACTGATTGTTAGATTGCAACTCAATTTAATTCAAGCTGCAAATCGGACCTCACTGCTTCACAATTTACGTTGAAAGGTATGGTAAAAATATCCATTTCTGTTTGAATGGCACAGAAATCTTGAAATCTGCGTTCGAACTGAAAATGCAGTTTTATCAAGCCATCTTCATAATTTTTAATATGGATATATAATATATAAATATATATTTTCTTTTAATTTCCGTCGGACCGGCAAATTAAAATTCTATCCGCGGGCCAGATTTGGCCCGCGGGCCGTAGTTTGCCCATCCCTGTTTTATACTAATCCAAGACAGGCAATGAATAAAGAAAGTTAAAATTAAGAAAAACGTTCAGGCCGTGCTCTGTTAAATTATCAAAGGTTAAAAGCCAATCTAAATGTAGTAAAAGTTAATTTACTTGGGGGAAAATAGATATTTAGAAAAAAAATATTTAAGCAATAAATCCTACAAAAAACTCTTTACAAAGTTATAAAGGCATAAGACTACTCAAAAAGTCCTTGTTTTGTGAAAATTTCCGATTTTTTAAAATTATTACATTATTTTCGTGTATTATAGGTCACACGATTGGGATTCTAAAACCGTGTTTCTTTTGTTTATACGATAACTTGAAGCTAAATTATGCAAGAAATATTGAACCTATGCGAGGATAGCATCTTGTACAATATTAATACTTTTAAGCGTGTTTTTTTTTTTTTAACGTGCAATGTTAATTTTTTAATGATACATGCCATATCTCATACCGTGTTTAATATAGGGACTTCAAGTTCTGCCAGGATATATTTATCATTACTAAGTTTGTTATTAATCAGAATGTAATACTTCCGTGTTGATTTATTGGTTTTAGGACCATTTTTTCCTTCAGAAAAGTTCTGTTTAGAAAAAATACTGAGTTTTCATATTAAAATTGAAATGCATCCGTACTATTTGAACTTTTGCAAATCTTTTGGTTCATAATACAGATAACTATGTTAGTTATGCACTGTATAAATATTATTGTAAAGCATTTGTTAGAATTGCTTATAGAAGATGCGGTGAAAATGCAATTTCTTTTACTAAAATTTCACTAAGATTTGCCAATATTTAAAAATTTACATTTAATTTCGTTAAAATTTCATTTAAACCTTTAGTTTTATACCTTATTCTAATTAAAAACATGAATTTTTCATTAAAATTTTACTTTAAAACAATTACCCCGAAAGTAGGTTTATACCTTAAAAACTTTTCGTTTGTATATCATTGGAAAGCAGGAGCTACACATTGTAGGTAGGTGGTATCCAATTTCGATGACATAAGAATTGCTGCGATTTTAGCCAACGCCTCCTAGATAAAGAAAGCCAACCTGATGCTTGGACGTACTCAGTGGGCCTGCAAAAATAACCTCATCACAGTTTTCCCCAAAACCGAATTCAGATGGGCGATGTCTTCTATATTTGGCCAGAAATTGCCAGTCCCTACTATTTGAGAATGGATTTAATAGTACTACTTTGATATTTGACGTACCGCGAGATGAAATATTTCGAGGTGCTAAATACGCTAGTCTGCCAAGGATTTTGCATAAGAATACACGGAGAACTGTTTTAATGGCAACCTTAATGGGAAACTACTATCGATGATGTGCATGCTCAAATCGCCAAGAAAAAAAGTTGTCATTGGCAAATATCCAAGTTGTTTAGAATAAGTTTTCGTTGTGGTAAAGTAATTTAAAGTCGGTTATCGCTCCTCCCCCGCCCCCCCCTCCTAAAGTCACTGTTTAAAGAAACCTTCATACTGAGTTTTAATTTTATGACACGGAATTTACATTTTAATGGAACTTTATAACCTTAAAACATCAAAGTCTGAGAATTGATAAGTCTTCTAAATTGAGTTAGAATGCCTAAACAATTTTACGCGGTCAAAATGCTTCGAAGCCATTTTGTAAGCCTGTGCTGAATAATCAGCTCGGAAAATTGGATTAGCATATACAGCGAGTCTATTTCAGCACCATCAAAATGCACGATGCGCATTCGCTCCTGTCCGAACTCGATTGAAATTGGGGAGGCCTCTCCAAGCAATAACTTCTTGGCGTAATTACTTTAAAGAGGTATATTTGAATAAAATATTCAATTTGTTCGAAACCTTACGTACGAGTAAGTCTTATTAAGTAACTGTAAGATATATATTATTTTCAAAGTGAAACGAAGGATATTATTAAGGACTCATGTAAAATTTTCTTGAAACAATCCCCATGTAATTTTAAAACATGATAAATTCTACAAATTCTACAAAAAGCAAATCTTTCACAGGTATGCTACTTATTCAATAAAGCGTAGAACAATTTATACAGTTGTGCACACGCACTGAGTTTATACATTAATATGCATGAACGAATAACTAATTTCATTCTGTGTATAAGCTGATAAAGTGCAGGTTAAATTGGGGTACAATGAAACAAAATTTACTGAGTTTTTTCCCCTGTCCGCAAATTTTCATATACAAAAATAAAATTAATAGGCACTTTTAACCTGTACTTTTCTCCATCTAAATGTATGAGTTTGTAAATAGCTTTTTCATAGTTAAAAAATTTAAAAGTGTAAATGCCTTTCAGTTTGTACCCCACATACCGGGTTTCAATAAAACACTTAATAACACTTCACAAACACTTAAATAATATGAGTCAAAATTCAAATTTCAGCATATATGCTTTATGTACAGTTATGATAAACATTAGTGCGACATAAATATGAAATTTAAACTGAAAAAACAAATTCACTTAAACTGTTATAGCTTGAGATAAAAACATCATACTTTTATTAGAGTTTAGACTATGGTTTTTCATTTTGTAATAAATTCACTTCAATAAAATTAAAAAATAAGCATTTCTGCTTTCTTTCCTGTACCATCTGTAGGAACAGGAGCTGGTAGTTTTGATACAATTTGAGTTTTTTTTTCAAAAGTACACGTTTCGGAAGAACGCACAAATTTGAAGCTTGGACTCAGTCGGTTGACGCATACAGAACTTCGTATTCCGTTTGATTTAAGTTTATTATATCCCCAAAAGAGTACATTTCTTTGCATTTGAGTGCACCTTTCTTGATTGAAACATAATTATTTGGAGCGATACTGCTTGTGGCATACATGTTATGTGAGAATAGCTCATAATCTGTACCTTTCGCATTGTTGGCTGAAAGACAATTTTTATTGTCACCATCTTCTAACTCTGAAGAAGATAGAGTACGATTTAAAAACAATTACTTTATCTGTTCTATGGAGATCTCAATCTAAATATTTAACAGTAACATCTTTATTTTAAGTGAATGCATTCAACCGTGGTACAAGGAAACATGTTTCAACAATGAATTCAACACCCCATCTAGAAGCATTTCATTGTACCCCAAATTGTGGCTACAAACTAAATGAATTTTTACTAATTTCTAATATTATTTTTTTTTGTTCTGGCTTCGAAAGTATGAAGGCCACACCATAGTGATCACAATATTTGAAAAGTAAATAATTATACGTATGAAAACAAGGAGGTAAAACAAAATTACTTATAGTAACGAAATTTATTTTCAATAGTGAAAATCCACTAATTTTCTATAACTCTTGTTGTAGAAATGCGATTGTCTCCAAATCACACCAGTAACTGGCACATACATTTGTATAATAGGTGTATGAGTTTCAATTTCCTGTGATAAATCCTATTGATTTTAGATAGCATGTTTCATTGTACCCTAATTTCCCCCATACATGAAAGCCCATTACACGCAATCCTTTTTTAAAAACTGTTATCGAATTCTTTCACGAAATTATGAGAACCGTTTTTGAAAAAAGCCTTTGGTTGTATCGGAAACCTTCATCAATGTTTGCATGAATCTCACTACTGGAAACAAACCACGTCTTTTTAATGTTAACAACCATCAAAGTGATTACGATATGTGTGGTGTATGCAACAATGCCTGATTTCATCTATCTATATAGAACAGAGTATTAAAATGTGTGTTCCTTCCCTAAACTAAAACACTAGAAGGCCTATTTAACCCTTTGAGGCGAAACCCTTTCCCAATGCTGAAAAAAGGGCAGCCGTTGCCATCGCTCGACTTAACTACCAGCAAGATGGTGGACGATCGAAACGTTCATCGCGTGGTATGACCCTTTCGCGTCCCCCTTCATTCTACCCCCCCGTGGTATGACCCTTTTTTGACGACAGCTGGCTGTGCCCGGCACAGCCAGCTGTCGTCAAAAGAGGGTCTCTAGATCTGTGGCACGCGATGAACGTTTCGATCGTCCGCCATCTTGCTGGTAGATAAGTCGAGCGATGGCAACGGCTGCCCTTTTTTCAGCATTGGGCAATCTATCCAGCTGTTCTCGCATTCTTCCATTTTTCAGCAGATGTCAATGCTGTTAAAAATAATTGTGACAATTCTTTTACAGGAAATGACGTGCTTAAAAAGTAAAGGATTCTCATGGAGCTATGTCACGCGCAACTATTTTTATAGAAATCAAATCTATTCTTCGTGATTGGCAACAGTCAAAACGTCCGAGTTTGGTGTTCCCAGAGCGGGAACACTGCGCGTTAAAGGGTTAAACACTTTTATTTTCTTTCTTTTTCAAAATAATACTTTTTGTCCGGAGAAGATTTAATGTAGTTGAAATCCTAAATCTCCCCAATAGGAGAAAAGTTAGGACCCAAAATGTCCTTTTGACATTTGCCTTGACATTTACTGCCACCACGAACAACAGTAGTGCTGCTCTGTCTTGCAACCATAAAATGACATGAATAGGATGATTACTCCTGGTGATGACTCTCGACATGAAGAGGGGAAATGAAGGAGTTTATAATTTTATATCTCTTCGTCTCGGAGCGTCGAGTCTATTGCTCTTAGGACTACGAAATTGAATATCCCTTTAACGCGCAGTGTTCCCGCTCTGGGTGCCAGTCAGGAAGAATAGATTTGATTGCTATGAAAATAGTTGCGAGTGACTTAGCTCCACTAGAATCCTTTACTGTTTAGCACGTCATTTCCCGTAAAAAAATGGTCACGATTATTTTTAACAGCCACAGACATCTGCTGAAAAATGGAAGAATGCGAGAACAGCTGGATAGATTGCCCAATGCTGAAAAAAAGAGCAGCCGTTGCCATCGCTCGACTTAACTACTAGCAAGATGGCGGACGATCGAAACGTTCATCACCTGTCGTCAAAAAAGGGTCTCTAGATCTGTGGCACGCGATGAACGTACCGATCGTCCGCCATCTTGCTGGTAGTTAAGTCGAGCGATGGCAACGGCAGCCCTTTTTTTCAGCATTAAGAAAGGGTTGCGCCTCAAAGGGTTAAAGGATTTCCTATTACAGGTTGTCACACAGCATGAAACAATTCTTCAGAAATTAGAATTAGAATTTTTAATTTAATATTTTATGTGATTATTATAAAAATTTTAAAACTTTTATTTAATATGTAACTGTTAAAGTTTTTTTTTTTTTTCGGTTTACCAATCCACATCGATCGTCTTAAAATATTTCACAAATGTGTAAAAGAAAACAGGTAAGACCGTAGAAAGAAAATACAACAATATAGTTCTATAAAGCAGTCAAGTTTATACTTTTTTAAAACTTTCAGTTAGTTACGATGCAAATTTTACGTTGCTTGTGTAGTTTACTTTATGAACAGCGCCATTTTCTACTTTTTTTTCCAGTGGCATTTTTTTTCAGATGCTAGTCGGATTAACTCTCTTATACAATTACAAAATTTCCACTTCTTCCTATACGAAAACCAAACACTCGGCTAGTTTTGTATAAACTGATGAACTGTTCTCGATGTTTTACTGGTTGTTGTTTGTTCACTTACAAAGCACGTTCTTGTTTGCATTTTAATAGGTGGAATGGTGGAAGTGTTCCAAAGGACCAGTGACTCCATAACTTTCCTGGTCCGTAACATTTCTCACTGGTCTGTATTCATGATTAAAAAAAAAAAAAAACCTGCAAAACAAAAGAAATTATATGAGCTATATATATTGATTTTCATTAAGAACTGAATTTAAAAAATGTAAATACCTATTGTAAAAATATTAAATAAATCAAATTATTGGACGTGCATTCATAAAATTAGATGACATGCACTGAGCAACTAAATGAGGAACATTTGCAAGGGGAAAATGTAAACTAAACGTTACTGGTCCGACGAACCAAGAAATTTTGTATTCTATTGGTTCGTTATATATTTTAATTATCTCGGACCAGCCGACCACCGTTAATTTCGAGCACCATGGAATGTTCCACAGTAACTCATGATACATAAAGAAATAACATTTTCAAATAACGCGTAATAGTAAAAAATGTATGTATTTTCTTTCAATAAAATTCATGCTGACTACAAAAAAGTTTCCTTTTTTCAATAAATCATTAGAAATAATATATATTAATTAATTTTTTGAAATATTAGTAAAAATTGCTTGGTAACTCATGCTACTCAAAAAAGGACCTTGAAGTATGGGCAGAAAAGTCAAAGTTGCATTTCTGCGAAAATTCTACTTGTTAAGTGCTATAAACTTTATGAGAGTTTGTATGTACCTTTATTATCAAAACACATCATTTAGTTTTGTGTGGGATACTTTATAAAGTTTTTATTGAATTAAAGTATACTAAGTATGGTAACTCATGCTACACAGCTGGATAAATCATGTACAACATAGATGAATGAGTTTTAAGAATGGCTGCAAAAGGAAAATAATTTTTAAATTTATTTAGCATTTACATCTATTTATATTGGTTTATTTAGCTAATAATAGTAATAAAACAATTACCGTCGTCTAAACACATCTATTTCCTCAAAGAAGTCATAGTACAAACGGCTACTGGTCTGTTTCATGGTTGCTTTCGGTAAAGTCTGAATACTGTGGTCAAACATGACGTAGAAAACATAATTTTCATCTGGTCTAAAAATAGTTATATCCTTGTTCTTCTTTCTTAATAACATAATGGCAAACTTAAGAACAGGTATGGCAAAATTTTGGTGTGTGGTTAGGTTATTTTTCTTCAGATAAATTGTACAATGTGCTAAATCGTGCATATTTAACTATGACAGTTTGCAGCTATGAACCACATTTTTAAAATTTCAATCCATGATTTTTACTTCATGAACAGCGTCATATTCTATTTTTTTATTCTGTGTGAGATTTTAAACTCAGACTTGTGAGGGTAAAAAACTCAGACTTGTGAGGGTAGACCACAAGTGTGTCCAAACTGGAATAAGCATACTAACAATTGACCTACTTTTTATGTTAACTTAATCAGTTACTGTAACGTAATTTAAATGTTTTATGCAAATAACAATTGAATGCGATATTGAGCCTTAATGAAGAAATCAGTGCTGATTGAGATCCAAAACTGGCGCTAAATGGGTAAAACAAACAAAATTTTGTGCATTACCATCTAGTTAGAATGGTTAAGTTTTAGGAACATGTTACTCTCCAGGACTGTTTTGAGGGTGTTCATCAAATTACCCCGGCAATAAATCTTATTAGATTATTCGAAACCTGTTGCACGAAATTCAAAGTGCGCGTCTCCGGGAACTCCAACCAACAACCAAAAACCGCGAACTCCAACTTTTTCCTTTCCGAAGGAAAAAATCCGAGTCGGACGAAATTTCGGCCAATCAGAGTACTTCTTCCTGCTACGTCATAAGCAATTTCGAGCAATCGCGACTACTACTATTTTCCAAGCTTGGCTCGATGTCAGATTCACGTGTAAATAAAATTATGGCCGCGTTCAAGTGGACTTTGGAATTAGAGATTGCTGCCCATCCGATGCTGCCGAAATTGCTGCCGATCCGATGAAAATATACCAACGCACGATAAGTAAAATAAGAACCTGCACGCCAAATCAGCAATGCGATGACTATTTGGCGTTGGAGAGAGTTTGTTTACTTTTGCAACCCTTAAAGATAACCACGCCTTCAAGTCCGTCGGAAAAGTTGGTCCAGCGCGAAGTTGCTCAGATTTTCCCTTTAGTGTGATAAGGCCATAAAGCTCCTTTTAATGATATTCCTCCAACAAAAACAGATCGAAATTTATGTATGTATAATTGAAATAGATGCATGGGAAATACGTTCAATGTCGCGTGAGTTCATCGTTTTTAACACTTTCCAAGAAGGTTGAAAATTGTTTATGATTTCGGTTTGTCTGTCTGTCCGTCCGTCCGTGCTCCAACTCCCGTAAATATGCATCGATTTCGACGAAATTTAAATATGTCATTCTTATGTACAGTACCATGTACCCTATTGAAAATGATCTATGTAGCATTTATAGTTTTTCTACAGGAGCACTCAAAATATTCCCAATACATTGCGCTCTATGGGAAGTTTTTCTTTAAAGCGTATCATCCTTACTATATAGTTGCGCTGATCCCTGACTTCAAGATAAAACTTTTTCCGCCATTATTGCAAAACATTGTAATGTCAAGGACAAAAAGCCTAATAATTCCTACACCGTTTGTACGATACGCTTGAAAATTTTCATAATTATGTATAAAAATATAGTAAACAATCTGCGCCACTTTAAAAATCTGAAAATCCACCCGTTCCCTCATTCTTAAGCGATTTTTCGCTCTTTTCAGCAACATTTCATTTCCGAGAGTCAAAAAAGTTAATCATTTGCGTAACAAAATTAGCTATTGCAAATGACAATGACCTCATTTTGACGTCATACTTGACAGCTTCTGTTGTCCACCCCTCCAAGCTTATTTATTTATTTCATTTTTTAATAAAATGATTTCCTCCGGATGTTTACATCAAAACGAAATCTTTCAAATACGAAGAGTTTCCGCAAGTTAACAGAAGTGCGTGAAATTCGATTTGGGATATATAATAAAAATTGAATACGAATTAATTTATTTTAAGTGGACGAAGATGAAATATATTGAGTGTAGACATGCTTTCGTTAAATGTTATTTTTTCCAGCACCCGTTGCAATTGCTTCATAACGGTCTTTGATTTCTAGTTTTAGAGATATTCTGCTATTTGAAAATAAACAAAATTGATTAGATTTTAGAGCGTGGAAAATTAATTTTAGACACCCTTCAAAGAATAAATTTCTCACTCTGCGTGTTCGTAGGATATCGTTCTGTTATACATAGTGAATATTTATATTTTTATTTTACCAACAAGTTTGAGTGGTGTTTATGATTTCGGTTCGTTTGTCCGTTCTGTTGTCCACCCCTCCAGTGTTCTAACTGCCATAAATATACATCGATATGTGCGAAATTTATGTTTTTTCTATGTACAGTACCATGCACCCAGTGGCGTAGCCAAGGGGGGTTAGGGGGGTTACAATCCTCCCCATGAGGAATTTTTTGTCATACAAAATGTATATTCTTTACTCACTTCTCACACACGCATATACATATATGTGAGTGACACTAGTCGTAACGCCCTCCCCCCTCAGGAAAAATTTCTGGCTACCCCACTGTATGTACCCTTTTGAAAATAGTGTAAGTAGCATTTAGTTCATTTGCAGGAGAAAAAAAAATCATCTAATATACCGCACTCTATGGGCAGTCATTCTTGAAAACGTATTTTAGAGATATTTTCGGTTTTTTGGAAAGAAAACAATGTTGGTATGCATATCATTAAGGCTCTCAGAATAATGCTGTCAATTGAAAATATTGTCTATATTATTAATAGTTCTTCTACAGGAACACTGAAAAGACTTCCAATACCTCACAATCTGTGGCATTTGAGGGTCACAATACATTTCTAGCACAAGACAATGAGTATAAAATTTTTATATTCTTCAGTTAAACGATGAAAAAAAATATTACAGGGTTTTATAAAACTGCATTCATAGTGATAATACAACATTATCTTATCTCCGAAATCTCGACAGATTTAAAGAAAATACATCGCCAAACATGGTTTAATAATACTGATGTGTAATAATACTGAAGTGTTTTATAATCGATGCATTTGGCATGATTTATCTTTCTTGTTTGTTTAGAAATTGATGATATCCACAAAATGAACTAAGTGAACGGAATAAAGTTAAACGGAGCGTCAACACGATCGAGTGAGCAGTGCTTAGTGCAGAATAAAAATGCGATGATACTATATCCTTCCATTTATGCCTGATTGGCTCGTCATTGCGACAAGATCTTAACCGAGTGGAAATAGGGCCAACTGGCAGTCCGAAAGTTACCTCAAATGTCATTAATTACAGTCCGCGAACAAATCGCGGTGATTAAGGAGCGGTGAGTTGTATCGCTATCTGGTACATGAATCGATGTACAGTGTGAGGTTCCGTAGACTTTTCCTTATTGTTGTTGTTGCAGAGAGAAGCTATATTTAAGATTTTTGTTGTAAAATTTTAATCTTCTCAGGTCAGGACATCAAACAGGGCTTTAAAATTAATACATTTAATAATATTTTAATGCATACAGGTACCTTTCTTTCCGAGCATGCATGTAAGGAAAGTATTGTAATCATGAAAAAATTCGACTTTGAGATTTTGATATATTTACGTGTTTTGAGGTCTTCTGATTCCAAATATGCTATTTTTCCAAGATGTTTGTATGATGTATGTTTGTATGCATGCATGTATGAGACGTGAGATATTTCAGTAAAGTTCCAGAGTTAAGGAAGGTAAAACGGTTTATTAAACATTATCTTTAAGTTACAATATAGAGTGAGAAGAGGAGAGGGGAGACGGGTACAAGAATCAGCGTGGACTAATTAAGCAGTTCCAGTGGCAGAAATCTCTTGATTTTCGAGGTGCGGGTGTATTTTGTCAAGTTGAGAGTCCCAATCGGTAAGTCATTTCAGGTAAATAATCCAATGAATCTAAACTACGTCATAGTATGCAAATAACAAAAATTCAAATTTCAAATCTTCAGGAAATATAGGTAATGCAGTAATAATTTAAGCATTAATTTAATAATAGTAAGACCCGTATAAAACTTCAATTGAAATAACTTACCTTAATGAAAATACTATATTAATTAAAACAAGCGCAGATATATCAATACAATTTTTTTTTCTTTCTTTTTTTTTAATCAACATTAAAATAGCACTTTTAAAATAACACACACAACTGATAATCATTTAAATATAATACTCTAATGTTCACTTCAACTCTAAAAATAAAAATCGCTTACTTTTACGAAAGAAATCAATATCCACAAATTGAAATCGTCATCCTTCAAAGATAAAAAAAAAAATATCTTCTCTCACAGATTTAAGGCAGACAGGAGAAGGAGGTTCGGTCAACATAAGCTGTATCGCACCACACATAAACAAAACATTCGGCATGATGACGAACGACAAAACACTTTTCTCCCCCTAATTACTGCAAGAAAGAGGTGAGTTATAGCGCAGCTGTGATGAGGCCAGGCGTTCCTCGGGGGGGGGGGGGCTTGGATTGCAATGAAGGCAGTGAAACTCCGTCGATTTCCATCGGATTTTCAAAATAGCAGCGGACGTGCGGAAAAAAAAAGAAAAACGAGGCGCAGATTTCTGGACGGTAAACACTCTACAGAAAGATCATTTCAGATAACGGAGGGCAGGCACTTCTTTAATTTACGTGTCGGCATCAACGTCGTTAGTCGCTATGGAAAACTCAGGAGCGCAAATTTTTTCGACGGGCTTAAGGGAGGTCAGACGATTGTAGTTTGATCTTCCACGGCAACAGAGCATTACACAAAGCAGGGAATGAGGAAGTCCAGATACCTGCAGTCGGTGAAGGGCAAGTTGGTTCTACTCCGTCGTATCTCTCTGATCGGCAGGCGGTCGGCATAACGCCGCATCTCCGGCGTACTCCGCATCTTCGGGTAAGCAGTGTACCCCGTCTCCGGTCTATTGAGCGTTAATTTTTTACAATTTAAAATTTTTAATTGGCACACAGGCAATCATCCTGGCGACTATTTGTGACGTCAGATATTTCAGTAAAGTTCCAGAGTTAAGGCAGGTAAAACGATTTATTAAACATTATCTTTAAGTTACAATATAGAGTAAGAAGAGGAGAGGGGAGACGGGTACAAAAATCAGCGTGGACTAATTAAGCAGTTCCAGTGGCAGAAATCTCTTGATTTTCGAGGTGCGGGTGTATTTACGTTCGTCATACCACGTGGTTTGCGAAGACATAACTCCGCCTCTCTCTTTTCTCTGATCGAACCACACACATTTACCAACATGACCCGCATCCGGGGCTACAAAGGCGTGGGGACACGTGTACACTCTAAAGAACTCAGAATCGACGGCCTGATGTCTGACAAATAACACAATAAATAAAGCATAGCTCCAGAGCGCGCGTGGCAAGGAAAGCAAAAGCAATGACAGGAAAGCAAAACTTGCAGTGAAAGTACCCGCTTGAACAATACCCAAACTAGTAAAACCCAAATTACCTTTTTATACATTGCATGTATGTATGTATTTGTGTATACGAGTGAACACGATAGCTCCCAAACGGTGCATTCGATTGAGCTCAAATTTGGTACATATGCTATAAACCACCGTCGCAAGACCGGTATTGATTTTGGTGCGTATAGGACTTATAGTTTTTTTTACAGGGCTACGACAATGGTTTCTTTTACAGTATGGCCTATGGGCAAAAATTCTTGAGAGTGCGATAGTGTTAAACGTTGCATTCCATTGAGATCAAATTTGGTACATATGTTATAGACCACCGTCACAAGACCGGTGTTGATTCTGGTATGTATAGGATTGATAATTTTTTTTACAGGGCTACAAAAAAGAATTATTTCACATATGGCCTATGGGCGCAAATTCTTGAAAGTGCGCTAGCGTCTAAACGGTATGTGTATTTTGTAGCCCTGAGCGCAAATTGAGTATGTGTATTATAGGTCGCGGACAGATGATCTTCATAGATTTTTATGTGTGTAGAGCTGATAGTTTGTTCACGGGTTTGCAAAAAAATAATTCTTGTACACTCGGTCTATAGCGGCAAATCATTTTAAGTATGCTGGTGTCTAAATGGTGCATTCGTATAAGTTCAAATTCAGCATATTATAGGTCACCGTCTCACAACTGTGTACATTTAGGTGTGCATACAGCATAGTTTTTGTGCAGGGCTACAAAAAAAAATCTTATACATTACGGTGCAAATTGTGAGCTTTATGGTGCATTCGATTGAGTTTCAAATAGGTGCGGATATTATAGATCGCTGTCTTACATACCCCAGCAAACACAGTCCTATCGGATAAGTTTTGGGCCGACACTGGCATGCCGGCGCAGAATGTGCCGGTGCGATATCGCTCACGCGGTACCGAAAACGACAAAATTGCGTCCGCCTGGGCGTCTGTCGGGCCGAAAGGACGGGGTGGTTCTGGTTTGGTGTCGGCAAAAACGATAACGGCGTCGGCCCAGCCTTGTGCCACTTTTGAACCAAAACCATTACGTTTTTGGTGTGGTATCGGCAACGACAAAATATCGAAAACCGGCCAGCACCTTATTTATTTCCAAAATACCCTAATTAGCTCCGTAGTTAGTTCTCTAGGGTATTAATCTTCAAATTAAAGTAATAATAATTATTATTATATAAATGACTTTACACCACTAGGACTAAATTTATTAAAAATATCTAATTAGCAAAATAGTTTGTTTTTAAGAAAATATTTGATGAATTTAAGAAGGAAAGCTCTTTTTAAAATTAACCGTATTATTTTTTTATGCATCAACCAATATTTTACTTTTTTTAAACGTGTTATTATATGTTTGTCAGACCATATACATTTTTTTAAACAAAATATTAGGCTCAACTAGACAATGTTCCTTTTTTTTCCAAAAATTTTTTAGAAGCCAAGAAAATTTATAATTTTCCAGAACCAAAGATTATAAATAAACATTCATGCAATGCTAAAAAAAGAGAGAAAAAAATAAAGTTATACAACATGCTTTTTTTAAAAATGTTTTAATTTATTTTTTGTTAAGTTATGTCATAATACAAAATAAAGTTGCCTATTGATTTTATATATTATTTTAAAGAAGAATGTAAACAACATACGTTAAAAGAAATTAAAATATTGGCTGATTCTACAAATAAACGGTTAATATCATAAAAACCTTTTCTTTTCAAAATAATTAAACATTTTCATATACAAACTATATTTTCATATACAAATTATTTTGTTTATACTTAATAACTAAGTATTTTTGGCAAAACTAAGTATTTTTTGGATTTTAACTAAGTATTTTTGGCAAAATTAGCCCCAGTGATGTAAGGTAATTTATATAATAATAATGATTATTTTTAATAGGTTGATTAGTGCTAAACTATATATGAAACTAATAAGTATTAATAAACCATGTTTATTATTAGAAGATACTTACTTTAAGTAAATATTTTATATTACTGAACTTTTACAGTTTGATTATCCTTTAGTAGAAGAAAGGAACTTTCTATTACAGAATATACTTATTTTTTTCTGTTGTTTTGAGTAATATGAAATTAAGTACTTAAGTAGACACATTTTTCAATGCAGTATGTAAATTATTTATTAAAAATACCGTTCTGCTTGTTTATTAATAGTTTCCAAGTTTGCTTATTTGAATTATAAATTTCATTTTCGCATTATTTAGAAATGATTAGCAGTTTTGAACTACATCTTATTTTAGTAGTCCCTGAGATAACATAAAAAATATCTAGCTAAGAAAAAATACAAATTCTTAATATATACTTAAAAATCAACTTACCCCTTTTTAACTGTCGTGAGAACTTGGCAAAATGAAAACCAAAAAGCACTAACCACATTTAGACAACTTTAAAATTTTTGTCTAGTTGAGGTTAATACCAGTTAGTCTTTAGAAAAAAATCACTTTATCCAGAGAAAACTACAACAAAGTCCGATCTAATTAACGTAAGAACTTAGCCTATTTAAAACTAAAAAGCACTAACCACATTCAGACTATTTAAAAATTTTTGTCTAGCTGCAGTCAGTGCCATTTAGTCTAGGAAAAAAAAAATCGCAATTTATCCAGAGAAAAATGCAGGAAACTCCACCTTCATTGCTCTGAGAAAACTCAAAATCCACGTTACTGAAAAGTTTACGTTGCGAGATGATTTCTGTTACAGCCTTGGAATGGAATGGACATGGACAGGCAAACGAAAAAAAAAAAAAAAAAACCCAACTTCCGCTCTTCGATGACTGAATGAGCCTGTGAATAGGGGACCCAAAGAATAGGAAAGGTCCATTTCGTCTTCCTGCGTAATACTGTGGTTCCTACAAGGGGTGGAAAGCTCCTAGGAATGCACTGTGCTATGGTACGCGGACACGGGGTAATTGGAAAAGAAAGTCCGAGAGATTTTAGCTTTTAAATTATTCACTTTAAATTAGATCGCGTGGAAAAAAACAAAACAAATTAGTGTTATTCTACTGCAAAATAGTTTATACTTCAATATCTGCAATGAATTAATCAATTAATTTTTAGAAAGATAAAGTACTATAATCAGCAAAAAATGGTTACTTTTATTCATTTTTAAGCAGATAAGAGCATTAAATTTTATTTAATTTGTAACAGCATTTTACAATGTTGTAGCAAAACATGATTTTGGCGTAATTTTTACTATTATTTTATTTGAACAGAAACATGACAAACATGTTGTTCAAATAAATGCTATTAAATTAATTATTCATAGTTATAATTTTAAAATGGAACTATTATTATTTTTTTTTCAATTTATAATTATTCGGTATAGTGAATTAAAACTTTTATTTATTTATTTAATTTTATTATTATTTTTTTTTTTAACAACAGCAGCTAATGTATTATAAAAAAAATTCCTTAACTATAAATTATACTGATATTTTTTATTTTTATGGAAATACTAATGAAAAGGTATTTTTTCTACTATTTTAATCCAATTTAATTTCAGAAAGTTTTGTTGTTTTGCGTTTTTTGTAAGGCAAAAACACAGGAGTTAATCCTTAGGGCGTCGGTGCTCTGAGCGGAAGAAGGCTTCTAGCGTTTGTTCCAATATATAAAACAATTAATAAGCCATAAAATTGGGGTTGAACAGTAATTATAATAATTATTTGTTCCCTAATTTTATAAAAATCAACCATATTTCCTTCATTTTATAAATATTATATAATGTTTTGAATTTATATAAAATTTATAAAATATCCCCAATTTTTGTTCCAGAATTGGGGATACAACGGTGACTTGTCCTCAATTCTATGTTCAAAAATCTGGTTAATTTATATAACCCATATTCACATTACATCTGGAGAAAATCACCCAACATCCAAACTGTAAATTGACAGATGCGCGGTAGACCTGAACCCTGGACCTTCACACTTCAACCAGCGGCGGATCCAGAAAAAAAAATTCTGGAGGGGGCACAAGACAATTTTTGTCACATTTTCTTATAGAATGACTTGAATTTACAAAACAAGTCAATGCTCTATAGAGTAAACTTCATTCGTCTGGGGGAGGGGGCTCTGTATCCGTCAATGACTTCAACCATATTCGGTGTCTTATCCACTCGGCCATGGTGGGCTCCTTTTGGGAACTTTTAAAATGCAGCGTTTAATGTTCTGCATTGTATGTATTTTATTTTTAATAAATTAATTTTATTGTTATTTTTAAATTGGGAGTACTTAACAACCATCACTTTATATAAAATGAAATTTATAGTCATATAATTATTTCAGGGTTGCGAATAACTAGACAGAAACTGCCCCAATTGAGGGGTGGGGGTGGGCGCTTAGAAACCCCTTCAATACTAAATCATAAAAAACTGGTTAACTTATCTAACGCATATTCACAATACACCTGGAGAAAATCACCAACATCTAAACTGTCGATTGACAGATGCGCGGTAGACCAGAACCCTGGACAGGACGTCAAGTAAATTAACCAGATAGAATGATTCCCCCCCTCCCCTCCTCTTTTCGCATGTGAAGGAGGCACTTGAATCCTGCGGGCTCAAAACATTGTAAGTATTGAAATCATAAATTAAAAAGAATTACTATAACAATATATATGTGCTGCTTGTGCTGGCTTTATACCTTTCAGTTTAAAAATTACACTTCTGGACCGATATCGGTTTTGACGTTTGGTGCAGTACATCGCCAAAATCACATCTTAACTCTAAAAGGCTAGCCGCTATCGGACCGTTGCATGCCCGAAATCAACTTTTATTTGCCTACGCCAAATCGTTTTGCCAGCACAGAACCGACACCGTCCCAATTACCATTGTGCCAATGCCGACATCGAAACGGTACTGCCGATGACGGCCCATCCCTAACCCGATACGGCTGTGTTTGCTGGGACTGCATAGATTTTGGTGTGTGTAGGGCTTACAGTTTTTCACAGGGGTACAAAATAGTATTCTTATACATTGTGGCCTATACACTCAAATTATTTGAAGTGCACTAGCGTCTGAACACAACATAAAAAGTCAGGATTTTAGATAATTACGAATTTAGGACGTCCAGACTCGTGGCTTTGTATGCTGTATATCTGCTGTGAATTAAGAAATTTTAATATGAAATAATTTATCAGAAATGTATCACAATAATATGGATAAAAGTACACACAACACAGTGTTAGTAAATATTTCTTGTATATTAAGAGAGTTTGTGCTATTCATCATTTTTTAACGGGAGCCTTACAGCTAGCTAAATGATTAGTTAGCTTACGTTAATATATCCAGCAGTAGTTTCCACAAATGACATCATCTGAACGTTTTTTCCCCCATTTAATTAAAAGGAATACTTTTTTAATATGAAACATTCTCTAACTAATCTTTCTATGGTCTAACAATAAGTGCTTAGATGTACTGAGGGAAAAACATTCTAAACAACATATACAGATAGTAGAAAAACAGATTCCCCCCCCCCTTTTTTTTTCAGCTATCACCTGAGATGAAAATTTATCTGGAGGCGGAAACTTTCCCTGTAGAGTGTCACATCGCGCACATGTTCCATTATTCAGGTGGTTGGCCAGGTTTACTTGCAGGGGATTAAAACGGATGTTGTGGAAAAACAAAAAAATAAGTAGAGTAAAATAATGGGTCTCTTTCAGACGATCCGAAAAAACTTTCTAAGCATGTTCCTTTTAATATGGCTTTTACGTGATTTGTGGCCTTTTAGTTTCACTATCTGTCTTTGCTGATACTAATTATTTGAAATCGCAACCAATATATTTTTATCACTCACTATAAAAATATCTATCTTGTGATTTTTATGAAGTCCTTAGGTGGAATTCAATTCTACAACTGACTGTATTGTGCAGCATTTTGACGTGAATACGTCTTTAAATTTGGTTTCCATAGTGGCAGGCAATTCAGAAAACTGATGATAACAAAATCGGGGGATATAGTTTGATATTGCAGCTACTTATCTGTCATCTGCATCCAAAATTTAATCAGACCATTCGATAGCTGAAGGATCAAAGAATTTGTTAGGATGAGTGAGAGCTGTGACGCATCGCTTGCGGTGGAGGGGGAAGCGCCGACATTTTGAGGTCGTTTTGCTACGTCATATAATGTCCATTTAGTATAAGTTTGGACTCGGAGAAGCTACAATGTTCCTTTTTCGTTTCAATCACCATCTCTCGTTAAGATCTATCGATTGCGTATATAAAACATTAGTGGGAAGTAGTTATTGGGAATATACACGCTTAAGAAAAAGGACTAAATTCCCTGCGAAGGAACTAAAATAACTCCGACGGATTTAAAACCGGGACAAGTTTGTTTCGGTTTTAAGTCCTTCTTAGCCATTTTAGTTCCTTCGGAGCGAATTTAGTTCGTTGAATTAGTTGATATACACACACACACACATATATATATATATATATCCGCAAAAAGACGTTATTGGACACACACACACACACACACACACATATATATATATGCTCAAAAACGGCAAGTCTCTTTTTTTACCCTTCGTAGGGATCGACAGATAGTTTCCGCGCCGATACCTCAATTTTTTGCATGTATCGGTATCGGTACTTTCAAGTTTTAAAAGTATGGGTAAAGTATGGGGTTTTTTGCATCTTTTTTGCCGTGTACACGGAGGATAAACAACAAATCGCGATCTTATATATGTAGATAATGCAATGGTTTAAAGTGAGCATTCTCATTCCATAACCTAACAACTATTTTAATATCCTTTATATGATGTTACGTTGGGGGACAACAAAATATTATATTAAATTATTTTCACAGTGAAATGCTTTTTTATAACCTTTATCGTAAAAACGAATGATTC
>JAWZYV010013754.1:0-266940 GCA_038373885.1 Cheiracanthium punctorium | reverse complement strand
TTTTTTGACACAGCCAGCTGCATAAAAAAGGGTCTCTAGATCTGTGGCACGCGATGAACGTTTCGATCGTCTGCCATCTTGCTGGTAGTTAAGTCGAGCGATGGCAACGGCTGCCATTTTTTCAACATTGGGAAAGGGTTGCTCCTCAAAGGGTTAAGCATTCCAGCATACCTCATCTAATGATAGCGGCAACACGCATCGTTGTCCATATTCCATCTTAACACTTGAAACACTCTTCCTTATTGCTAGCTAGAGCACATTACGGCAATAGCATGTATTTTAAGTGCTTTACATTAAATGGATTCAGAACTTATTTACATGTTTAATTTAAATTAAGATAGAAATTTCATCCAAACTTTGAGAAAAGAATTAACATAAAAGAAGATTAAATATTGAAACAGTATATTTGTGTTGGTGTATCTGGCTATCTTTATCTCCCTTACTCTTGCAATAGATAATGTTCTTTACAAAATCGAATTTTTCCAGAGGGGAATGTATTCTCGAGAATTCTTCCTTTTTCCTTCTTTTGGATTGCAACTAGGGAATGCAATCCCGCACTGTTTTTCGTCTTGCGGGATTTCGGGATTGAGATTTATTGATCCCGCGGGATTGACATTTCATTAAGCTAGGGCTTCATTTCAACAGAGAAAAGTTTAACAAAAAAGTAAGATTTTAAGCACTATGAACCTAACTTTAATAATAATAATTAATCTTATGAGATAATTTATACAATAACTTACAGAAATATGAAAATTATAATTATGATTTTCAGAATGATATACTAAGTTATGTCTTAATATATATTAGTTATGTTAGTTGCTAAAAATCAGGAATTTACAAAAAAACAATTTATAAATACATTCACATAGTTACGTTATTTTCTTAGTTGCTGAAAAAAGAACTTACAAAATCGAACAAATCTGGTGAATCATTTCCTAGTCTAGATTTAACTTTAGTAAAATAATTAAAAGTATGAATTAAAAACTAAAATGATAACTTTTATAATTAATTCTTGACTGTTCGCTAAGAGATAAATTAGTATGAAATATTTTAGTTCATTTGGGACTGGAAAGTTTGCGAAAACTTTAGATTACGATGTATAGATTTAGATGTTTCATCTAGACTCTTATTAGAAGATAATTTTTAAAAAATAAAACTTTAAATTAAAATTTTTAATTATTGATTCGTTTATTGTTAGAGAAGAGACATGATTATGCAAAAATTTTCGGTCTATTGATTGAGAAAGCGGCGTGAAATTTTAATAAAAAATAATTTATTTCTCCGTATCAATCCCGCGGGATTAGGATCGTAATCCCGCGGGACTAGTCCCGCAAATATTTGTGTGGGATCCCGCAGGATCCCGTTCCAGCGGGATTGGGATTGCATTCCCTAATTGCAACTTGCCTTGTGTTTGCTTTCAGATTTCACTTTTCTCCATGTCTGGATGACATAGGTGAAAAAAAAGGTATATTTTCTGTAACATTTAAAAAGATCGTACTATATATTTTTCGTGCTTGTTATTTACAAAATTTATTGTTAATTTTAAATTGTGTTTAGTTAGGCTTTAAATTTTTGCATTCGCATTTTAATTTTTTATGAATAACAAGATTGTACTCAGTAATTTATTATAAATGTTCTTCAAAGTTGTAATATTCATTTTTGCCCCCTAGATTTTAAATTAAAATTTTCTTTTCTGATAATTATTTTTATTTACTTATTTGTGGATTTTCTTGCAGATTTTTGCATCTATTGCAGTGCATGTGTACTTTCTCCTTGTCATAAAAAGTTACATCTTGGAGATTGTTCAATATTTTGGAATGTAGCACAGTAAAATTTGAATATAAATCTGAGTAGACAGTTGAAACAACATGATAGGTTAGTTCTAGATGTCCTAGTAATTGCCACACATTAGTTGAAAACGAAAAATATCTTCAGACATTTCATACAAGTTAGAAAACCTTATGAAGATGTAGTGTTTCCTTTTATGACAAATGCACTCTTGAAAATAGTTAAATCAGCAGCAAAACAATTACAGTATCTTTCCAGAGTTTTCAAATCAATCAACTTTTACCAAATGTTACATTGAAGGAAAAGATTAAGTGAAATAAATATCTATGCCTTCTACTTAATGAAACATTTTTCAAAAGACTTTTACACATACATTGACCTAGGAAAAAAAACTGTGCAAGAATAACATTTTATTAAAGTGAGTTGATTTCTTATCTGTACTAAGACAGTTTCATTAATTGCTGTTTTTCTCCCAATGGATAAGAAACCTTACGATGGTTTTGCACACCAAGAAACATTTTCTCAAGTTTTTCCTTGGAAAGCTGACACTTGTATTGATGGAAGCAAGAAAACTTTCAAGTGCACTGTTTGTTTGAAGAACTTTTCTGAGCAATTCAGCTTAAAGAGGCATCTTCAGATCCACACAGGGGAGAAAATTTTTGCATGTGGTATATGTAACAAAACATTCTCTTCTAAAGGAGCTTTAAATCAACATCTTCTTACACGCAGTGGAGAAAAACCTTATGTGTGTGACATATGTAAGAAAGGATTCTCTCAGAAGGCACACTTGCATGCACATCTCCTTACCCACACAGGTGAAGAACCTTATGTGTGTGACATATGCCAGAAAGGATTCTCTCGTAAAGATCGTTTGAATTTACATCTTCGCACTCACACAGGGGAAAAACCTTATGTGTGTGACATATGTAAGAAAGGATTCTCTCGGAAGGGAGACTTGAATGCTCATCTTCGCACTCACACAGGGGAAAAACCTTATGTGTGTGACATATGTCAGAAAGGATTCTGTCAGAAAACACAGTTGAATACACATCATCTTACACACACAGGTGAAAAACCTTATGTGTGTGACATATGTCAGAAAGGATTCTCTCAGAAAATACACTTGAATAGACATCTTTTTACGCACACCATAGACTACTATGGCTGAATATTTTATTTTGGTTGCATTATATTACAATAAAGTTCAATCCCGTTTTAACAAATTCCAAAGGACTGGAAAAATCATTTGGCTCACCGAAATTTCGTTGTACCGATATTGCCATGTCTATATTGTAATTTGAATCAGCGATTATGAAAGCCTTCGTTCTAGGGAGATTTTTGCTGTAACAGACTTTATTAAAACGAGATTCGACTGTATTTATATATTTAGTAAAGCTTGTTGTATCAATTGCAAATGTAAGCATCATTGTAAAATAGATTCAGACATTCAAAGTAAAACAGATTAAAAAATGCACCTATTGAAATAACGAAATAAAAGACAAAATAAAACCATTTTCTGGCAAATTAAAACCATTTTCTGGCAAACAAAAACTTCAATCACTTCAGTATGTCGAGAGTTTTTTTTTTTTTAAAGCTCACTTTACACTTGTTTTTTGTGGCTGTGGGCACAGCCAGCTGTCGTCAAAAAAGGGTCTTTAGATCTGTGGCACGCGATGAACGTTTCGATCGTCCGCCATCTTGCTGGTAGTTAAGTTGAGCGATGGCAACGGCTGCCCTTTTTTCAGCATAGGGCAATCTATCCAGCTGTTCTCGCATTCTTCCATTTTTCACTAGATGTCAGTGCTGTTAAAAATAATCGTGACCATTTTTTTAAGGGAAATGACGTGCTAAAAAGTGAAGGGTTCTCGTGGAGCTATGTCACCCACAACTATTTTTATGGAAATCAAATCTATTCTTCGTGACTGGTAACAGTCAAAACGTCAGAGTTTGGTGTTCCCAGAGCGGGAACACTGCGCGTTAAAGGGTTAAGCAATAATGCAACAAATAGAATTTATAAATTATATAATTATCAGAAAAAGTCGCATATACATAACCGCTATATTAAACTTGATTAAAATTCTTTAAGGCCACCGGTAATTTTCTTTTAATAAATATACATATACTAGCTTAAATATTACTGAAAGTCCTTATTCCTTAGATTGTGACAACTCCCAAATTTGCAAATTCGTCATACATTTCTTCGAAGTTTAGGAGCTTTTTGTGAAGAAGGCGAAAGGTACGAAGTTAACTGATCTTAAAAGAGAGCGAGAGGGCAGAATGGAGGTCTTTGTTCAGCAGGAATGAATAGCTGTACTATTGCAATAAAGATAGGAAGACTCTAGTCAATAATTCTTTTTTAATTTGAAAGATAATTATGGCAAAAAGAATACAGCGGGGGGAGACCTATAACTTTGTCTTCGCGTGATGAAAGGAGAGTTTGCAGACTTGCATATCTACTGGAAAGGACTCAAAAAAACTCTGTTTTTAGTCTTGGTACACAAATTGAAATAAACTAATAGCACCATGGTCTCCGAAAAATTCCAGATGGTTCTTCACAATCAGCTTTACACACTGCAATAAACGAAAAAGCTGTGCCTTTTGAGAAAATTTCAGAAAAAAATTCTTAAACATGGATCGGAGCTGCAGGATTTTTCGAAGAGTGACCCGTTTTGTGAAAATTTCCGAATTTTAAGAATTTGTTTTATAAAAGTTTTGAAACTGATACACATTTATCGTTTATTTCAGTATGTAGTACAGCTTGTAAAGAGAAAGTTTCAAAATTTTGATGTGTCTGACATGATTAGTTTATTTGTACTTATGTACCAAAATCCCATGATTTTTTCGAACTACACCGGTAAATGTTTGTAGAAACGGTGTTTAACATAATTAGAAGGTCAGGAAGTTATATTTATACAACAAAATTGGATAAGTCTCAGTTGCTGCAGAAGCACAAAATAGATCGTTTGAACTTCAGCCAGCAAGTAATGACCTGTGATGTACATTGTATAGAAATATTTTTTTCTGATTAAAAAAAGGGGGAATTTGGATGGACCAGACCGATGGAAGTACTATCAGCATGATTTAACCCTTTAACGCGCAGTGTTCCCGCTCTGGGAACACCCAACTCTGACGTTTTGACTGTTGCCTGTCACGAAGAATAGATCTGATTTCTACAAAAATAGTTGCGGGTGACATAGCTCCACGAGAATCCTTTACTTTTTAGCATGTCATTTCCCGTGAAAAAATGGTCACGATTATTTTTAACAGCACTGGCATCTGCTGAAAAATGGTAGAATGCGAGAACAGCTGCATAGATTGCCCAATGCTGAAAAAAGGGCAGCCGTTGCCATCGCTCGACTTAACTACCAGCAAGATGGCGGACGATCGAAACGTTCATCGCGCCCACAGATCTAGAGACCCTTTTTTGACGATTCAAAAAAGGGTCTATAGATCTTTTTTCAGCATTGGGAAAGGGTTGCGCCTCAAAGGGTTAAGAGAAAGAAAAAGATTATTCTCCAAGCGCCAATTATGTGGTTGCTCTTTGATGACCTGGAGGTGCTTTCCTTTCAATGGTGTAAGTTCAGTCAATACAACTCAGTTGAGTTCGTTTCGGGTAAAATGAATTCACAAACATATCAGTGTTCTAGTAAGTCATCTTTTACCAAATGCCGAATCTCAAATCGTTGATAACTCTTTATTAGTTCGGAAAAAATAACTGCCGCCGCCCCCCCCCCCCGAAAAAAAAGTGAATAAATAAATAAAAGAGTGGCTTTTTAGTGCAAAGGTTTGCCATAAATATAAAAAACTCGCACCGAGAATTTTGTAAAAAATTCAAATTTCTACTTTACACACAGATATCTAAAACCTAGAAAATAATAATTTCAATATTTCTTAATGTAGCTAATTTTTAAAACAGACAAAAAAATATAAACTAACTTTTCCTAACTACATACAAATTCCTAAATCCATACAAGCGTTCCTGAAAGTTTGCAGTTCTGAATTTTTTAATATATATGAAAAAACTTGTAAAATATAAAACAAAAAACCGCTTGCAATAGATAATACACTCATGTCCATAAATTAAGGATAATGAAGTTCAGGCAAAGAAAGAGAAAGAAGCAAAACAAATTTAACTTATTTGTAAAGTCTATTTATTAAACAAAAAGTAAAGAGCAAAAAAGATGCTATATGTTTAACATAATTAATAAAAATTGCAAGTTTTACTCCCTTGACCAAATTTCAAAAAAGAACCTATTTACAAAAAACAGTATAACATGGTTAGTAGGATGGTTAATACGGAGTATGTCTCCCGGACGATGCAATACAGGCCTGACAACGCCTAGGCATGCTGAGTATCAAATGATCAATCTAATCTTGGGGAATATTACACCACTCATCAAGGAATGCACTCCGAAGTTCCGGTAGACAGGTGGGAGGGGGTTCACGGGCTGCAATTCGTCGGCCAAGCATATCCCACACATGCTCTATTGGATTCAAGTCCGGTGAGTATGCTGGCCAATGCATACGGGTGATATCCTCCGATTGAAGGCATTCGTCTGCAATGTTTGCACGGTGAGGACGGGCATTGTCATCCATAAACACAAATTCAGCACCCATGGCGCCCCGAAACAAACGTACATGTTGTTCCAGAATGACATCCCGATAGATGTGGCCTGTCATCGTTACACTCTGAACATGCAGGTCAGTTCTAGAACCAAGAATAATTCCTCCCCAAACGAGCCATCCTGCACCACCGTAACGGTGTCTTTCAATGGTGTTCTCTTGGTGGTAACGGGTACCTGGCGCTCTCCAGATGAATGTCCGGCGAGAATCGGACTCCAAACTAAATCTGGACTCGTCGGAAAACATCACACAAGACCACTGTTGCGGTGTCCACAATGCATGCTCTCTACTCTAGGTTAATCGCATGCGACAGTGAGTTGCGGTAAGTGGAACACATCTGACAGGCCTACGAGCATATAGACCAATGTGCCCTAAGCGTCTGTACACGGTCTGCCTTGAAACTGTCGTACCAGTAGCTGAAGAGAGCTGACGAGACAGGTCTGATGCTGTACTCCGTCTGTTTCTTTTGGCAGTAACTGCCAAATAGCGGTCCTCATTCGGCGTTGTAACTCGGGGGCGACCTGTGCTGTAACGTCTACGCACGTTACCATCATCTTGGAATCGTTGCCAAAGCCTGGAGATGACACTCTGGGCGATTCCAAGTTCTTCGGATACTTCCAGCTGGGTACGTCCACATTCCAGTCGTCCGATAATTCTGCCACGTAAAACATCATCCAAATGCCTCCTTTGTGCCATAACTATGCGGTTTTTGCACTGAAAGGCTTTCACAGCGCTTGTGAACAATTTTACTTCTTTGCCACCATTCCTTATATACCCCTCTCTTACACTCTCGTCATTGTGACGTACCATCCACGCCATCTGGTGGTTTCCTGTAATTTGCATATTCTTCTTCAAGATGTGTGTGATCATTCCACAGGTAAAATTTTTATTTTAGAGATCAATTTCTGTGTGATTCTGAATTATCCTTAATTTATGGACATGAGTGTAGTAACGAATTTAGAAAGAATATATATAGCTGTTGTATTTAAGAAAAAAAAATAAATAAATAAAAAGGGAAAAACAAACTGTATGCTCCTAACTGTTTTCTTACCATGTTCCTGTTAAAAGAAAAATCTGATTTTTGACCGTAAATTGTCTTTCTAAGGTAGGCAGTGATCTTAGTAGAAATAAGAAAGCTAAATAAAAAGAAAATATTAAAAAAGGTAAAAATATGAGATAGCTGGTCAGTTTGCGATTACCAGCCTCGAAATTCGAAATCTTCATGAAAAAAGCATATCCGTAAACAGTGGCGTAACTACATCGTTGTGGCCCGGTGCAAATTCATTGCTTGGGCCCCCTTTCTTACTACAAGTTACAAAACAGAGTTATTACTTTTTCTCACTAATACCTTTAAATTTGATACATATTTTTTTGTATGCTGATTAATTTATGTTCTTCAGTCGGTAACTTTAATTGAATACAATTAAATATATATGTATATTGCAGTAAATGTAATGAGCTTGCAAGTCGTGTGTTGGGCGGGGGGGGGGTTCCTGCCGGTAGCTTGTGATAGCTTGCCCGTCCTGCCACTGTCCGTAAAATTTCCCTCTGCCAAAGTCACCATGTGTCCATTTTCAGGGTAATGTCGTCAAGATAATGTAGTCTTAAGGGGAAAAGTTTGAGGACGCCCATCGGCTGATCTAGAGGGGGGGGGGGGCACGCGTCCCCCCCAGACGAACTAAGTTTACACTATAGGTGATTGACTTGTTTTGTAAATTCAAGTGATTTTATGAGAAAATGCAGCAATAAATGTTTGGTGCGCCCTCCAGAATTTTTTTCTGGATCCGACACTGAGGACGCCCTCTTCTAACATGGTAGTTAGTTCAATGAAATTATTCCTAAAACATCAAATTAATTAAATCATTCGTTTTTCATAGTTCATTACTTGATTAATATTAAGGGTTTCGCATTTGATTAAGACTGCTTTTATCCAAACTACCATACTGTTTTTCTCTGTACATTATTCAGTATTTACAATGAGCGTTTTGTGTTATGGAAAGTCTACACGAGGGGGGGGGGGCTTGGGGGGCGAACTTTTAAAAAGAATTTACCATCAGACCGTGCAAACACTACAAAAAGTATTTGAGTAATAGCTATATTTCCTACTTTCGTTTTATGAATAACTCATTAGTTTTTGTAAAAAACACAAATTTAAAAGAAATTTTAGAACTTATTGTTGTGTGGCATGATTCATTTTTACAGGAAACAAAATTTTAAATATGAAATTGTCATCCCCTGAAATATCAAACGATGTCAAGGACAGTCTCTCCCACCAGTTTTGATATCGATATCATACCCAAGCCGAATCAGATGTCCTCGCGCCAATGTTTTAGATAAAAATTTTAATCCAGTTTTATAACAAAAATTTAAAGCCAATTCAAAAGCCATACACCTACCCCCCCCCCCCCCCCATATAAAATTTGTGATATATATATGAATGATTCCCTTTTTTAATCTAGACAAGAGAGAAAATAAACGTTTATAAAGCTGAAGCAAAATTATTAGCCTACCTCTCGACATCTGCTTTTTGAATTCGCTACAGATCGCATGTCTACTGTTAGGCTCCAAATCGAAATATTTTAGCAGAATAGACGACTTTCCTGCTCCACTGTCATCTAACGTTTCCTCATCCATACTTTCTTCCACACTTGATGATGGTGCATGTGCATCCATATTTAGAGATGGTTAGAAAACAAAAACACGGTTCGGAAACAGTCACGCAAAACAAATATGCCAATGAAACGACGGCTCTAATCTAAGGAATGCAATCCCGATCCCGCGCACAAATATTTGCGGGATTATCCCACGGGATTAGGATCGTAATCCCGCGGGATTGATACTGAGAAAATGAATTATTTTTTATTAAAATTTCACGCCGCTTTAAACAATCAATAGGACCGAAAAAATTTTGAATAATCATGTCTCTTATCTAACAATAAAGGAATCGATAATTAAAAATTTTTAATTAAAAATTTTATTTTTTCTTAAATTATCTTCTAATAAAAGTCTGTATCAAACATCTAAATCTAAACATCGTAATCTAAATTTTTCGCACACTTCGCAGTCCCAAATGAAATGAAATATTTCATACTTATCTATCACTTAGCGAACAGTCAAGAATTACTTATAAAAGTTTTCATTTTAGTTTTTAATTGTTTTCAATTCAAACTTTTAATTATTTTACAAAAGTTAAATCTAGACTAGGAAATGATTCACTGGATTTGTTCGATTTTGTGCGTTCTTTGTATTATATTGTATTTTTCTGTAAATTCTTGATTTTTAGCAACTAACATAACCAATACGAATATATTAAGACATAACTTAGTATACAATTCTGAAAATCATGATTATAATTTTCATATTTCCGTAAGTTATTGTATAAATTATCTCATAAGATTAGTTATTATTATTAAAGTTAGCTTCATAGTGCTTAAAATCTTACTCTTTTTTTACTTTTCTCTGTTAAAATGAAGCCCTAACTAAATGAAATGTCAATCCCGCGGGATTGTGGGATCCCGCAGGATCAATAAATCTCAATCCCGTAATCCCGCAAGACGAGAAACAGTGCGGGATTGCATTCCCTACTCTAATCTCTCCCATCACCAGAATAGATTCTTGCGTGGTTTTTCTTTGAAAAGCTAGTATCGGTAAAATGGATGAATGTATTGGGAACGATACTTTTGAAATATGAGGTAAACCGATACCGATACCTGAAAAAATAGGAGGTATCGAACGCCAATACTATCGGTCGATTGCGATTTAAAGTTCTTGGACAAAAAAGACATTAGAGCGGAATGTTATGAGGAGGCGAAATTATGAATCGACGGTCACTTTAGTTCACTGTCCGAACTGTAACACCCTCTGATTCCCACTTCTATTATGTGCTTTTAGCGACATGCTGTTTAAAGGAAGGGCTGTAAAATTTCAGTTCTGTTGTTGAACGCACAAAGGCGAAATCGCTTCTTTTGATCAAAGCTCAGTAGTGTACTTCTATCTAAAAAATAAGAAACTGTTGCTAAAAGATTTTGAAAGAAAACTCGAAAATTTCCAAAAAATCTTTATATATATATATATATATATATATATATATAAATCTTTATATATATATATGAAATGCAAATACAGATGGCAGCACTACAGGTGTGTCATAAGAATGGGCATTTGATAATTAAAAAAAAAAAACAAAAAAAAAACAAAGAAATTCATATCGCGTTTCAGCTGTTTAAACGGGCACTATAATATGTGTAAAGAGTCAGAATTTCTTCAGAGTAGGAAACACCTGCAATTCCTCCTTCAATGTGTAAAATTTTTGGTGACTATTCTGCCACGATTCTTTGAATTTGAGTCCTATCCAGACTAGATATTTAAGTTACTCTAGATGAATGGTTGATATGTATTAGGTCTTGATCTGTTGTTCATTGCATGCATATAAAATCTTTTATTTATTCCTATTTTTATAGTACAGCATTTGGACAAACACACACACACAACCAGGGGCAGTGGCGGAGCCAGAAAAAAATTCTGGAGGGGGTATTCGGAGTCATGATGACTGTCTACTGCGAGAAGAATCATTCTATAGATTCCTCTATGATTCATTCGTTTTATTGCCGCCGTTGCCAACTATTAAAAATATTTCCAAGAAAGCATAAACTTCATCTTTTCAAGAAATAATCTGAAATTTTTAAATAACTTCAGACAATATTAAATGAAGACAGAAAAAAATCGTTATTTTGATTGTTATGATTTATGGGAAAATATTCTTTTGAATATTCACCATCTCTCTTTTGGCAACAACTTAATGTCTTTGTTTACAAAGTTGTTTGGTAATGCTTAAGCTTGGTATAGAAAGTGGTTAAATGTTTTATGAAGTATACTTAATTTTAGTCTTCAATTATAAAAATAATTAAGAAGATTCTTCATTTACGCAAGGTTTTAGAGATTTAAATTGTTGAATTCATGTTTGAAGTGAAGTACGATTTTTAGAACTCTCACCTAGCTAGATGAACGGAATATTAAGATGGACGGATGTAGAAGAATCATCTGGTAAGGGTTCCATTTTCCAATTGAAAAATAACGCCCTGGCACACCTTCGATATACCCCCTACCTTGATTTTTGGCGATTTTTTTTTTGGCGCCAAGGCCGTTATTGACGGCGCCACAAACAAAGAGAAGTGGCCAAAAATGCTGTTTTCGACAGCCTGAAAAATAAAAAAATGGCCGTGAAACCACTTCCGAAAGCGGAAAAAACTATAAAAATTAAAAGAATTCCACAAAAAATTTAAGGGTCAAAATGGCCGCGAAGCAACGTTTTCAGAAACGGAAAAAACTATTAAAGAGAATTAAAGAATTCTACAAAAAATTTAGGGTTACGAATGTAAACAACAATAAATTCAAGAAAATTTAAGATTTCATGAACATAGAATTCGCGTTTTTGAACAAGAACTTGGGGCCATAAAAGGCATTTCCGAAAGTGCAAAAACTATTAGAAATAGAAAAATTTAGGCTTAGGAATCTAAACACGAATAAATTCAAGTAAATTTAAGAATTGATAGACACAGAAATCGCGTTTTGGTGAAAATTTGCTTTAGCCCACCGTTGGCGATTGTCAACAAACTGGCCAGTTGGCGGTTTTCTATGAAACGATTCTAGGATTGCAACCATGGAATTCGATAGACGTTGTGCTCTCTTCGGTTCGGGTCATAATCTATAGCTTCCGTTACTTTCGTTTTTCTCCTTCGGCAAAGCACGTGTGACGCAAAAGCCTGCGGGATTGAGCCATGGAAGAAAGTTTACTTTTAGGAATATTTTCCCAAGATGCATCGCAGATTCAAAAACGTAATCAAAATCGCAATTGCGTGAAACAAATATTTTAGAACAGGTGTGGGCAACCTTTGAAAAGTTGCGGACCAAATTTTAAGATGCTAGCGAGGTGACGGGCCGTATAATTGAGATTTAAATGGATTTTGAATGTTTTTTATGTGTTTCATTCAGGGTTGTGATATGTTCACCGGTCCGGATCAAAAGCCGTTGCAGGCCACATCCGGCTCGGGGGTAGCCCATATGTGTTTAAGAATATGAAACTATTTAAAGTAAAAACTAACAAAGTACTAGAAATAAATAGAGGGCCCCTCGAAAATACGCTAAGGTGGTCCTTTGCGAGAGTTGTACAACCTAGTTGTACAGCTATGTAAACTACGCAACCAGTGGACCGCTTTTAACTAAAAAAAACCTCAGTGGATTCAGCAACTAGTTGTACAGCTTGTAAACTACGCAACCATGGACCTTTTAACTAAAAAAACCTCAGTGGATTCAGCAACCTAGTTGTACAGCTATGTAAACTACGCAACCAGTGGACCGCTTTTAACTAAAAAAACCTCAGTGGATTCAGCAACCTAGTTGTACAGCTCTGTAAACTACGCAACCAGTGGACCGCTTTTAACTAAAAAAACCTCAGTGGATTCAGCAACCTAGTTGTACAGCTCTGTAAACTACGCAACCAGTGGACCGCTTTTAACTAAAAAAACCTCAGTGGATTCAGCAACCTAGTTGTACAGCTCTGTAAACTACGCAACCAGTGGACCGCTTTTAACTAAAAAAACCTCAGTGGATTCAGCAACCTAGTTGTACAGCTCTGTAAACTACGCAACCAGTGGACCGCTTTTAACTAAAAAAACCTCAGTGGATTCAGCAACCTAGTTGTACAGCTCTGTAAACTACGCAACCAGTGGACCGCTTTTAACTAAAAAAACCTCAGTGGATTCAGCAATCTAGTTGTACAGCTGTGTAAACTACGCAACCAGTGGACCGCTTTTAACTAAAAAAACCTCAGTGGATTCAGCAACCTAGTTGTACAGCTTTGTAAACTACGCAACCAGTGGACCGCTTTTAACTAAAAAAACCTCAGTGGATTCAGCAACCTAGTTGTACAGCTCTGTAAACTACGCAACCAGTGGACCGCTTTTAACAAAAAAAACCTCAGTGGATTCAGCAACCTAGTTGTACAGCTATGTAAACTAAGCAACCAGTGGACCGCTTTTAACTAAAAAAACCTCAGTGGATTCAGCAACCTAGTGGTACAGCTGTGTAAACTACGCAACCAGTGGACCGCTTTTAACTAAAAAAACCTCAGTGGATTCAGCAACATAGTTGTACAGCTATGTAAACTACGCAACCAGGGGACCGTTTTTAACTAAAAAAACAACAGTGAATTACCCTTTGCTAAATGCTAGGCTATATGCAAATCAAATATTTTCAAAGTAATACAACAATTTAAATCAAATACTAAGAATAAAACTAAAGGAAAAATTATTTCACTTACTCAACGTCCAAAAAACGAATATCAAATCCACAAGAGAACTTCACAAAGCAATGACCACTCTCGTCAAAAAAAAAATCAAATGCAGAATAACAAACTTGTTCCACAAGCAAAATTTGGATTTGCAGACTATAATTGCCACAAATAAATCAGCAGACGAAAACAAATTAATTCTTAAAAAACAGTTTGTAATGTTTCCAAAAGTAAATCAGTTTTAAAAGTACTTTTAAAAATATGAAGTACTAAAAGTACTTTTAAAAAACATGAAAGCAAATTTCTCTAAAAATATTTTTAAAAACCTCTAACATATATTTTCTTGTTCAAATCTAGTTCCAGTAGCTAGATTCCAAAATAACAACGCATGCGCAAAAACGCAAATTAACAGCTTAATGACGTCAAATAGAACAAGCACATTGATTACTTTACTTTTAGCTACATATGTCACGCAGTAGCTAGATTACAAAATAACAACAACGCATGCGCGAAAATCTAACATCTTTAGGATATTTCCACAGCTTTAAAATATCGAATTTACCATATTTAACGCCTTTATCGCCCACTCCAAAAAAATAGTCGCCAAGCGGTAGCGTAAAGCACATTTCAGCCCACGTTTTCTAACAAGAATTTAGGATTAAAAATTTGAAAAACGTAAATTTCACAAATAATGGGATTTTCTCCCTCAACCCCCCCCCCCCCCATTATTTTTGACAGAAAACTGGAACATTAAGAAATCGAGTAGAGCGTTTTAAGAGAAAAGCCAAAAATTGTGAAGCCATTCGCCTGTACAAATAGTGCACAGTTACCACGATGTATAACACGAAACAGTATTATACGTTAGCAAAAATATCTCTGAAAAGTTAAGCTCCCACTCCGAAAGGATGTCTCCCTTAAAAAATCCAAAAACTTCTCCTGGTCCACTAACAAATAGCTCATAACAAAAATTATATTAGCTGCACATTTCTTCCAGCACGTGGGATTTTTATCCGACAACTTAACGTTAAATTTTGTTCAAATATACCCTGATATTTTTCAATTATATTAGTTACGGGGGAACTTAAAAAATCATAAAATTCTAACCAAAAATTAAAAAAAAGTACAGTAAAATATCAAAAGATCACAGTACTTTTGCAGAAGCGCTTTCGGTCCACTTACTACCTCTAAGAATGTGGAAAAAAAGTTCTCATACGCTTCCACATGCAAGAGCGATTGCATCACTGGCGCTCTCTCATTGGCCCGCCGGCTGGGGTTGCCATAAATAGCCACCCCCAATGTCCCAATGCAATTTGTTAGGGTTACCAAAAAATCCCTCATATCGCCAAACTTGGCCCAAAAAAATAAATTTGGCGCCAAAAAAAAGTAGGGGGTATATTGAAGCTTAGCCTAAAGCCCCTTCGGAGCAGCTTTAGTATAGGTCCTTTTTGGCGACAAAATCTTGTCGCCGACCCAAGTTTGCCTTGCCGATGCCAATTGTAAACAATATGGCGGATCGGATGGCGCTGGTTCCGAGATCGTCGCCGTTAATTTTGCTGATTTATTTTAATGGCTTTTAAATATTTTTATGAAAAAAAATTAAACAGATAAGAAGCTTACATGTACATATAGATTCGGTTTAATAAAATTTAATTACTTTCTTTTTATGTGAGGGGGGCTATGCCTCCCCCTTCAACCCCTCCCTTTCTCTTTTTAGTAGATTAAATTAAACAATGCAAACAAATAATATTCTAAAGACAATACCTCACAAAAATAACAAATAAAAAAGACAAAAAAGTAAAATATATTTTAGCATTCTGACAAAAGATTACGCAAGCAAAAGTAAAGAACTAGTTTAAATCATAACAAACAATGCTTATCTCGTACCTTAATTAAAATCGCTAAATTGTTTCAATATTGAAATAATAAAATCAAAAATTATATTAATAACGAAATTATTTGTTGCTCCTACCCTTAACAAATAAACAAAGGTAATCATAACAAATAAAAACAAACAATGCTTATCACATACCTTGATTAAAATCCCTAAATTATTGCAATATGGAAATAATAAAGTCAAAATATCTAAAATTAGTAATTAGTTAAAAACATTAAAAAGCCTAAAATCTCCGTAAAATAATTAAAACTCACATCATAAGCGCTTTCGACAGCCTAGCCCGCTGTCATCATCAGAACTGAGTAGCTTGGCTCGTTCACCGCTTCTTCTTGACTAAGGCTTGCCATGACTGTTCAATCTGCGCATGCACCATGTCGTTGACAGCTCCCTCTTGTGTCATTATTTCCAACGCTTCCCGTCTTAAGCCATAATTGTGGTTATTGTAATTAGCTATTTTCTTGACATTTACGAAATCTATATCTATATTTTCCTTTAAGGCTAGGCGGGATAGAGCGGTACTTTGTCTCTTGTATTTTATGTCGTTTATGTGTTCTTTAATTCTATCTTTAATTTTTCTTTTTGTAACACCAATGTAGTATCCGGGAAGGTTGGAATCTCTATAAGTGAAATTTATTTTATAAATGCCTGTGGTTTCTATAGGGTTAATCTTGTCTTTATCTGACCGGATTCTTTTAAATATATTGCTATTGGGTTTAATTGGGATACGAAGGTTCATTTTAAGTGCCCGGTTGGATATTTTTACAGCGAGGATATTTTTAATTATTTTATGGAGATTTTAGGCTTTTTAATGTTTTTAACTAATTCTAAGGTATTTCCGTGTTTAAAATTTTAACTAAGTATCTAAAATTATTTCACTGTATAAAATATTAATAACGTAATTATTTGTTGCTTCTACCCTTAACAAATAAACAATCGAGAACAAAAATATTAACCTGAAACGTACTATCAAAAGAATGTTTATTCATACAAAACTGTATATAAACAGCCAGTATGAACCTGAACATCCATTTTAAATTTCAGTAATAATTAAATAATAAAATTTAATCTAAAATAAAGCCATTAAAATAAAACCATAAAGTGTAATGGCGGTTCAACCATTCGAAGCTGCCGCGTGAAATACTGGCAAAGGGGTCTCCAAAAGTTTAATAAAGGAACAAACGCTCCCGATTTGCTGGAGGAAAATGGAAAACGTTAGCGAAGCCGTGACGTCACGGATGAATCTACTGCTCCGGATCATCAGACGGCAGGGGTTACCATATTGGCATCCTTTATCGCGCCAAAAAAGTCACCAAAAATAAAGCGCGCCAAAGGACCAATACTAAAGCTGTACCGCCCCTTCTTCTCTACCCTAATACTGCACTTGGAACAAAATTAGTATTAGTCCTCTTTGTTGATTTTTAGACTTGGTGACAAAATGATGTTGCAGGGTTCCCATTAAAAAAAAAAATTGGGTGAGATTTCTCACCCATCCAAAAATTTTGAGTGAGATTTCCGAAAGTTAAGTGAGGACATAAATATTGTTTAACATCATTTTATTTATTTATAGTACAATTCCAATAACGCTGATTTTTCCGTTCATTAAAAATTTTAGCAGCTTGATCATATGGAAAACTTACCAAATTGATATTTCCATCAGCTATTCTCAGGGACTTTGAGAAAAATTCTATAAGGCGGGGCGAAAATCTTCCCGGCGCCTTTCGTAAAGCATAAAAGTTTCCAAAAAACTGGAGGGACGGAAGGAATTTTTTTTTTTTGTAAAACTGTTCTTTTTAATGATTTTCATATAAAATGCTAAAAGGAAAGAGTGTGGGAGGGAAGTTTTTCTGATATGTAATGGTACTTTTAATTGATGTTTGAAGGTTGAAAAAATATTAATATTTAAATCAGGGTTGGGTGATTTAAATCAGCTTCAGTAAAATCACGATTTAAATCAAGGGATTTTTTTTTTTTTTTAAATCAGTGATTAAAATCATTTTTCATAAATGAATTTTGTATTGATAGAATGCATTCTAAATAAAAATCTTCAACACTCAATTGAAGTTAATTTCTTATAATAGCATTAGATGGCACTGCAGTGGTTTAGGGAATCCATCAAGGTAAGGGGGGGGGTGGCTTTTGAGTGTGACAGTGTGAGAACAAAAGGAATTTGATCAGGAAAATTGGCAACACTAGAATTATTTCAGATTTTAGAACACGCTTGTTTAGGATTCCATGTTCAGAGAGCTATTGCTAAAGTGCAAGGATAATGGCAGGAAGGAAGAAAGATAATATTTAGATGTACTTTAATGAAGAGCAGACAGTTTCTGGAAAAGGTGTTAAAGCTAAATGCAAGAACTGTGGAAAAGTGATGATGGGATTAGTAGCCAGAATGAAAGCACATGTAGATAAATGTTTCTCCTCTGACAGAAATGATATTAATAGTGATCAACCTCAAGAAACAATTGAGAACTATTTAACTTGTACAAAATCTGAGGCAGCTAAACCTATGAAAAAAAAAAAAAACCAGTGAAATAGAAAATGATGTTGGTGTTCTTAAGAACAGCGTGAATGATTATGTCATAAAGACCACTAAAACTCAAATATTAAATGAGGAAGTGGCAAGATATATTTATGCCTCCAATTCTGCTTTTCATCAGGTTAATCATCCCCAATTTAAAAAGATGATTTCTGCTTTAAGGCCAGGGTATACTGCTCCTAATGAAGTAGAAATAGGATAATATATATTAATTTAAGCACTGCTGAAAAAACAGAATGTTTGTTCTTTGCAAAAGAGAAGTATTCAGAATCTGTGATGCCTACTGTAATGAAGTTTATGGCTAAATCAGAACCTTTTCACGAGTTTCTTTTTGATGCCTATGTTGTTCATAAAGTAAATCCTATAGATTGGTGGAAATCACAAATTACTGGAAGTGACACTGTTTATGAAAATATTTTAGAAATGATAGAGCAACTATTTACTGCTCAAACTTCTTCAGCTTCCGTTGAGAGAATCTTTTCAACATTTGGTTTGGTTCATTCTAAACTTCGTAACCGTTTAGGAACTAATAAAGCTGGAAAACTTGTTTTCATGTTCAAGCAGTTTGATAAAAAAGCATAATCATACATTTATTTATAGCATAACTAAAATGTTGTGTTAGTCCAGAATGTTTTTTTTTTTTAAATTGGAATAGGTACAAGTCCATAATAGTAATGTTTCATTCATTCATACTACTTTTTTAAAAAAAAAATTTCTTAAATATGTTTTTTTTTTTTTTTTTTCATTTATGCTTTGATATTTTCAATAAAGATAGTTCGTTTAAGGAAAAGTTTGTTTTTAGTGATGAAGTGAACATATGTTTTTAGTAAAAAGGTAAGTCAGAAAATCATTTTTATTAATGAAATAGAAAAATATTAAATCACAAAATTTAGTATAAAGTAACTACTCATTTATCATACTACAATTGTTTGATTTGTTTTCAGTTTGCAAATGCAAAATAGAATTTACAATTTCAAATTAAATTTTTTTTTCCAATACAAAGTATTTGCAAATTAATATTTTTGTTGTCTTGCATGTTAAATTTGTTTATCTATGCACTTATTATAATAATAGCTAAAATAGCATAAAATATGTTTTATATATATTGTTTAAAATGTCATATTACTTTTATAATATGCAAAATAAATTAATATTAGGAATTTTTAAAACATCTTTAAAAAAATCTGATTTAAATAAAAAAAATCCGATTTTTAAAATTAAAAAAAGAATCACGAACAATGATTTAAATGGTAGACTTAACATTTCTGTCATCATCTAAATCATTCTAGAATTATGTATTCAAAATTTAGTCCATTTAAAGAAAAAAAAGATTTTAATTACCGATCTATAAAGGAAATTTGTAACACTTTCTGAAAAATTCACAGACGCACTTCAGCTGAACACGGGCCCACTCTAACTCGCACAGGCCCAGGGGCGGCATCCCGTCTGCCTCATCCTCTCGTAGGGCCTGGCTATTCTACTAAGATTGCTTAAATTTGCACTTGAAAGTGCACTGAAATTTGCACTTGAATTGTTAATGAATATTCAAAGTTTCAAAGAATTACACCCAGTTTAACTAAGCAACATAATTATTAACTATAATATTTTACCTAGTATAATAAAATTATATTACATAACTTAATATTTATATAATATTAAGTTATGTTATATAATTTTATTGCCCCCAATTTGATGCAACAAAAGGCAAAATTTAACTATTTGACGCATAGAATTCGAATTTTGAACTATTTTAAACACAAGAACAGCGGGTTGCTCGAAAATTCGTATTATATTGAAGAAATATAAATTTTAAATTATATTATACTACAAAGTTGGTAAGATACAAATATGTGTGACAAAGTTAAAACAGATATATTTAAGTTCAAATTCTTACTACAGTAAGCTAGATTATCCGGCATTTAACCAGAAAATTTCATTCCCCCTCCCCCCTTTTTTTTTGTCTTCTTAAAAGATTAACTCTTACTGTGAACCACAACTAAACTTAGAACGGAAGGGGAGGGGCTGCAAATTTCAAAATGCCTGAGGATATCAATAATTCCATGAATCGTGATGGTATATAAAAAAACAAACAGATGAAATGCTCTGAAAACTGATATACCACAGACACACATACCAAAAAAAAAAAAAAAGAAACCATTTTACAGCTGCCGAGCTGGTGGAGAAAAATCACCACATTAATTAATATTTCCCTCTGCATTCCGATGATTCAACCGTGTTATCTCTGAACAGAAACTGAAGAGAGGAGGGGGGGGGGACACTTGTTTGCGGCTGCAGCAGCTTGTTATCGAAGTCTTTTTCTCTCCGGGATTTCGACAGTACTAGAGTGAAAACAGATTTTTGTATTTGTAAACTGGCCTTTTTAAACTTTCAAACAGCGTGCGAGAATCTCGCATAGGTGGCGAATATTTTGCAGTACGAGAATTCCTCGCGCTGTAATATTTTTTGTGTGAGATTTAAGAAATTTATGCGAGATTCTCGTGCTCTAGTGGGAACCCTGTTATCGTAAACTTTAGCGACGTATCTGGCTTGGCGACCTGATTCCGCTAATGGTATTATTCCCGCACTTGTTTGTTTTTGCAAAGTTTCCTGCACCTGCAGTTTGCTAACTCACTTTTGGAGAACAAAAATCTAATAACTGGCAAGCATTCTCAGTTATAAATTCTTGTCTTGTAGTCTCTTAATTACCCCCCCACCCCACCCTCTTCCCCCTCAAAAAAATTTTTTTTAATATTTTAAAATTTATTCTGGTGTAATGAGGCTTATCGTCTGCAGAAAGCATAAAGTTGATGACAGTGTTTCACCGTAAAATTAAAAACGTTTGGCATGAATAAAGACCAATGGTGTATGTAAATGCACCACAGGTGATTTAAAAAGAGGGATACTTTGTTCTCGAAAAAAGGTACTTTTGTGTACCATGTAGAAAATATTCAGAACTGGTTTGGTGCAATCTCAAAATGGTTAAATTTTATTCCTAAAACTTCATTTCTTATAGGCTGCGACCAGAGGCGTAGCCAAGGGGGAGGTTAGGGGGGTCATAAACCACCCCCACCCCGCATGAGGAATTTTTCGCCATACAAAATGTATATTATTCACTCCCTTACACACATGTATGTATATATGTGAGTTGCAGTAGTCGTACCCCCACCCCACCCCCCTTGAAAAAAGTTTCTGGCTACGTCCCTGGCTGTGACAAAAATTCAGCTCGATGCACATCATGAAATCGCACAATTTTCTAACTCACAGAAAGTCGTTTTTCTTTTCTAAATGAGTCCATAACTTTCTAATGCTTAGTAAATATCTAATAACTATAGATTATTTAGGAGAAATTCGAGTCCATTAACGGACCCTTCACAAAATATTTTATCTTAAAAACAAAACCTTTCACAAAATATTTTATCTTAAATACAGATCCTGTGTTTAAAATAATGAAATGTTTAAAATAATGATTTTGCACATGAAATTGTTTTATAAAAAATGTAAAATAAGATAATATGAACTGATATTGAATTTTTAATGCTGAGATAAGAAAGAGAACTTTGAAAAGAAAAACTATAGAATGTACACATGTTGCACTGAAATCACCCTTCATATTAAAATGGATGATTCTTGAAAAAATCTCTATTATCCATACATTTCGATTATTCGATGTTGGTTTGGTTCCAGTTACGTCGAATATCAAGGTGCTACTCTATGTGTAGCAATATAAATCAGTACACGTGAATAAATTTGATGTGCTTATTTATAAAAATCTTATGTGTTTCTTTATACATATATAAGATTTTTTTAAAGGACCTTCTATAAAATGTCTTAAAATGGAACTTTAATTTAATACTAAATTTAAATTTGTAAAATTCTATGTCTTTCTCAAATTCACGAAAACAAGACCCTATTTTCACAAATCCAAAAAAACAGGACCCTGGCTAGAAAAACCTGATTGAATGCTAATTTCAGATTCACAAAATTATGAGTAAAATTTTCACAATTTCAGTAAAACAGGACCCTGTCTGAAAAGTCCGGACAGACCCCTGTAATTTGAAGTAGGAAGACCAGATAATGATTACACTAAGCAATCATTTAGAGCAAAAACTTGGAAGTGCGCAAAACAGCTCGTTCGACCTGTAGGTGATCATTCTTGAAAACGCACATTGTCATGAAGGGTTTAGTTCAAGTCAAAGAATAAAACGATTCAGTTTTATGACATTATGCCCTCTAGTTTTTCATGTTATGCTTTCGGTATCCTCAGAAGTTTCAGGTGAGGTCTTTGGATATAGGTGAGGTCTTTGGAAAATATTTTATCTTATAAACAAACTTTTGAACTGAACAAAGACTGCCAATATCTTTGTTCAGTTCAAAATAATGCACTATGCTGCTTTGATATAAATGCATCATATTAATTCTTTTTGCGAAAGAAAGATTTAGATGGGATATGAGTGTTTCCAACACTAGAATGTGAGAATCTTGCTTTTTTAGCACTAGGATGCTATTTCACTCAATCCCAGAATTTTGTCTATGCATTTTTGTCTGTACGATCTTGTAGACAGGTTTTGTAGATATGAACTGTCACAGTGAAGATCTTTTCAAATGTGTTTGCCAGATAACATGGAGGAGGGGGAGGGGGGAGCTTTAATAAAATGTTGAAAGTTGCACAAGGTTTGCAATTTTTGATAATACATTGCTACGTTTGGTGCCAAAACGCGACAATTTACTATAAATATATTACGAGTATAGTTAGAAAATGCCTGGCGAATATTGTAAAATAGCTTTAGTAGGCAAATTTAATATAGATTTCAATTCCGTAGAAGTGTTTTATGGAACATGGAAGACAAATACCGTAAACTCGTAGATTATGATACACTTTCCAAATGGTATTTATAAAGGTATAAGCTAGTATAATTTGACTATGCCTGGCGAAAATTTTTAAACAGTTTTGGTAGGCAATTTTAATATAGATTTCAATTCCAATGATGTGTTTTATGGTACAAGAAAGAGTTGATTCTTATTTTAAGGCCCTCACACACACTCCCGCCAACCTAAAAAGTCGTCACACTTTGGCGAGCCTTGCAGTCATGGGTCTCTAGGAGTTATGCTGCACAAGTTTCAAAACTCCCAAAAGAACTAGATAAAAACTAAAGCGTGAACAAATTTGTGATAAACACACTAATTAAGAAAATTGAAGACACTTAATTTTAAAACTACATTAATTGGCAACCCGAAACAAATACATAACAGAATGCTGTACTTACATGATGTTCCAAATTGCCATTTTAATTCTAAATTATATTTGCCACATAAATAGAAAAAATCGTTATGATAATTGCATAGGTTTAATTATCGCCACCTTGGCGAGAGTCGGGGTGTTAAAGTAGGAATCAACCCAAGAAAGACAAACACGCACACTCATGGATTACGATGCACATTCGAAATAATATGGTGAAGTAGTTTGTGTTTTAATATACTTGGTGAAGATTCTAAAATAGTTTTAGAGTTGGCGATTTTAAGATAGATTTCGATTCCAAAGATGGGTTTATGGAACAAGGAATCAAAATGCAGAGCACTCATGAATAATGATACATTTTCCAACTTAATAGAATTAGGAAGAAAAATAGGGACGATATATAAATTATGATACACTTTTAATATATAGCATTTTAGTGCATATTTAAAATCTGAAAGTGTTTCAGATTTTCTTACTTTTTCAATTTTTTTTTTTTTTCCATTAAAATGTATTACTAAAAAAATCTCACTCAGTTTTGGGGAAAGGTTTGAAAATTTTCACCCATTTTGAAAATTTACACCCATTCCCGTAATGAACCCTGTAGCAGAAACAGGGTGACATAGTGACATTATCACAGAAACAAAATGATCCTTGGCAGACGTGCTGAACACCACTTTCATGTAATTGTAATTTTCATTTAACGATGTTTAAATTCACACACATCTTTGTGTGTATTTAAACATCGTTAAATGAAAATTACAATTACATGAAAGGGGTTAATGTAAACCGTGGGACATTGGAGCTGTGTTATTAACAATCAAATCGGAGGTTTATCCAGTTTGATGGATCATCTTTTTCTCTGAAATGTAAAAGGTGATGATCCATTCATAAATTTTGAACACTTTCTGCAGTCATTGGCTTGTTAAATGCTCAGTTTTGCTGTAGAAATTTTTTTTTTTTCCTGTAAAGTGGATGGTGACAGTCAAGGAGCAGTTTATCAAGATAATTTTACAACAGAATGTATTGTAGCAAATCTGTTTTCTCCCCAATCTGGCAAACAAAGAGTGGGGCAGTCTAATGAAGGTCGACTGAACATCAGAATTTTTAACTCTGCGCTATGATATTAAATATATACTTTTGATCCACAGAATAGCTGACTGAAAAAATAAACATCAGCTCATTTTGTAAAAGTCCATGCCTGTAAGTAATTTTTTTTTCTTTATTTGCTGTTGCTGATCCTTGCTTTCACATAACCTCTTCTTCCAAACAAAATGTAATTTCAGGGAGAAGGAAAGTACTGCTGTTTTCAAAATAACGTAAATAGGCATGAAACACCTTAGTCCGCCTTATTTCTCATTTACTTATTTATTTATTTTTTACAGATTTCACAACTCTCCAGTGCATTTATAATTTCAACTTTCCATGACAGCTTGAGATTTTGGGGTGTTTTGGAGCCAAAATTAAATGTAGATGAGAGTCCTCAATTAATTTTAGAAGTCCCAGTTATTCATTTTAATACAAGGTGAGAAAACCTTACATCATAATAATTGAATGTTCATTACAGAAAGTGAACTCTTGAAAATAAATACTCATCAACATTATGAAAGATTTCAAGGCCTTGTCCAAGCCTTCATATATCATAACATTCACTAAATGTTTCTCTGGATGAATTAAATACCTTTGTGCTCTCCCTTTCAATAAGTATTTTTTGCATTTAGATTGGGAAAAGCCATATAAGATATCTTATTGTTACAGTCGATTTATCATCTATACTAAGTTGTTTTCATTAATTGGCATTATTCTCCTATGGATGTGAAACCTTGCCACAATAATACCCGGCAAGAAACTCAGATTCCTCTTTTGAAAGCTGATTCTTGTACTGATACAAACAAGAAGAATTTTAAGTGCCATGCATGTCAGAAGAACTTTCCTTATCAGTGGTGCTTAAAGAGGCATATTCGTACCCACGCAAAAGAGAAACCTTATGTTTGTGACATATGTCAGAAAGGATTTTCTTGTAACACAAACTTGAATGCACATCTTCGCACTCAAACACACAAGAAGAATTTTAAGTGCAATGCATGTCAGAAGAACTTTCCTTATAAGTGGTGCTTAAAGAGGCATACTCGTACCCACGCAAAAGAGAAACCTTATGTTTGTGACATATGTCAGAAAGGATTTTCTTGTAACACAAACTTGAATGCACATCTTCGCACTCACACAGGTGAAAAACCTTATGTGTGTGGCATATGTCAGAAAGGATTCCCTCTTAAGACAAACTTGGATAGACATCTTCGCACTCACACAGGGGAAAAACCTTATGTGTGTGACATATGTAAGAAAGGATTCTGTCAAAAGGGAGACTTGAATGCACATCTTCGCACTCACACAGGGGAAAAACCTTATGTGTGTGACTTATGTCAGAAAGGATTCCGTCAGAAAACACAATTGAATACACATCATCTTACACACACAGGTGAAAAACCTTATGTGTGTGACATATGTCAGAAAGGATTCTCTCAGAAAGAAAACTTAAATAATCATCTTCGCACTCACACAGGAGAAAAACCTTATGTGTGTGACATATGCCAGAAAGGATTTTCTTGCAAGGGACACTTGAATGCACACCTTCGTACTCACACTGGTGAAAAACCTTATGTGTGTGACTTGTGTAAAAAAGCTTTTTCTGACCGAGGAACACTGACTAAACATTTTCGTACTCACACAGCAGAAAAACCTTACATGTGTGACTTATGTCAAAAGAGATTCTCTCAGAAGACAAACTTGAATAAGCACCTTCGTGCTCACATTGGTGAAAAACCGTATGTGTGCGATATTTGCCAGAAAAGGTTCTCTGGAAAAGGACACTTGAATGAACATCTTCGAATCCACACAAATGAAAAACCTTATGTATGTGACATCTGTCAGAAAGGATTTTCTTGCAAGGGACACTTGAATGCACACCTTCGTACTCACACTGGTGAAAAACCTTATGTGTGTGACTTGTGTAAGAAAGCTTTTTCTGACCGAAGAACACTGACTAAACATTTTCGTACTCACGCAGCAGAAAAACCTTATATGTGTGATATATGACAGAAAAGGTTCTCTGGAAAAGAACACTTGAATGAACATCTTCATATCCACACAAGCGAAAAACCTTATGTATGTGATATATGTCAGAAGCAGTTCTCTCACCTGGGAAAGTTCAATAACCACCTTCATACCCACAATGAGGAAAAACCTTATTAGCTTTAAATCAACATCTTCTTAACACAGTGGAGAAAAACCTTATGTGTGTGACCTATGTAAGAAAGGATTCTCTCAGAAGGCACACTTGTATGCATATCACCTTATTCACACAGGTGAAGAACCTTATATGTGTGACATATGCCAGAAAGCGTTCTCTCATAAAGATCATTTGAATGCACATCTCCGTACACACACAGGAGAAAAACCTTACGTTTGTCATGTATGTCAGAAGGGATTTTCTCGAAAGGCATATTTGAATGCACATCTTCACACTCACACACAAAAAAAAACCTGATGTGTGTGACATGTCAGAAAATATTCACTTGTAAAGATGCCTTATGTGTACATGTCTGTTCTTACATATATGTCTCTGTGTAAAAACCTTCCGTTTGTCATGATGATATGTGTGTTTTATCAGAAGGAATTCTCTGAGGATGGTATCTTGACTACACATCTTCGCACTCACACAACATTAAAACCTTACGGGTGCAACATATGTCAGAAAGACTTAACTCATAAACATCATTTAAATTTACATCTTGTTACATGCACGCACCAGAGAAAAACCTTTTGTGTGTAATTTATGTGAAAAGGGATTTTCTGATAAGGATGGCGTGAATATACGTCTTATTTCACACTCTGTAGAAAATCCTTTTGTGTGAATTATCTAATAAAGTTTTTCTGAGCTAAGAACATTGACTTTACATCTTTGTTTTCACATGGTAGGTAAAGCTTATGTTATCGTGCTGGTTGCTGAAATGAAACATGTGTGGAGCAGTGTTAACCACACATTGGATGGCAAGACATTTTCAATGGGCAAAGACAATCTTCAGTATAGAATGAATATAAAGCAATCAATAAACCAATTTATAGACATTTGATTCTATATCTACCATTATCTTCTGGTGTTCTGATACTGTCAGATGTCGACACCCCAACTTTCGTAGGCAAAACCTTTTTTATGAAGTGCAATCTTTACCCCTGGACTCACTACCGATGCAACGCTATCACTTTCTTTAATACCATGTTTTATTTCATACCATAGAGCTGTATCGTATCAAAATGTAATCTAAATCTATTCTTAACATTTTATTAAACAAACATAAAGTTAATTTAAATACGTAATATTTTGCACGATTTCAAAGATACCTTGATTTCTTTTAATGATTCTTTCTGACTTGACTCACAATTATACTAAAAAGTGATTTATTTTTATAAATAAATAGTTTTAAATAAAATTTAATTTTTGTTGTTGTTGTTGCTTATCCTCTTTAAAGATCTGACATAAGTCAGATCAACTCCAATAGATTGTTGACCGACAGAAAGTCTATAACTAAAAGGGGAGCAGATGTTAAGTCCGACGCAACTCTGTATGTGCTCTGGAGAGGCTGGATGATCACAGCATTTCTTGCAAGTGGGGTGGAATTTTTTGCCATGTTCGTACGAAAGACACTTTAGGTGGCCACTTTTAAGTCTAGCAAGTGCAGTCTGGGAGCCACGATCACATTTAATTTCCAGTAGAACACCAGGGGATGTTCCGGTGTACCATTGGTGCGCAGGTGGAATGTGCCAAATTGAATTTAATTTAGATTTTTCAATTGAGTACAGTTCTTGGTGAGTAAGCGAAACACCAGTGGTCGTTTTGTCCTCACTGCCTTCTTTTGCTAATCTATCTGCAACCTCATTACCACAAATGTTAACATGTGATGGGATCCATTGGAGATGGATGTCGTGGTTCTGAGAAAGTTTCTTTAGTTTGAGCAGGATAGATATACTGGTTTCATCGTCTGCAGAGGGCCAGTTACTAAGATGCTGAAGTGCACTGCGGCTGTCCGATAAGATCCAAAGTTCACCGAATTCATAGTCAATAGGTAAGATAGCATCAAGTCCAACATTTATTGCAATTAATTCGCTCCTGAAGACAGAACAAGTATCAGGGTTTCGTTGTTTTAATGAAGTCTCAAGATGAGGAGTTCTAATGTAAATACCGCTTTTTATTGATAATAAATGCAAATCATTAAATTGATTTTTAATAATAAAATAAAATATTTAAATTTTATACAAATAAAAAAATTCCACTGATGTGTTGCCATTAATTCAAAAAAGCGACCAAATACCATAATTTTTACCTATATCAGTATATTCAGATTTTGAAACCGGTGTAAATTATACACAGAAATGACCCATTCTCCCAATTGGAAACACATTGAAAATTATATGACATTTTTTTCCCCCAGTCAAATACCTTTCAACTAATGCATTAGAAGACAAAATAAACAAAAAACTAATTTTAATGTGCCTGGATCTCAATGCGGTCGATAAAAGGTTTAAATAACAAGTGAAATATTAAGAATCAATAAAAGATTTATTTTTAAATTTAAGTAGAGATATGAATTAAGTTTGCAGGGGGAGGGGCTGTATCAAAAAAATTTAAAAAAAAAGAACTTAATGAACATGGCTGTTTTTATGATTTTTTGTCATTTTCTACTAATGATAAAAATGCAACTTTTATTTTGAAAAATCAAGTCATCTTTTAACTACATCTGCTACTTTTTTGAAGTCAATATTGATAAAATTTAATTTTTCAATACATATTTTATTTGATCTTCCCAATTGAAAACATTGGCCTCTAAAAGTTTAATCCTTTGATATGCAGTGGTTGTGCTGCGAAACCACCTTATGCTTTTTCTGTTAGTCACCAAAAAAAAAACATGGTTAAATGGGCTGAACTCTGAAAAAATTAAACCACTGCCATCCATCCATTTAACTACCAACAAAGTGACAGTTTTTTTAACATTGGATACTCAATCCATATGGTCTTCTATATTGATGTGAAAATAAAATATTTGTGCTGCTAAGGGTAAGTGTGTGACATTTACAATAAGGTGTTCTCAGTGCAAGAAGATTGGAATAGACACATCTTTGTAACAACCACTGCCAACTGTAGCAACTGTTATTTTTTGTTCCTTGAGATATTAAAAAAAATTAATTGTTCAGAAGTCAATCCCCTAGGTGAGTTCTTTTCATAAGCACTAAGCGGACATCGCATCCCCCCTTTTTTTGCTGTAAACAACAACAACAACTTGTTTTTCATTTTCTACAAAAAATTTCAGAACATTTCTTATTGTCTCTATGATCCAGTGACTGTCAGCTGTAAAATTTGTCTTGGAGTTGATGCTTGCCCTGGGGATTCTATTGGGATTTTGATTATGTTAAACGAATCGCTGATTTACTAATATGGATATACAGATTAGGGATGTAATGGATATCCGGCAAGTACCCTGGTATAACTCTACCACTGCCGTGAAAAAATAGTTTAGCAAAGTTAAAATTTAGATTACAAGTTAAGCAAAATTAAGATTAGTACATGCGTTGTGACAGCCAAAGTTAGTTAAATAACCCAAGATTCTCAGCCTTGCCTGAAGTGTGTGTTAGAAATGTGGTAAAATAAACACAGAGACATTGCATTAGATCACCAAAATACAAATTTTATTCAACAATAAAAGGGTAAACAACTAGTGGCCTCATGACATTAGTATATCAAGAAATAAAAGTAAGTAAAACACTGCGCGGGGGGTTTATAGCGTGTGGTAGAAGTGCGTAAAAACAATGATCTTAGAGTGCTTTAGTTTCCCAATAATAGCCCTTGGTAATGGAAAAAGTAAAAAAAAATAAAAGGTAGTGCTTAATTAAAATTGTCATGACAGAAAGTAGCACGATTGGGATCCCAAGCTAAAGGTCCTAAAGCATAAAAAAAAATATTTTCTTAACCTATCGAAAAGAGAAAAAAAAATTTGGGCATACAAGTCCCCTCCTCCAAGCCCTCTCGAGGCATCAAATGAAATCCCTCACAAAATCCTAACCTGGAATCCTCCTAACCTCACAAAATCCTAACCTTACTTAAATCCCCTCATTTACAATCCAACCGAAGAGCATAAATTGTTAACCAAATAAGGAAAGAACTTTACAATTATGACACCAAAATGTGCAACAAATTTTTTGAAATGCAGACCAACTCAAACAAGTAATTACAGTGATTAGCATTAGTAAAGCAAGTAATTAAACAAGATTTATGACCTTCCAAAATTAGCTAGGTAAAGAAAGACACAGCATTAAGAATTATCATTTAACAAAAAAAAATTTAAACATGGCGTTACTGGTAAGCTATACATCAGGATAGTACTTAAAGAAGAAAAAGAAAATTTAGCATTTACAGTTGTCTTCAGTTCCCCCCCCCCCTTTAAAGATGAAAAGTTAATAAAAATTTAGTGTTCTTCAACTAGGTATGGAGAACATTGTGGTTAGCAGAGAAGTGAATCGACTTCCTGGGTGGGCCGGAATCCTTGCAGATGGAAATAAAGGCAACGGTCTTACCGGGGACCGCAGTGCTCCTTTTTTTCCTGTTTTTCCTTTTTTTTTTTTCAATTGGCTCCTTTTTTCCTATTTTTTTCTTTAAATACAGTTTCCCCTCCTATTTTCAGCCATTTATTCCTTTTCCCCTCTCGCTTTCCCACAGTTCTCTTTCTTTGATTTTTTTTTTTTTTTCTTTCTTTCGGAATGACGGCGCCGATAGTGCGGCCAGTGATTGGCTATTCTTATCTGTTGAGGCTATTAGGAATGAGTCCAAAGAATATAAATATCACTCGCGTGAAGAAGTCCAGCTCCCATAGGGATAATGTAAGAGCAGAAACGTGCGCATACGCAGCGTTGGCGGAAACCGTGGTGGTTAAAAAAAAAAACAACTTTACAGGGCTCAAATGCTGATCGGAAACTATTTGAGTTAGCTGGGAGTTATTTTCCCCCCTTCTTCAACGAAGAAACGCTGTTTAAAATTCTTCCAATCATAGTCAGATAATGTAGACGCATGCCGGACGCGGATACATTCAAAGGTCTTGCAGATAGTTTTCCAGTAATTTCAAGTTGTTTTTTTTTTTAAATGGATAGTTACATAAATCTTTTTTAAGTCACTATAACCCAAGCAGAGCTCATTCTAGGCGGGGTCAGCCGGCCGCTGCGCTGATGATTAAAAATTATACATCCTCTTTTGCCGGCGAAGTTTTTTTTTTTTTTTTTTTTTATATCTACCGAAGCTTCGTTATCCCTTTTATTTGTTCTCTTATTTGGTGGAGAGGAATTTACACAACTTTTATGCTAACGCACGCCCGTCTCTGTGGTGAAAAGGGGGATGGAAATCAACTGTGTAAAAATTCATTCATCTACAATTTTTTTATTAATGGAACGATTTGTTTGAAATTTTGGGAATTACTTTTAAATGCAAAAATTGATTCAGAGTCCAAATTTTAAAAAGACATCTTAATTTGAACAAAAGTTAGAAATTTATTGTCAGAATTTTTTTTTTTTTTTTTTTTTTGTGGTTTTTTTTTTTCGGGCTAGACTGCTGGAGAAAGATGGGGTTGAGGTTCTTATCTCTTTTACGGCTGTTTCAATACTGCCACTTATATAGGTGACCAGCTGATTGTTAAAATCAACAAAAGAACACTTATAATGGCTGCAGATAATCCTGAATTTTTTTTTTTTTTTTTTTTTTTGTCCATTTTCAAAAAAATTAATAAATTACTGGAATTTATATTGAATAACTGGAATAGACATTTAAACCATTATATGGTAATTTTGAACAGAGATGTTATTACTAATTTCATGCATTAACTATATTTTAATTGTTTGTACTATTGGATTAATTCTTACAAAGACAAGTGAATGATGAAAAATTGAAGGAATTATTTTTAGAAATGTAATAACTTGAAAACTGAAAAAAAATAATAAAAATGAAAATTTAGGTTTAGAACAACTTAACTTTATTAAGTGTTTCTTAATTTAGTTAAACTTTTATGGATGATTCTTAACAAGGTGATCCAATAAATAGTTTATTAAAATGTGCTTCTTATGCAAAATGCTTACTTAATTAAGCATTTTCTTGTCTGTTAGGTATGTTTGGGTGGTTATTTTTGTTATAAAAAGAAAAAAAACTTTAAAAATCTTTTAAAGAAATATTCTTATTAACTTAACTATTTATAATTTATTTTAATAAGTTAATTAACAAAGTTACTTAAAATGTAATTCTTTTACATTACTTAGCTTTATCAACTTAATTAATTTTATCAAATTTTTAATAAAGACTAGTAATAAATTTATTAATAAAGATTACTAATTAATTATTATTAATCAATAAAGCATTGGTTTATTCAATTTTTTAGGGGATTTTTGCAAATTAGAATTAGGATATGTACTGCCCTTTTTAAGAAACACAATGCCCTTTTAAAATAATGATGCCCTTTTTTAAAACCTTTGCACCTTGCCCTCTTTTCTACTTAGAATGAGCTCTCAGCCCAAGCACGTTGCACACATGTGTGCGCATATGCATATACACATGTTTATATATTTAGTTATCACGAACTATTATGAGTCTGCAGATAGTTTTGGATTATGTGCGCAGATAGTTTTTTCTTTTATCTGACTATGTTTCCAATTATAAAATCGGGTAACGATCGACAAACAATATTGGTGTAATTAAAGTTGACCATTGTTAAAGTTTACACTTTTGGGAAAAAATTTATTTATGAAACTTAATATATTTTAATTATTATTTTGCTATGGGGATCGCTGCTTAAACTTGTTTTAAATATAAATTCAGGAAACAATTGATGAAATAATATTGAATATTGGTTTAATCCAAATCCAGTTGTTTGAATTAACACTTTTGGGGGAAATTTTAACTTGGAGCAAGGGTTGCTTTTATTATTATTTTGTAATGAGAATCAGAGCCTGATTATGACCGACAGGGGCCCCGGGCATTGACGAATTTGGGGGCCCCCATCTATGAAATTTGTTTTATTTGTTATAAAATTTTGATATAAAAAAGAATATTTCAGAACAACATTTGATATTGGAGGCCCTTTCGAGCCGGGGGCCCTGGGCAAAGTCCCGATTTGCCCATGCGATAATAAGGCTCTGATGAGAATCGCTGTCACAGATTGAGGAAAATGATGCAAAGAAAGCACGAATGGGCATGCGGACATTTTTAGTAAATTTTTGCAAATTACTGAAACAATCTTTGCCTATAAATCATTCATTTTTGAAAGATCTGGAGCAGCTGCATCCGGCTCTCAGATCCTCTCAGAATGACAGCGCCATTCAAAGCTTATGTGTTTGTTTAGCACCGTTAAATTTGTCTAATGAAATTATAGACAAAACAGTTTTGGAATAACAAGCTTACAGATTAGATGACGAAGTTGATCTAATTGTAAAAAGCTTTAATGAACGTACTGATGATGACAGACAGCCAATTGACGGGTACTGGAAAGAAGTTTTCAGTCTTGTTGATAAGATGAACGGAAAAGAAAAGTATTCAAATTTATCGATTATAATCAAAAATTGATTTTCTCTGTCGCATACCAATTCTGATGTTGAAAGAGGTTTTTCTGTAAATCGCAGCATTCTGTCTTATGAACGACATAATCTCTCAGAGGCTGCGATTATTGGAATTCGACAAGTTAAAGATACCATTAGGAGAAATGGTACCATTAGTAATATTGCAATTACAGAACAGCTACTTAATGCTGTGACTAAAGTATATGCTGTTTAATCACAAGAAAAAGCGATAAATAAAGCAACTGAAGACATGAAAATGAATGTTAGAAGAAGAAAAAGAAACCAGTGAATTAAAAAGGAGAAAGGAAAGAAAAGAAAAAAAAACAGAAAATTGATGAGAAAGTAAAAAGTCTGCAGGAAGATCTCCAAGCAGTCCAGACATACCTTAAAGAAAGCAATACGAAATTACAGGATACAATTAAGTAAACAATATTCCGAACATGAAGATTGCTACTACAGCAATTGAAATAGCAACACAAAAAGTTGAAAGTATTACAAAAGAACTAAAAGAAGCTGAAGCTGATAGAAAAATCTTGTAGACGAGACTTTACTTGTGACAACTGTATCAATTACTATTTGTGATTTTATGTTGAAAAAGATACAAGTTAATGGAATTTAAATATTAATTAAAAATTCTCGATAATTAATTTAACAAGAGCTTCATTTTTTAATTCCCGAGTGTCTTGGAAAAACATAACTATGTAGCAATAGATGTAGACGTATTTATTTATTGTCAGCAATTAAAGAGAAATAACTGACAGAAAGTATGTTCTTAATAGTTTCTTTTCAATAATAAAACAAAAAGTCTTGAATGAAAAAGTAAGTCTTTTGTACTATTATTGTCAAGTCTCTTGAACTTGACAATAATAGTACAAATGGTTACATTCTTATTAATAAAGAGTACCCAGTATTTCTTAAAATTTCTTTAGAAAAGATTCACAGTTAAAATTTTTAATTATGTAGTTTGTTTCGCACATATTTATAGATAGATTGATCTCCCAAAGAACAGTAAAAAGCTCCTCTTTTTTTCTTTTTCTCTCCTTTTTTTTCCCAAAATTTTTGCTTCTGACCCTGGGTCTTACCGCGGATTCAGCTGCTGGAGTTCGAAGAGGATTTCCAGAGGACATCGGACAATCAGGCAACTCCTGATGAGGCTAAGATGACTCGATCGTGGGCCGGGCTGTGGACTCGGTCATGGTATACAGAGAGGCCGGGCAGGGGTCAAGCGCTGCATAAAAAAAATGGTGTCGGAGGAGGCGCATCCTGCCGCAAAAGAGTGTGGAAACACATCATGGGGGTTCACTCGCTCGCTGCCCCAAGAAGAAAAAAAAAAGGGTTATTCGCCCGGCATTGTAAAAAATAAAATTCGCTGTTGGTGATCAAACGTTGTGTCAGGCCCTCTGGCCTACGAGCTAAGCCATCACATCATGAACTTGTACTACGGGACGACAAAAATGCCGGGCTAGGCCTCTAATGCGCGAGCGGATAGACAGGAAAAGTAACGTCCTAGCAGCATCACGACAGCTCTCAGAATGACGCTTTCTGTCCTTTACGCGAGGAGCTTCGCCGAGACGCCGACCCCGGGGACCAATCAGAGCGCGCCATCTCAGCCGGGAAACTTCGAGAACATTCGATTGTCGGGGGAAGGAAGAGAGGAAAGAAAAAATGGCGGCCAGCGACTTCTACACGCGGAAAAGACACGAACTTGGCCGAGGAGAAACCCAGGCAAAATCGGCCATCTTGAAATGGAAAAAAAAAAAAAAACTTAAATGATCAAAAAGGCATTAAAAACGTTATTAAATTTCCTAAAAATTTAGCTGGAGATAGCTAATCGTCCGAGACAACCCTGGGTAAAATTTGGAGTAAAAAAATTAAATTAGAAGTGGGTAAAAAAATTAAAAACCGGACTTGAACAAAAGATATTGCAAGAAATGAGTTAGGCTATTGAAGAGGGGTTTGGGACAATTCACCGACAACAACTACACCGACAGGATATTTCACCGACACCGTTTCACCGACTGGACATTTCACCGACATGGATTTTTCACCGACTGGACATTTCACCGACACGAATTTTTCACCGACTGGACACTTCACCGACACGGATTTTTCACCGACTGGAACTTCACGACCGATTTTTCACCGACTGGACACTTCGCCGACACGGATTTTTCACCGACTGGACATTTCACCGACTAGACATTTCAACGACACGGATTTTTCACCGACAGGGCATTTCACTGACATGAATTTTTCACCGACAGGACATTTACATGAACATTTCAGGCACTTTAATATGGACTAAATTTTCAATATTACGACGACAGGCCAATTTCCACACAGTTTTAATAATACATTTAACAAAAAATCTCCCATAAAGAGAGCAGCTAATTATGATTCTTTTTTCTCAAAAAATTATCAATATATCTAAAAAAGATTTATTTAGTACAAAACTAGAAAGTTTAGGCGTTTAAAGCAGAGTCGTGACTATATTTATGTATTTTGGTTGGGTGGGAGGTAGGGGGTTGCAAAAAAGACTCATATGAACCATAATTAATAAAACGTGCGTTATTAAAAATCATACGTATTAATTATGCATACGTAATTAATTAACATTAATCAAATTATATAATATATAAAAAATAATTAACTTAAGTACATATTTATTAACTTCATTGTGTAATTAAATTAATTACGTAATTAAAACTCATTTATATAATTAATTTGTGTATTGCACTAAAAGAAGATTTGAGAAAAAGAATCGTACTGAAAGTGTATTTTTTGATAACAATGTACGTCAAATTTTCGAAGGGGGGGGAGTACATCCATTCCATAGCACTGTTTTTCTCAATATATAAAAAAACACTGTACAATACCATAAAGGGTTGGTTGTGTGTGATTAAGGCAAACCTGCGCGAGGGGTATCTGCCTAAGATGAGGGATGCCTTGGCAGGAGATCCGTTAAAAAATCCGTTTCAGAGGGGTTCTAACGCGTATTCACGTTACATCTGGAGAAAACCTACCAAAACTCAGACCGTTAGATCGACGACCGCACGATGGGACCCGAACCTGCGACCTTCACACTTCGGCCACAGTATTATAAATAAGCATATATGTCGTTTAATACGGCCTTGTCGGTAACTAAGTTCAGGTAAACATGGAAAAATGGGAAGTTGATTATATAGCTTTTAAACTTTCAGAAGAAACATTAATTGGGGATTTTAGTTGTATGAATCAGAAAAGTTCCTTATGCGGGAAAAAATTTATAAGTTTTGAAACTCCAAGAAAACACTAATTGGTGATCGGACATTTTGCCGACACCGTCTCACTCTAGGGGTGGAGGCTCGAGCTCCTGAAGCCTCCCCCATGGATCCGTCACTGATATGATATCAACAATTTCAGGAGACAATACGCATGTCTGTGAAAATCCACGTCCGTAAAATGTCCTGTTGGTGAAAAAATCGTGTCGGTGAAATGTCTACTCGGTGAAAAATCCGTGTCGGTGAAATGTCACTCAGTGAAAAATCCGTGTCGGTGAAATGTCCAGTCGGTGAAAAATCCATGTCGGTGAACTGTCCAGTCGGTGAAAAGTCCATGTCGGTGAAATGTCCAGTCGGTGAAAAATCCATGTCGGTGAACTGTCCAGTCGGTGAAAAGTCCATGTCGGTGAAATGTCCAGTCGGTGAAAATCCATGTCGGTGAAATGTCCAGTCGGTGAAAACCGTGTCGGTGAAATGTCCAGTCGGTGAAACGGTGTCGGTGAAATGTCTTGTCGGTGTAAAGGGTGTCGGTGAAATGTCCCGGACCGATTGAAGAGAGAAGGAAACGTAATAGTCAGCAGAAAATCGGCAGCATTTACATGATTAAATTTACACCTCCGGAGACAGGGCAAACAAAGGCAGAATTAATTTAAGGGAAAGGTAATTATTTAGAAAGTCCCAACAAAAAAAAGCGGGTAATTAGTAGTAATTTAAAAAAAGACAAGCTATTGAGCTATAGAAGAGAGGTCACCCAGACCATTATACCTCCTGACAAAAAGTACTTAAATTAAACTTCCAAGTTAATTACAAGCATTAGAAAATAAATAATTAATGGTTAAAACAATTAAAATAAAAATTACTGCTTTTGATTTGTAAAAACATTATCCCCCAAAAAACAATACAACACTATCTGGCCGATTTTTCAATATCCGAAGTACTGTCGGATATCCGGCTATATACTACTAAAGTTCTATCTATAATATGCATGGGACAGGATGGAAAATTATATTTGATATAATTAAACTTCCCCTATAAACAGGATTCTACCACTAAAATGGGTGAACAGATAATAACCAAGTTTGTTTCATAGACTACTAGCTGCCTCCAGTGACCAGTTGGTTCACCATCTTAATAAATCTTGTCCGGAAAGAATCCTGTTTTTCACTGGCTTCCTTGGCAGTGAAATCTCTCAGATTCTAAATGGAATTTAAAATTAAGATGGTTACAAACAGGAGCGATCCTAGGGTAAGTGGCGCCTTCTGCTAATGTAAAAAAGACGGCCCTTTTTATTCTCTACTTAGATTTTGAATTCTAAATGATGCCCCTTCGAAGCCAGCTCCCAGATGCGATGCTTACTGTGTCTGGCCGCCCCCTGTTTACAAAAATAAGATGGTTAAATGATAAAAACCTGCAAAAAGGTGTTGTATTGTTTTGGGGGGGATTATATTTTAATAATTCAATGCAGTAACTTTTATTTTAATTGTATTAATTGTCAATTATTTATGATCTAAGGCTAGTAATTAGTATGGAAGTTTAATTTAAGTACCTTTTGTCAGGAGATATAATGGTCTGGGCGACTCTTCTTTTATATGTCAATGGCTTGTTTCTTTAAATTACTACTAATCACCCTTTTTTATTTTGGTTTTTTCTAAATAATTACCCTTTTTCTTTAAATTAATTCTGCCTTTGTTTTCCCTATCTCCGGAGGTCTAAATTTAATTGTCATGTAACTTCTTCCGATTTCCTGCTAACTATTACGTTTTTTTTTTTTTTTCTTCAATAGCCCAACTCACCTTCTGCAATATACTCTCCATCTTTTGTTTAAGTCCGGTTTTTAATTATTTAAGCAAAGTTCAAAATAAAATTTAAGTTAAGTTAAACTCAAAATAAGGTTAAAGCTTGCGTTGTGTTATGCCGATGGTAAAAGGATAACCCAAAGTTCCCAGCCTTGCCGGAAGTGTGTGAACGAAGAGTGGCAAAATAAACACAGAGACATGCTATTGATCACCAAATACAATTTTATTTTATCAACATAACAGTAACAAAAAGAAAATGGCAGCTAAGCGTCAATGTATTTACTGTTGCACATGAAAGAAACTTCAGCATTTGTGTCATATAACTTAGGATCTTAATATCATAAAATTTGGGTACCCAAGTTTATGTAAACAAAAATAATTTTAGATTTAATTTCTGCGCTTGTAAAAAAGAAAATAGAAACCATCATTACAAAGAAAACTGAATTAGACAGGCCTGACGAGTCCCCCACACCAGTCCCTAGGCCAAACCCATTCAGGGCTTCAAAATCCAAAAAAAAAAATCCCTTTCAAAACCCCACTACTTAAAACCCTATTAAGCTGAAAAAATTTACGTTATCAAGCATAATTAACGAAACAAAAGAAAACAAAAATTAAAATAAGATCAACAGTAGCACACAAAATTGGTAATTAGAACATGAGTTTACACAACGTTACTCATACACAGGATAAGTTAGCTTTTACATTTACTGGCATTACAAGATAAGAATTTTCTACCCCCCCTTTTCTTTTACATGTATTTAAAGGTTCTACAGAAATTTAAGAGTTCATGAGAAAGGTTAATTACAGGAGTCGGAGTCATGCTCAACCAGGAGAATCATGTGGTTTATGCGAATCAACGACTTGGACAAAAAAAAGAAGGTTCTATCTCACCAACTCTCCGGACACTGGTGGCGAAATGGCGGCATACTGGACCCGGCAGTCGTCAATCTGGACGTTCTCACAGGCATTATCGGACAAGGCGATGTTGGTTCTTTGCCAGTCACGTCGCAGTCATCATTTAAGTAGTGTTGGTCCGGAGCTCAAAGATACGTCGCTAGCCGGTTTTATTCACTTTTGGAGCATGAAAGGGTGAAGACTAGGCCCCGTCTAAATCGCGTGGTCATGTTGAGCAGGAATCTGTGAGGTAGAGGGGCTCAAGCTCGCAGCAGAGACGCGGTGGTCATTGATGGAGCTTCATGGCCGAGACTGCATGATAACGTGTGAGGATGACAAAAACTTACAACAACAACAAAAAAAACACCTTAACGGATGGTGATCATTAAATAAAAAAAGTAGGCCCCCTTGTCGTAAAACTATGCGTTCACATGTTAAAACTTATTCAAACTGTACAGTTGGCCGGAGCCCCCGGGAAGGGAGGGGAAGAGTAGACAATTACAAGGCGAGCCTGGGTACTGAACGCGTGGAGGTGTTGTGACGTCACAAGAGAGGATGGACTTTTCTCCGTTAAAAGCATTAGAATCATACGGAAAAGTAGAAGAAACTAAGATGTTTTGTGCCTTTTTTGGATACTAATGGTAAGTCAGCAATCTCTATTCTTAATACGACATACTCTATAATAGTTATTAAGCTATAGAGTACATAAAAATATAAAATTGCCGTATTTTGCGTTAGTTTTATTGATTTCTGTTCTTTTGTTCTAGCAATCACTATGCTTCCGTTTGCTGCGTCCCAGGCTGTAAGTAATGCTAATTACAAAAGAAGAGAAAATGTAAATGTTTTCACTTTTCCCAAACAACGAAGAAAAGCGGGCCGAATGGACTAAAAATATTCCAAGAAAAAATTGGTCCCCAGGAAAAAATACGTATGTTTGTATTGAGCATTTCCGAGATGAAGATCTTTTAAAAGACGATGCTATTTTAAAATCAGATGGGGCACTTTTAACTGTAAAAAGAAAGCATTATAAATTAGAACCGAATGCTATCCCGTGCATTTTTTCGAGCTTACCAGCCTATATATCCGATATTACCAAAAAACAAGAAATAACTGATCCTACTAAAAGAAGAGAAAACGTTTAGGAAAAAGATATTGAGGAAACCGAAAAAAATAATGCAAAGGAAAATATAAATTCTTTTGCAATTAAGAAATGTCTCAAGAGTTTCATGTCAATTCTATGTTAAGAAAATTTCACCATTAATTATAAATTAAACGCAGATCCCCTTCCACTGCACATACCAAGTAGCTTAAGGTTATATGCGGATCTCACGGCTGATTTATTTATTTAAAAAAAAAAAAAGAGAGAGAGAGAGAGAGAGATCTATTTGCTGGATACTTAGAAAAACAAAAATATAGAGGGTATTTATTAAAGAAATATTTCCAACTAAACGGTTTACCGGAATTTGTTGAAAATTCTGAAATTAAGTATGAACACAGATTTGGAAATTAACTCAAAAAAGAAAATGTATTACTGCAATGCTAACAACAATAACAAAAAAGTATATGTATTACTGCAATATATTTTACATGAAAACCCCTGAGAGCATTTAGGCAGTTTTACATATTCAAGAGTTATACTCACTAATTTTTAAAAATATTTAATTATGTATATTTCAAATGTCTCAATGTGATATTTGAAAGTCTTATCTAGAAAAAACTAAAGCAAACACTTGTAGTGCTTTCATGAAAAACTTTATAGTATTTGTAAGGTTTGGGTAATAAAAGCTTTTACTTTTTATTTTCTTGCTTTTTGTGCTTTAATTGCTTCTAATAAAATTTGAAATTAGGAGTCTGTATAACATAATTATATATAGTATGTATTGTACAAGTTTTTAAAATATTAATTGTGGAAATTTTTGATTATATTCCTCGTGCTACTAGTGTTTATTGACATTATTGATCAGATTTCTTCCATAGAATTCAATACAAACTCTTTGAAATCCCATCCTCTCTTGTGACGTCACGAAATGGCTTGAGATGACTATTTATGAATCTGGATATTTTTAACATCAATTCTTTCAAAAAGCTTATTAAAACGAAGCAAAACTAAATAATGTATTTCAGTTTTTAAGTAAAATTAATAAAAATTATTATTTTTACTTAAAAATATATTTACTTTTACTTACTTAAAAATATGACTTTACGCTTATACAACGTATAAATTTAATCCATATACATATTATTTTAGATAAATGATAACATTGAGTAACCATTATATTATTTAGAATGTATTTGCTAGCCCGAAATGCAAAACATACTGCATACAATGCTGAAACGGCTTTAAATTCAGTACCAATTTATTTCATTAATTTCTGACAAAAAATATTGTTCATTCACTATTATTTAAGAACAAAGTGTTGTAAAACGAAAATGCTATTTCAATGCGTCATAAAAAAATAAGCTACTCGTATTTATTGGCATTATTAATTCCATTTCCTCCATTGAACTCAATGCAAACTGTTCCAAATCCCATCCTTTCTTATGACGTCACGACGCCCCGAGTTGGCCTGCCTCAGAGGAAACAAAGGGGGATCAGAGCTGTTTTTCACATGTCCTCACAGCACCCAAGCTGGCCTCCGAACTGGCGCTTACTCCCCGCTCGCGCCTGCACCTCGCAGTTACCAAGTACACGGGGACCAATCAGAGCGTGCCATCGTACTATATATTTTTCGTGCTTGTTATTTACAAAATTTATGGTTAATTTTAAATTGCGTTTAATTAGGCTTAAATTATTGCATTCACATTTTAATTTTTTATGAATAACAAGATTGTACTCAGTAATTTATTATAAATGCTCTTCAAAGTTGTAATATTCATTTTGCCCCCTAGATTTTAAATTAGAATTTTCTTTTCTGATAATTATTTTTATTTACTTATTTATGGATTTTCTTGCAGATTTTTGCATCTATTGCAGTGCATGTGTACTTTCTCCTTGTCATAAAAAGTTACATCTTGGAGATTGTTCAATATTTTGGAATGTAGCACAGTAAAATTTGAATATAAATCTCAGTAGAAAGTTGAAACAAAATGATAGGTTAGTTCTAGATGTCCTAGTAATTGCCACACATTAGTTGAAAACGAAAAATATCTTCAGACATTTCATACAAGTTAGAAAACCCTATGAAGATGTAGTGTTTCCTTTTATGACAAATGCACTCTTTAAAATAGTTATATCAACAGCAAAACAATTACAGTATCTTTCCAGAGTTTTCAAATCAATCAACTTTTACCAAATGTTACATTGAAGGAAAAGATTAAGTGAAATAAATATCTATGCCTTCTACTTAATGAAACATTTTTCAAAAGACTTTTACACATACATTGACCTAGGAAAAAAAACTGTGCAAGAATAACATTTTATGAAAGTGAGTTGATTTCTTATCTGTACTAAGACAGTTTCTTTAATTGCATGTAAGAAAGGATATGTAAGAAAGAATAATATGAATAATATGTAAGAAAGGATTCTCTCAGAAGGGAGACTTGAATGCACATCTTCGCACTCACACAGGGGAAAAACCTTATGTGTGTGACATTGTCAGAAAGGATTCTGTCAGAAAACACAGTTGAATACACATCATCTTACACACACAGGTGAAAAACCTTATGTGTGTGGCATATCTCAGAAAGGATTCTCTCAGAAAATACACTTGAATAGACATCGTTTTACGCACACCATAGACTACTATGGCTGAATATTTTATTTTGGTTGCATTATATTACAATAAAGTTGAATCCCGTTTTACCAAATTCCAAAGGACTGGAAAAATCATTTGGCTCACCGAAATTTCTTTGTAGCGATATTGCCATGTCTATATTGTAATTTGAATCAGCGATTATGAAAGTCTTCGTTCTAGGGAGATTTTTGCTGTAACAGACTTTACTAAAACGAGATTCGACTGTATTTATATATTTAGTAAATTTTGTTGTATCAATTGCAAATGTAAGCATCATTGTAAAAAAGATTCAGACATTCAAAGTAAAACAGATTAAAAAATGCACCTATTGAAATAATGAAATAAAAGACAAAATAAAACCATTTTCTGGCAAATTAAACAAAAAAAGAAAAAAAAATAGTTTGAACTTTCATTCCACACATTAATCTTGCCTTAAGACCCTTCTTGTGATAGATTCAAGAAAATTTCCTCTCCCTATTAAGCAAAGTACTTTTAATACTTAAGTATTTTTGCCGCTTCTCAACAGTAATTTAATATTTTTAAATTTTTCCTTCGTACTCGGCAATTGGTGCACAACCGCAGATTTTAGAAATCTTACTTTCATGCATTTTTTTAATTTAATATTAATTACAAGCATCAATCAACCAAAAATACAATTTCTCACAGCCAACTGCAATTTTTCCAGAATATAACTTTTTTAAATTTTAACTATTACAGGCAAATTGCTGTGGAAGTTACCTTTCCAAATACACAAGTATTCTTTTTTTATCCAATCAAAAAAAATTGATTTTTTTTTTTTTTTTTTCATTTTCTACGAACGATTTTCATGATGTTTTCATCTCCCACTCTCGCTTTATCACCCGCCGATAGGAGGCGTTACTTTCAATCTATGAGGGAAGGAAGTTTACTATTAAGCATAATAAGCTTCTTAAAGTTTTAATAGCTTAGTTTGATCATGTAGTAGCGAAAAGCCGAAGGGTTGCAATTTCAATCCCCGACCTATCACCAAAGACCATTGTGTACATGAGATGCGTGTGCATGTTAAATCTCTGGCTCTGAAAATCCCTCTTGATGGTTGCTTGGAGCTAGTGTTCAAAAATCTAAACCTTGCGATAGGGATCTAAATTGTGGAAATAATATTCATAAATGGCACAAAGACAAACAAACATTCAGTGACCTTAGTTCCCCCTTTCCTGAAAATAAATGCAACAGAAAAATAATATCCATTGGTGTACAAACATTTTCTGTGTTATAAAAGTACTTACATAGTAAACACTGAAAATATTGGAACTAGTGAAGTATTAATTTAAATCAGAAATATAAACAAATCAAGCAACATAGATCAATTTTAATTATTGTAGTTTTCTTTTATCATGTAATCATCCTTTTATCTTTGTTCATTTTTTATGTTCTATTATTTGTACGGCAGTAGATCAGTTCTTTAAACTTGGTTCACATTAGGAACTCAAAGTGAAGCAGAACTTCCTTGGTCAGTGCTTGGGAGGGTGAACTCCTCTCTCGACTGGGCTACGTTGGGACTGTGTATGCTAATGGGAGCTGGAGCACATAAAATCTGTCCATGGTTGCAATGTCCTCCATGTTCAAAGAATACCTCTTGGGGGGTGTCGATTTCAGGTACTTGGTCTCTCAACTGGAATTGGTTTAAAATTAGGAGAAAGTTCATACGGGCCGACAATGCTCTGCTTCTTGGGCACTCCATAATAATATGGCCAGCATATGCTGTGCTCGTTGTGGTCAAGCCTGCAGTAGGCCACTGATGTTATCTGGCCATTAGAAAGGAAAATAAATTATTACTAATATCAGTTTATTTTTTCCAATTGTACATATAAAACAAAGCATTTTAAATCGCCTGTTTGCTTGGAGCTAAAAGTCTGAAATACACAATAAATAAAACATTAATATGTCAGATATATGTCTGGAAATGTGAAATGAATAATCATAAAATACACTTTTAATGGATAATCCTTCTAAAGAACCTATAATTATGAAACAGTAGAGGGTACTTAAGATAAACTAAGACTATTCCCCAAAAATTCAACACAGATCTGTCAAATGGCTTATTAACAGTTTTAAACATAGACAAGCAACATCCTGGAATTGAAAAAAAAAATCAAAATGTTTTTTTAGAAGCTGTTGTAAGCATTGCACTTGTACAAAATATAATCCAATTAACTTGTAAAATTTAAAAAGAAGAAACTCAAGCTTTGTATTTTGTAACAAAAGTTCACTAAAGCATGACCTATTTATCCAAATATATCTTTAAATAAATTCAGGATGTTTTAATAACTCTCGTAGGTTTGAAATTTGTAAAAGTAAAATTAAATTGTCTTAATATAAAAGGAAACTCATAATTGTTATTTACAAATATGTTGTAATCCTTATTCTGAAAACCAGCTTGTCTGCTATATTTACATATAGGAAATTCTTTGTACATCGGAAAGTTTATATACATTTCTATAAAATTTAATGAAATATTTTGTGTATGAAAAAAATCTTAGCTGATGACAATCATAAGCTCTGTTAAACAGCAGCTTAAATAACATGTGAACAACAAATTTTTGTATATACATTTGTAGATACATAGATAATTCAAGATTAAAATTAGGCATGCAACAAATTGTGGTTTGGTCGAGTAGCAAAATTCAGAACTGTAAAAACTTCATTTGAATGCAATTAGAAAAGAAAATAAACCTTCAGATACTTTAAGAGAAGCAGAGCCTCACCTGACTAGCATCCACTGGTTCAGCCATTTACTTTAAGAAGTGAAACCCTCGATGCATGAGGTTTGAAGCCTCTAGCTACAGCATTGTAGCTCCCTAACAGATGAACCGATTTCAATAGCTGATGACAAGCACTCGATTTCAAGACTTGCAGTTTGTTTCGTTTGAAAGTTAATTTATTAACATGGTTCTCATTTATATTGGATGATACTCACTTCAGCATGTCGAGAGTTTTTTTTTTATATAAAGCTCACTTTACACTTGTTTTTTGTGGCTGTGGGCACAGCCAGCTGTCAAAAAATGGTCTTTAGATCTGTGGCACGCGATGAACGTTTCGATCGTCCGCCATCTTGCTGGTAGTTAAGTCGAGCGATGGCCACGGCTGCCCTTTTTTCAGCATTCGGCAATCTATCCAGCTGTTCTCGCATTCTTCCATTTTTCAGCAGATGTCAGTGCTGTTAAAAATAATCGTGACCATTTTTGGAAATGACGTGCTAAAAAGTAAAGGGTTCTCGTGGAGCTATGTCACCAGCAACTACTTTTATCGAAATCAAATCTATTCGTGACTGGCAACAGTCAAAACGTCAGAGTTTGGTGTGCCAGAGCGGGAACACTGCGCATTAAAGGGTTAAGCAATAATGCAACAAATAGAATTTATAAATTATATAATTATCAGAAAAAGTCGCATATACAAAACCGGTATATTAAACTTGAGTAAAAACTCTTTAAGGCCACCGGTAATTTTCTTTTAATAAATATACATATACTGGCTTAAATATTACTGAAATTCCTTAGATTGTGACAACTAGCAAATTTGCAAATCCGTCATACATTTCTTCGAAGTTTAGGAGCACTTTGTGAAGAAGGCGAAAGGTACGGGGGGGGGGGGGGGAAGACCTATAACTTTGTCTTCGCGTGATGAAAGAAGAATTTGCAGACTTGCATATCTACTGGAAAGGACTAAAAAAAAAACCCTCTGTTTTTAGTCTTGGTACACAAATTGAAATAAACTAATAGCACCATGGTCTCCGAAAAATTCCAGATGGTTCTTCATAATCTGCTTTACACACTGCAATAAACGAAAAAGCTGTGCCTTTTGTGAAATTTTCTGAAAAAAATTTTTAAACATGGATCGGAGCTGCAGGATTTTTCGAAGAGTGACCCGTTTTGTGAAAATTTCCGAATTTTAAGAATTTGTTTTATAAAATTTTTTAAACTGATACACATTTATCATTTATTTCAGTATGTAGTACAGCTTGTAATTAGAAAGTTTCAAAATTTTGAAGTGCCTGACCAAAATCACATGATTGTTTCGAACTACACCGGTAAATGTTTGTAGAAACGGTGTTTAACATAATTAGAAGGTCAGGAAGTTATATTTATACAACAAAATTGGATAAGTCTCAGTTGCTGCAGAAGCACAAAATAGATCGTTTGAACTTCAGCCAGCAAGTAAGGACCTGTGATGTACATTGTATAAAAATATTTTTTTCTGATTAAAAAAAGGGGGAATTTGGATGGACCAGACCGATGGAAGTACTATCAGCATGATTTAACCCTTTAACGCGCAGTGTTCCCGCTCTGGGAACACCCAACTCTGACGTTTTGACTGTTGCCAGTCACGAAGAATAGATCTGATTTCTACAAAAATAGTTGCGGGGGACATAGCTCCACGAGAATCCTTTACTTTTTAGCATGTCATTTCCCATGAAAAAATGGTCACGACTATTTTTAACAGCACTGGCATCTGCTGAAAAATGGAAGAATGCGAGAACAGCTGCATAGATTGCTCAATGCTGAAAAAAGGGCAGCCGTTGCCATCGCTCGACTTAACTACCAGCAAGATGGCGGACGATCGAAACGTTCATCGCGCGCCACAGATCTAGAGACCCTTTTTTGACGATTCAAAAAAGGGTCTATAGATCTTTTTTCAGCATTGGGAAAGGGTTGCGCCTCAAAGGATTAACAAAAGGAAAAGGAGTATTCTCCAAGCGCCAATTATGTGGCTGCTCTTTGATGACCTGGAGGTGCTTTCCTTTCAATTGTGTAAGTTCAGTCAATACAACTCAGCTGAGTTCGTTTCGGGTAAAATGAATTCACAAACATGTCAGTTTTCTAGTGAGTTATCTTTTACCAAATACCGAATCTCAAATCGTTGATAACTCTTTATTTGTTCGGAAAAAATAATTACCTCCCCCCAAAAAAAAGTGAATAAATAAATAAGAGTGGTTTTTTAGTGCAAAGGTTTGCCATAAATATAAAAAACTCGCGTCGAGAATTTCTCTGTAAAAAATTCAAATTTCTACTTTACACACAGATATCTAAAACCTAGAAAATAATAATTTCAATATTTCTTAATGTAGCTAATTTTTAAAACAGACAAAAAAATATAAACTAACTTTTCCTAACTACATACAAATTCCTAAATCCATACAAACGTTCCTGAAAGTTTGCAGTTCTGAATTTTTTAATATCTATGAAAAAACTTGTAAAATATAAAACAAAAACGAGGGCCGCATGCAATAGATAATAGTAACGAGTTTAGAAAGAATATATATAGCTGCTGTATTTAAAAAAAAAAAAAAAAAAAAAAAAAAAAAAAAAAAAAATCCATGCTCCTAACTGTTTTCTAACCATGTTCCTGTTAAAAGAAAAATCTGATTTTTGACCGTAAATTATCTTTCAAAGGTAGGCAGTGATCTTAGTATAAATAAGAAAGCTAAATAAAAAGAAAATATTAAAAAAGGTAAAAATATAAGATAGCTGGTCAGTTTGCGATTACCAACCTCGAAATCTTCATCAAAAAAGCATATCCGTAAACAGTGGCGTAATTATATCGTTGTGGCCCGTTGCAAATTCATTCCTTGGGCCCCCTTTATTACTAAGAGTTACAAAACAGAGCTATTACTTTTTCTCACTGATACCTTTAAATTTGATACATATTTTTTATGTTGTTTAATTTATGTATTTTAATTTTATTCAATTAAATTTTAATTGTATTCAATTGAAGTCGATAACTTCAATTGAATACAATTAAAATTTTTAATATATATATATATACAAGGGGTGATCAAATGAAAAGGTACGGAACGACACGGGGGGTACAAATGTAGACTTTATTCAAAATATACACCATAGGCCTGGGCACAAAGATCCCACTAATGAACAAGCCGTACGATTCCTCGTTCCCAGAATTCTTGTGGCCGTGACGAGACCCAGTCCGTCACAGCGTCCTTGAGGACGTCGTGCGAGTTGAAGCGCTTCCATTTCAGGTTTCTTTAGTAGACCAAACACATCGAAATCGCAGGTCGACATGTCCGGAGTGTAGGGCGGATGATCAAGCTGTTCCCACTTGAACTTGGCCAGCTCCTTGGCTAAAGTGGACACTCCATTTTCTCATTGACTTGTGGGACACAACACACAGCCTTCCCTGTATACGGTCCTCATCCGGCGATGAATAGTGTCCGGTTTAACACCTTCCAGTATCAGAAATCGGATAACGCCTCGATGTTCCTCAGTCGTCGAATTTTGCAATGTGAACGCCATCCTGTCCTCACACGCACTGCCCCGTCAATTGGACGCGCCGATGGACGTCCTCAAACTTTTCCCCTTAAGACTACATTATCTTGAAAACGTGCACATGGCGACTTTGGAAGAAAGAAATTTTACGGACAGTGGCAGGACGGGCAAGATATCACAGGCTCCCAACAGGAGCCTCCTCACCCCCCTCCCCCCCAACACGCGACTGTTGCAAGCTCATTACATTTACTGCAAAAAAATACAAGGAGTGATCAAATGAAAAGGTACGAAACATCGTAACAACCTAACCGTTAACATATTTGCCCATGCAGCTATGAGAGCACGTAGCGAGGCATCTAGGAATGCCATTGGAGCCTTTTGTGTGGATAGGAACATGCGGGGGCCCGCAGGAGACCAGCCGTCGACTAACTGAGCTTCGCTCTTTACGGGGATATACCGCGGAAGCCGTTATTTGACGGGGGCGCGATGCGGTTGGCTTCGGGGGAGATTGGTGGGTCTCTGCTCGTCGCGAACCAACTCCGTACTCTGAATTACTGGTGAAAGTGGTCCCCAATCTTACTAAACCTAATGTTCGAACTTTTTTTACCATCTTTTACTGAACATCATGTTCGAACTCTTTACCATCATCTTACTGTGTCTGTGCGCTTCGGATGCTGGTTTTTCTGCACCCTGTGATGCTAAGAAGATCGTCTTCGCTGGTCGTTATTGCTGATTGCGGGTTCCTGATTGTGAGCTACCGGCCGTCCTTTTTGTATATGCCCAAGATGTTTTCTACCTGACGTGAAGATGCATCGTCGTCTGAGGTCTTCCGTGCTGATGTCTGCTCTCTGCCCTCTTCCCGACGGACTTGAGCTCTACAGCGCTACATGGACGTACTACTCGTCCTACATTTACAACTGTTCATGGAGTCATTTCCCGAACTGGCCCATGGACTGAACGAAGCTGATGGAACTTACTTCTTCACGACTGACCTACCTGGTAGTTGACTGTGGCTCGCGAGTGGAGTGGCAGCAGTGGCGGCTCGTGGGATACAGCAAGTACAGCCGAGCTGCACTTGAAATTATCAGCACATACTTTAAAATAATTTATTCTACTAATTTTCCTAAATTCAGATTAGAATTATGGAATTCCTACGGTAAATTAAAAAAAATCTCAAAAAAAAAAAAACCGTATTGTGGCCGGATCGCTCATTCAGAAAAAAAGCACTTTAATCTTCCCGCAATTCAATTGGGAAAATCTTTGGTTCAGCCCAGAGCGCTGATAAGAAAATTGGCAGCACCGTTGCCATGACAACGATTACGTAAGCAGTCCCTCCGGCATAGGCTTTAATGGGGGTACGCAGCTAAGACTCAGCTCATGACAGATTTCCAAACGTCGGCAGCTACCTGTGAATTCGACCCACTGATTGGCTCGAGAAGTGAGGGAGGGGGGGTAAGGAGAATATATGTTCGGCAAACTCTCGACTTTATATTGCTGAATTTATCAAGAAGGTAAGCCTGAATAGACGCTTATGAATGGACAATTACCCATCAAAGCAGTATTGTTTTTAAGTAAGCAAGAACTGGCATTTAGAGGACATGGTGAGCGAGAAAATTCTTTAAACATGGGAAATTTTAAAGAGCTTTTAAAATTATGGATATCTGAATTAAAACAACGCCTTTTTATGAGGGCATCACTGACCGATTCGCAAGTTTAAAAGAAAGGAGATTGATTTGACTTATAAAAAATGAGTCAGTTTTCTTTTTTTTTCTTTTCTTCTCAAGTTATCGTTACAAAAGAAAATTCTAAGGAAACTTCGAATCAGACACGGATGGATGCAATTTTGAGGATAAGAGCGGCTGGTTGAAATTTATGTCCATTTTATGGAAGTAAAATAGGATCTCTTACATCTTTTATGTAATTTCTTTTTTTTTCCTCGGTGAGGGCTTAATCCGCCAGCTTTCGAATTCAATAAGAAAGATTTTCCATTCCTGTCCGGAGGAGGGGGGGGGGCTCATATGCTTCCGGCTGCACTAACAGTTTTGACCACGGGCCGCCACTGAGTGGCAGTCGACCTACGGTGCTGCGGATCGTCTGACGTCTTGATGGGACCTGTTAAAGAATAGCTACAGCCTGATGACACTTGATGTCGTAGCGAGAACCAGGATTGATGCGCTTCGCTGCTTTACGGATGTGGCACCCCTTCGGGTCGACGTAGGGCGCCGCTTCTTCTTCCCCGTGGTTTGGTCCTGTTGACGTACTTCCATCGCTCCAGTCACTCCTGTTCATTGATTTGGACCTTTTTTTATTTCTTTTTTTCATCCTCCTGCAACAACATCGCATTGCTCCACTTCCATCATGGATCGCCGAACTTTTTCATATTTACTGGTCGCATATCGAGCAACCTGACCTGGGAAGCCCTTTCCAGGGAGGGAGGGCAGGTCGACATTCCAAGTTTCCTACTGCTGCTGTTTTCCACTCCTGCTGTCTGCCTTTATCCGGCTTTTGATGTCTGAGCATTCCATCTGCTCTCACTGTCTGAACTGATCTTCAACGGGTAGTCATTTTTTACCCTGTTTGCTCGTGGACTTTGTCCACTTTTTTGCCTGACATCTCACTGAACTCATTCGTTCAAAGAAGCTCTCGTCATACTGGAGGTTTGGCCCATAGGTACTCCGATAAACGTATTCATCAGTCAGTCAGGGCCCGCAGGAGAGAGCAGAAGCTCTTGTAAAAAGCACCCTCCTACGTCCAATCACCAGAGGGGGGGCACGCGTCCCCCCAGACGAACTAAGTTTACACTATAAGTGATTGACTTGTTTTGTAAATTCAAGTGATTTTATGAGAAAATGCTTTTTTTCTGGATCCGCCACTGAGGACGCCCACTTCTAACATGTTAGTTAGTTATTTATTAATGAAATTATTCCTAAAACATCAAATTAATTAAATCATTAGTTTTTCATAGTTCATTACTTGATTAATATTAATTAGGGTTTTGGATTTGACTAAGACTGCTTTTATCCAAACTACCATACTGTTTTTCTCTGTATATTATTCAGTATTTACAATGAGCGTTTTCTGTTATGGAAAGTCTACACGATTGGGGGGGGGGGGCTTGGGGGTGAACTTTTAAAAAGAATTTACCATCAGACCGTGCAAACACTACAAAAAGTATTTGAGTAATAGCCATATTTCCTACTTTCGTTTTGTGAATAACTCATTAGTTTTTGGAAAAAACACAAATTTAAAAGAAATTTTAGAACTTATTGTTGTGTGACATGATTCATTTTTACAGGAAACAAAATTTTAAATATGAAATTGTCATCCCCTGAAATAGCAAAATGTCAAGGACTGTCTCTCCCACCAGTTTTGATATCGATATCATACCCAAGCCGAATCAGATGTCCTCGCGCCAATGTTTTAGATAAAAATTTTAATCCAGTTTTAAACAAAAATTTAAAGCCACACACTTAACCCCCCTCCCCATAAAATTTGTGATATATATATATATAAAACTAATAAGTAAAACACAATATATAATGCAAATAAGACATACCTCGCATTACAAAGATAACAGCTAGAAGCAAGAAATAGAAACCACAATTTGAAAAAATAATACATAATAAAAATTAGTATACATGAATGACCCCTTTTTGAATCCAGGCAGAGAGAAAATAAACGTTTTGATCGATTACAAAGCTGAAGTAGAGGTAGTTTATATTGTTGCGGAATTACTCTGCTACTCCTGGGGTTCGACGTTCTAAAGTCTAGTTGGTGTAAAAAGTTCAAGTAAAAAGTCACTTGTCAGGATGGAACACAAACTTTATTGCTTCTAGAACTTCGTAGAACATTCAGCTGTACACAATTCACAAGCACAATCTAGCAGTAATGTGCTTTTAACAGTTCGCTTAGATCAGAAACTCTCACAAATGCTGTATTTCTCACACAAAATAGAACACTTTCACTGGCAAGAATTCAGTGAAAATATACGAGAAATAACACTAACAGTCTCTCAAGACTCAGCGATGAAGAATTTACACAGAGCACTTAAATTCAAAGCTTCACAAACCGCGCAAAACACAGCTTCCTTCACAAAGCAAGCGTATTCACTCTCTCAAAGCTTGATCAACACTGCCTGTCGGGGCGACACACGCTTCTATAAATAGCCGACGCAGGAGGTACAAGAGGTTTCCAGAAAAGTCAATTTCTCGAGGGTTCTACATAAAGCGTGAATATTGATTACGTCATAGAAGAGAAATGTTAGGTTATTATGCGTTTTTAATGCAGGAAAAACAACTTCCAGGCCCCATTGGGAAAATCGCGCCAAATGACCAAAAAGTCGCCAAGCTTGGCGACTTTTGGCGAAATATCGCCAAATTTGGCGCCAAAAATAAGTCCTCAAAAGTGAAGAGATCTAAGCTCTAGGACTAATATTTCTCGAGATTTCTAGAAGCCCATAGAAAAACATATGGGAAAGCGAAACCTCCGTATCTCCGGTTCTAATTGGCCGATTTTGATGCAACAAAAAGCAAAATTTATCTATTTGAAGCGTAGAATACGAATTTTAAACCATTTTAAGCCCCAGAGCAGCGGGTTGCCCCGAAAATTCGTAACATTGCCCCCTTCCCAAGGATTGCACGTCCCGGGCAGTACAATCCCCGGTTAGGAGGTCACACAAATATACAGTGTCCAACCTTTAACCAAATCTTAACAACATAATTTAAGCAAATAATCAATAAACACAGTAAGCAAATGCACTCTAATAAATAAATAATATACATAATAAACAATTACACTAATAAGTAATCAATGTAATAAACAAATACACATTAATAAAAACCAATATATTACAGATATGTACACTAAACATGGCGTAAGTAATGAGTGAAAGAGAGTTGACGAAAGAGGAAGAGAAGAGAAAGACAGGAAAGAAATGAGAGTTGAAAGAAAGGAGGAATTACGCCATAGTGACCATGGTCTGATAGTCAAATAACTAATTACAACCGCGGTAGATGGCTAGCCGATCGTAATGTACAACTCTTGGCTTCGAGTTTGGTGACTTACGAATCCGTACGATGACGTCATTCAGCCGGTTTAGGACTGTGTAAGGACCGTCCCACGGCGATTGCAGCTTGGGAGACAGGCCTTTCCGTCGAGTAGGATTCCATAGCCAAACTTTGTCACCTGCGTTGAACTCGTGTCCCGTAGCCTTCGTGTCGTAGCGAGTCTTCATCTTTTCCGTGTTCAGGTTGATCCGCTCCCGAGCAAAATGATGCACATCTTCAAACCGTGCCCGAAGGTTTTCCACGTACTCCTCTGGCGATGAAGGCTCATCCGGAGGGCGGCCGAACACTAGATCGGCGGGAAGACGAAGATCTCTGCCGAACAGCATCTGGGAAGGTGTGAAGCCGGTAGTCTCATGGACGGCGCTCCTATAGGCCAGCAGGAAGAGGGGGAGTTTCTTGTCCCAGTCCTCTTGATTCCTAGATACCAGAAGCGAGAGGTTGTTTAAAATTGTGCGATTGAACCTCTCCACCATGCCGTCGGATTGTGGGTGTAAAGGCGTAGTCTGGGTTTTGTCCATTCCGAGAAGTTGGCATAGACCTTTAAAGACTGCAGAGGTAAAGTTCGTTCCTTGGTCGGAATGAAGTTGCAGAGGGGTTCCATATCTGGAAATCCATTCTTGCACCAGTACCTCTGCTACAGTCGTAGCTTCTTGATCGGGAATAGGAAACGCTTCGGGCCATTTAGAGAAGTAGTCAATGACAACTAGGATGTACTTGTTGCCATCCGAAGTTCGCGGAAGAGGTCCCAGGATGTCGAGTGCAATCCTCTCAAAAGGCGCTCCTACATTATAACGATGTAGTCTTCCACGGCTTCGTTTCTTCGGGCCTTTACGGGCGGCACAGGCGTCACAAGCTTGACACCACTTTTCGACGTCGCCTCGAGCCCTAACCCAGTAGAAGCGCTCGCGAACTTTCTGCAGGGTCTTCATCACGCCAAAATGGCCTCCAGTGTAGCCATTATGAAGTTCTTCTAGAACCTTCGGAATCCTCGAGCGAGGGAGTAGTAACTGCCATCGGAGCATCTTGCCGTCGTCCGACTCCCATTTACGATACAGGACTCCATTTCTCAGGCGAAGCGAATCCCATAAAGCCCAGTACTGTTTTGTTGCCGGACTGTAAGATGATATTTCTTGCCAACTGGGCTTAGCGCTGGATTTTTCCATAAATTCCACAATAGGTTTGATGTCGCTGTCTGCTAATTGGTCCGCCCGAACATTTTCGTCACTCCAGGGATCTTGGGATGGTGCCGATGATGTAACTTGGCGGACAACGGGATGTTTAAGATGGCAATTTTTCTCTGCCCTGGAGCAATAGTGACAACTGTCTATGCAGGGCCTTCTCGACAAAGCATCTGCATTTCCATGAGATGACCCTTTCCGATGACGTATCTCGATGTCATATTCTTGTAATCGCTGTATCCACCTGGCTATTTGGCCCTCTGGATTCTTGAAATTTAGAAGCCAGGTTAAAGAGGCATGGTCCGTTCGGAGCAGGAACTTTCGGCCGTACAGGTAATGATGGAAGTGCTCCACGGCTTTAATGATAGCAAGGAGTTCCTTTCTCGTAACACAATAGTTACGTTCTGCCTTTGAAAGGCATTTGCTCCAGTAAGCAATGACGTGTTCTTGGCCATCTATCTCCTGGGACAAAACTGCTCCAACACTCTCCTTACTTGCGTCTGTGTCCAGGATAAATGGCTTGTCAGGGTGAGGATACGACAGGATCGGCGAAGATGTTAAAGCCGTCTTCAGTTCGTTGAATGCGTCCTCACATTCCTCAGTCCATAGAAATTTCTGTCCAGTCTCTGTCAATTTGTGAAGAGGTCTTGCAATTTGAGAAAAGCCCTTCACGAATTTTCGATAGTAAGTACACAGACCGAGAAAACTTCTTAAGTCATGGATATTCTCGGGACGACTCCAGTTCTTGACTGCGGACGTCTTTTCGGGATCGGTTCGGACTCCGTGGGCGGATATTATGTGCCCGAGGTAACGTACTTCCCGACGGAACAAGTTGCACTTCGACGGACTTAGTTTCAAGTTTGCCTCTTTTAATTTCTGCAGTACCTTTCGAATGTTCTCGAGATGCTCTTCGAAAGTCCTTCCGACGATGATGATATCGTCCAAATAAACGAGACATGCTTCGTAGGAAAGTCCTCTCAACACTGTCTCCATCAGACGCTCGAATGTAGCCGGTGCGTTGCAGAGTCCAAAAGGCATAACTTTGAACTGCCACAATCCTTGTCCCGTGGTGAACGCAGTCTTTTCACGGTCATCGGGATGGATTTCTACTTGCCAGTAGCCACTCTTGAGATCCAGAGTGGAGAACCATTCATTTCCCGATAAAGTGTCCAATGTGTCGTCTATCCTGGGAAGAGGGTAGCTGTCTTTCTTGGTAATGTCATTCAGACGTCTATAGTCAACGCAGAACCGGGTGGAACCATCTTTCTTTCGGACCAAAACAATCGGCGAGGCCCACGGACTAGTCGATGGCTCGATGACGTCATCACGCTGCATCTCCTCTAAAAGTCTGCTCACCTCTTCTTGCTTAGCAAACGGCAGCCGCCTAGGATGTTGCTTGATGGGAGAATGGCTGCCTGTATCTATCCTATGTTGAGTTAAGCTCGTACGGCCAAAGTCACCCGAAGTTCGGGAGAAGAGGTCTTCAAATTCAGCTATTACTTTCTCCGCAGCGCTTCTCTGTTCTGCCGTTAACTCCACGTCTTGTATTAATTCCTTCGTCAGGCACTCGGAAGATTTAGCTGTCGTTTGGCTGATGTTCTTATTAATGCAGGTAACAGGAGTGCATGTCGCCAACACTTCATTTTTCTTTATCACCTTTGACTTGTCCGTCACATTTACTACTCTAACTGGAATTTCTGTTCTCGACAAGTCCACAAGTGTTGCTCCCACAAGTACTCCTCTGACGGAATCACTATTGTTTGGGTGTTCGATTAATCCAAAACGGAATTTATTGCTTTCTTTTACTGTTCCAGAAATTATTGAATCTGTTCTGGGAGGTAGAGTGATATCAGTCTGGGCTATTATTTGCTGAACAGGCAAAACAGTTTCATTTCTAATATCGAACGCAGCTATTTCTTCTGAGTCTGAACGAAGCTCATTATTCTTAAAGTCCAAATTAAATTTGTGCGATTTTAAAAAGTCCAGTCCGAGAATAAAAGAGTCTGTAATATTGGCGACATATACCACATGGTCGTATCTGGCATTCCCAAACGTGATTTCTACTTGCGCTTTTCCGCCCACTTCGATCTTGTCACCTGTCACAGTCTGGAGGGTCAGCGAGGGCGGAGTCCAGATAATCTTCAAATTTAATTTCTTGGCCAGATCCGTCCTTATGATGGTTACGTTCGCTCCAGTATCAATCACCATGTGGCATGGGGAACCATTAACATATCCCAGTACGAAGAGTCCATTACTGCCGCCATTCACTGATGAAATCTGCAAGACTTTTAGGTGGGGCTCTTGACTATCTGGCAACCTCCGCCCCGCGAGATGGTCACCTCCTAGTTTCCCTCTTTCATGATCTTAGAGTTCTCTTGCTGGTCATGAGACTTTCGACCACAATACTTTTGTACATGGCCTTCGACGCCACACTTCCAGCATTTTACTTTCTTTGGGCCATCTCTCGTTCTGTCGGATCTTAATTTTCGCTCTATGAGATCTTCAATTCTCTTCAACCTGTTCTCGACGCTCTCTGTGTCTTTTTCAGCTCCCCCTTGGACCGTGACCGCTCTAACAGCATGCCGATCTTTTTTCACGGCCCGCTGGGCTGCCTCTAGCTTCATTGCGAACACCAGAGCAGACTTCAAATCCTGATAATCCTCCAACATGAGTGCCTTTTGGGTTTCTGGATCACGGATGGCTTCAATAAAATGACGCACCGCCATTTCCTCTCGGACATTATCAAGGTGGTCCATGTAGGCTAGATGACACAGCCTATCTATGTCCGAAGCAAGATCTTGAAGGGTCTCGCCAGATCTCTGCATCCTTGACTTAAGTTGGATTCTACTATATTCTTTCTGGCACTTCTCTCCGAATTTCATCTCCAAGGCACTTGCGAGGGCGTCAAAATCTCCTATCTTCGTCGCTCCAATAGTTTGCAATACGTTAATTGCATCTCCGCTAAGGGAAGCGGCCAGTTGGTCCGCTTTCTCGGACTCGCTCCAACCATTGGCTTTGGCGACGATCAAGAATTGGGTCTTGTAAGCTTCCCATGGTGTCTTTCCATCATAGGTCGTTAGTTTCACTGTTGGGCGGCGTGACGACAACTTGATGTTTTCAGGTAATTTTCCCATCTTCACTAGAGAGTCAAGTTTTTCCTCAATTTTATTCTCAAATTCTTCACGCAACTCTTTCACGTTTCTTGCTTGGCTTTCTTCTAGTATCGACATTCTCTTCTCCATATTTTCTTGATTTGCCTGTATTTTTTCCTCCAGTCCGGATTTCATTTCTTCCAGTCCGGCTTCTATTTTCTGCTCCAGTCCGGATTTCATCTCGTCGTGTGCGGCTCTTAATTCTTCCAGTCCGGTCTTCACATCGTCGTGCGCGGCTCTTAATTCCTCCAATCCGGTTTTCACTTCATTGTGCGCTGTCTTTAACTCGTCCAATCCGAATTTCATCTCGCCTTGTGCAGCTTTAATCTCATCTTGTCCGGCTTTCATCTCTTCTTTTATCTCATCTTGTCCGGCTTTCATCTCATCTTGTCCGGCTTTCATCTCTTTTTTTATGTCATCTTGTCCAGATTTCATTTCCTGCATCATATTCATGAGCTTTTGAAGTTGTTCTTCCATTTTTTGTCTAGTCAAAACCATAAACTGGAAAATTAAAGTCCTTCTCTAGAACCCCGATTCTGACACCAAATGTTGCGGAATTACTCTGCTACTCCTGGGGTTCGACGTTCTAAAGTCTAGTTGGTGTAAAAAGTTCAAGTAAAAAGTCACTTGTCAGGATGGAACACAAACTTTATTGCTTCTAGAACTTCGTAGAACATTCAGCTGTACACAATTCACAAGCACAATCTAGCAGTAATGTGCTTTTAACAGTTCGCTTAGATCAGAAACTCTCACAAATGCTGTATTTCTCACACAAAATAGAACACTTTCACTGGCAAGAATTCAGTGAAAATATACGAGAAATAACACTAACAGTCTCTCAAGACTCAGCGATGAAGAATTTACACAGAGCACTTAAATTCAAAGCTTCACAAACCGCGCAAAACACAGCTTCCTTCACAAAGCAAGCGTATTCACTCTCTCAAAGCTTGATCAACACTGCCTGTCGGGGCGACACACGCTTCTATAAATAGCCGACGCAGGAGGTACAAGAGGTTTCCAGAAAAGTCAATTTCTCGAGGGTTCTACATAAAGCGTGAATATTGATTACGTCATAGAAGAGAAATGTTAGGTTATTATGCGTTTTTAATGCAGGAAAAACAACTTCCAGGCCCCATTGGGAAAAACGCGCCAAATGACCAAAAAATCGCCAAGCTTGGCGAGTTTTGGCGAAATATCGCCAAATTTGGCGCCAAAAATAAGTCTTCAAAAGTGAAGAGATCTAAGCTCTAGGACTAATATTTCTCGAGTTTTCTAGAAGCCCATAGAAAAACATATGGGAAAGCGAAACCTCCGTATCTCCGGTTCTAATTGGCCGATTTTGATGCAACAAAAAGCAAAATTTATCTATTTGAAGCGTAGAATACGAATTTTAAACCATTTTAAGCCCCAGAGCAGCGGGTTGCCCCGAAAATTCGTAACAATATCCTACCTCTCGACATCTGCTTTTTGAATTCGCTACAGATCGCATGCCTACTGTTAGGCTCCAAATCGAAATATTTTAACAGAATAGACGACTGCCCTGCTCCACTGTCATCTAACGTTTCCTCATCTTTCTTCCACACTTGATGATGGTTAGAAAACAAAAACGCGGTTCGGAAAACAGTCACGCAAAACAAATATGCCAATGAAACGACGCCTCTAATGTCATCACCAGAATAGATTCTTGCGTGGTTTTTCTTCTGAAAATCTAACTATCGGTAAAAATGGATGACTGTATCGGGAACCGATACCGATACCTGAAAAAATAGGCAGTGGCGTAGCCAGAAATTTTTCATGGAGGGGGTTGCGACTACTGCAACTCATATATATATGTATACGTGTGTGGGATAAGGGAGTGGAAAATATACATTTTGCACATCAAAATATTCCTCATGGGGGAGTTATGACCCCCCTAACCCCCCCCTTTGGCTACGCCACTGAAAATAGGAGGTTTTTGGCGCCGATACTATCGATCTATCTCGATTAAAACACTTGGAAAGGACATTAGAGCGGAATGATATCAGGTGGCGAAATTAGGAATCGACGGTTGCTTTAGTGCTTTTAGTAACATGCTGTGTAAAGGAAGGGCTGTAAAATTTCAGTTCTGTTGTTGATGGCACAAGGCCGAAACGCTTCTTTTGAACAAAGCTCAGTAGTGTACTTCTATCTAAAAAATAAGAAACCGTTGCTAAAAGATTTTGAAAGAAAACTAGAAAATTCCCCACAATCTTTTTTTATTTATATTTTACCCTCTACGATGCTTAATGGTAAATCTGGGGATGATTATGTTCAATGAATGAGCGTTTTTGCATTATTTACTGCTGAGTAAGGTGATAAGCTGTGAAATGCAAATAAAGATGGTAGCACTACACGTGTCTAAGAATGCACATCTGATAATTTTCCACAAAAACAAAGGAATTCAAATCGCGTTTCAGCTGTTTAAAAGGGCGCTATAATATGTGTAAAGTGTCAGAATTTCTTCAGAGCAAGAAACACCTGAAATTCTTCCTTCAATGCGGAAAATTTTTGGTGATTATTCTTCCACAATTATTTGAATTTGAGTCTTATCCAGACAAGAGATTTGAGTTACTATACCGATGTATGGTTAATATCTACTATGTCTTGATCTGTGTTTATTGCATGCATATAAAACCTTTTATTTATTCCTATTTTCATAGTACAGCATTTGGACAAGCACACACACATAACCAGGGGCAGTGACGGAGCCAGAAAAAAAAAAAAAAAAAAAAAAAAAAATCTGGAGGGGGCCCAAAACATTTTTTGTCGCATTTTCTGATAAAATCTCTAGAATTTACAGAACAAGTCATTCTGCAGTGTAAATCCAAAGGGGGGGGGGCAGTGACCAATGACCATACCAATGACCAAAGGTATTCGGAGACATGATTGTCTATTGCGAGAAGAATCATTCCACAGATTTCATATCCTCTATGATTCATTCATTATATTGACACCGTTGCCAACTATTGAAAATATTTCCGAAAAAGCATTAGCTTCATTTTTTCAAGAAATAATCTGAAATTTTTAAAATAACTCCACACGGTATTAAATGAAGGTTAAAAAAATCGTTATTTTTATTGTTATGATTTATGGGAAAAAATTCTTTTTCGATATTTATCATCTTTTTTTTGGCAACAAAATTAATGTCCTTGTTTACTTTACTTGTTTACAAAGTTGTTCGGTGGTTAAATAATTTACGAAGTATATAAAATTTTAATCTTTATTTATAAAAATAATCATCAAGATTCTTCATTTACGCAAGTGTTTAGAGATTCAAATTGCTGAATTCATGTTTGAAATGAAGTACGATTTTTATGACTGTCACCTAGCTAGAAAAACGGAATATTAAGACGGGCGGATCTAAAAGAATCATCTGGTAAGAGTTCCATTTTCCAATAGAAAAATATAGCCCCTTCTTCTCCACCCTAATTCTGCTCTTGAAATCTGAGATATTTCTCTCACTGTGAAACCTTCATAAAATGATATTTTATCAATATTTAGATCATCCTCAGAGTTGTTACTGTCCGTATCTTGCAGTGTTTTCTGTAGAGTGCGAGAAACTGGATAAATTCTTCATACAGCAGCAAAACTCTGTAAATTCAAATCAGTTAAATAACATAAAAACTACACCAAATTCAGGAAAACACTGATGAAATTTGATTCGAACCAACTTTTGCAAACTAAAATGTCAAATTTCGAGCATTTTTGTTGCCATCACATTAGTGTATGGGGCAGAATTTACCAATTGGGTCGTATGCAAATTTAAAAAGTGTAACTTTTTGAAAATTGACAAGACTTTTTTCGTAGTGTAATTTTTTTTTTTTTTTTTTTTTTTTTTTAACCTTACCTGCCTAATTTTGAAAGTTTTTCCAAATTAAATTACCCACTTCTCTCAAACAGATAAACAATTAAAGCCCGTTACCACATTTTTGGGACACCCTGTATGCACACACACACTCACTATGTTGCAAATTTTCTAAAAACTTCATATAAAACCATGCTGTGTTATCTGTATTATTTAAAGTCAAGTTTATAAATAATATATCAATCTAAGTACTTTAGTATTTGAGGTTATAGTAAAATTTAAAATAAAACTGATTAACAAACTAAAAAAATTAAATTTAAAATAAATATGTTGTATGTCACAAATTTATTTTATATTATGTATATATATATTATATTTAACTTATCTCTATAATATTTTTGTTTATAATATATTTGACACTTTTATTGAATTTATGTTAACTCAAAGCATAATTATAAGCTTTCATTTCAAAAAGTGCAAAATTCTTCTATGTGAATTTGTTTTTATCTAGCAACCAGTGATCCACCTAAGATTTTTTCAGAAGAGTAAAAATACCCCTTAACTATTTTAGAAGAGTATTTTCCTATCCAAGGAGTAATTAAAGCATTGAACAATTATGCTACATTTTCAAATGCATAATTAAATTGCATTTAACACATAAATCATATATAATAACTGATTGCATAATCTAGGTACACTTTTAGTGTTAACTGTAAATTTCACTGTTTACATTAAAAGTTATCGCAGATTTCAGAGAGTTGGCTGTAAATAAAAATCATTTTCAAGGGGAAATCTTGCCGTAATCACAGATCATAAAACGGAATGTTATATGGAAAAGCATGCGATTCCGAAATTCTTAAGGCGTGAAATACGCATCTAGAGGTGTTGTCGCGATCACTGCTTGCAACTATTCGGTACTCGGCTGAGTAGTTAATGACTGAGTACGTGGTAACTTGTCCAGAGTGCTACTTGGTACATCATTAATTTCCGCTCTCAAACAAATTGACCTTTTCGTGCCCCATTAACGCTAACTTCCTGTTTCATTTATCAGGGTTCGATGCAGATGAAAATTGGGTTCGTTTTGCTGCCCCTTCACTGCAATGCAATCAATTAAAATGGCCCTTCTTTGGCACTTTACATTTTAATCTGATTTATCACTCATTTTAACAAAAAAAGTTGCTTTTATTAAAAATTGCTATGAAAATTTGCAAATCCCAAATCAACCCCTTTTTATAGTGTCAGCTGTCAATTTGGTTTGTCTTATATCGAACAGATTGAAAGTATCCTTAAATTTAAAATATAAGATTTTAGCTCTTGCTAAAAAATATGAAAGCGACAAGTCTGGCATTGCTTTGAATCCATACCATATTTTTGATTTTGATTCAGCTAGGCTCACTTGCAAGCCTTGTCTTCACAATGAATTAGATTGCCATGAAGCTTCCAATATTCAAAAAAAATTTATTAGTCTTGTAATTTTGATTTCTCTGTTCCCCGTCTTTCCAAATGTTGAAAATTCCTCTGTTCATACTTATTTTGATCTGATGCTTTCCCATTAGCCCTAAAAAACCTTACATCTAGATTCCTGCTTTCCAATTGGCTCTTGTAAGTAAACACTATCTTGAATCCCTCCTTTTTCTATATCAACAGAGCTCTAGTCAGATAATGTAGATGCATGCCGGGCACAGTGCATATAGTTTTCCGGTAATTCCAAGTATTTTTATTTTAAATGGATAGTTACCTAAAAGAAATATCTTTTTTAAGACACTATAGCCCAAGTGCTTTGCACAGATGTGTGCGCATGTGCATATACACATGCTCATATACACACTATGTATTTAGTTATCACGAACTATTATGAGTTTGCAGATAGTTTTGGATTATGTGTGCAGATAGTTTTTTATTTTATCTGACTATGAACAGAGCAAACTTTTGCCATTCTCATTTCGCATACAGGACATGGTCCCTTTTTTGTGAATTTCGAGACTTAATTTTGTGAATTTCAATGCTTATTTTTGGGAATTTTCATACCAATTTTTAATAAAAGTCACTACTTTAGTTGAAATAATTGATTAAACAGATTAAAATGTTTGGTAAAATGCCAATGTAGAGCCATTTTAATGAATTGTATTTTTGTGAAGGGGCCATTTTAATCGATTGTATTTTTGTGAAGGGGCCATTTTAATCGATTGTTATTTTGTGAAGGGGCCATTTAAATTGATTGTTAGGTACTTACGTATTATCCTGCCGGTCATTCCTGCCAGATTATTTTTTGGTCATAAGTGCTGCCAAATCGTTGCCAATCGTATCCGGAACTGGTTCATTCAGTACTTTTAACAAATCTTAGTATTCAGAACCGGTTAATTAAATTTTTTTTAATGAATCTTATTCAGAACTGGTTTGTTTTATTTACTCACCACATCTCCTATAACAGCACGTTATTTAGATTGCTGTTCTATTTAATATCTGTTTTTCTACTATTAGGAGAAAAGTTTTTACAGTATTGGGTTTGTAATTATGTTACAAATTTGGGATTTACCTACAAATGAGGAGGATGCAGTCAAATATTTTCAGTAGTATGTATAGTATAATTTCTTTAGAAAAAAAAATGCCATAATAACCACCTATGAAGATATCTCTTTAAAAAGATCGCTACGATCGGTCATTGACTGGAATAATTACTTGAGAGAAGTTTGTACCCAGCATCTTTTGGCCGGTTCATTCTATTATTTTTAATGAATCTTATTCGGAACCAGTTCGTTTAATTTACTCACCACATCACGTTTAACAGCATGTTCTTCAGATCGTTGTTCTATTCATTTTTTTGTTTACTGTTATTACGAGAAAAGTTTTTACAGTATTTGGTTTGCTGTTATGAGAAAAGTTTTGATCAGTGTTTCTTTTATAATTATGTTACAAATCTGGGATTTACCCAGAAATGAGGAGGATGCAGTCGAATATTTTCAGGAGTATAGTATAATTTCCTCAGAAAAAAAAAATGTCATAGTGACCACCCTATGAAGATATCTCTTAAAAAAGATTTTGTATGGCGATGTTATGTTAAAGGGCATACAAGAAAACCTCCATCAGAAAAGATACTTTGCTGGAAGGTAGCAAAATTTCTATTTTAACAGCCTTACGTTTCATTTATTGCTGGACTCAAGAACTAACATCTATTAACTGGGGTGAAAGTCAATTGAATATCTGCGATAAAACTGTCATTGACTGGAATAATTACTTGAGAGAAGTTTGTACCCACCATCTTCTGGCAAGGGAAAACAAAAAAATTGGCGGCCCCAATAAAATTGTTGAAATCGATGAAAGCCTGTTTACTAAAAGAAAGAATGCTTGTGAACGTATTTTCCCCCGAACAGTGTCTCTTTGGAGTATTTGTAAAGAGACAAACAAATGTTTCATCAAACAGTGGCTCTTTGGGGTATTTGTAAAGAGACAAACAAATGTTTCATCATAAAAGTAGCAAATAGAAAAGCTGCGACTCTTTTAGAAGGAATAAAGAATAATATTCATGAAGGTTCAACTATATATTCAGACTCTTGGAAAGGATACCAAACAACAGAAATAGAAGCTGCTAATTTCCATCATTTTAAAGTTAATCATCGATTTAATTTTGTCGATCCTATTACTGGAGTGCATACTCAGGATATCGAACGTCTATGGGGATCTGTAAAATGGCGTAACAAAAAACATAGGGGAACAGCACGACAGCACCTTGAATCCTATCTGTCAGAGTTTATGTGGAGACGTTTGCATGAAAACGAAGTTAAATTTGTTGCTATTCTTAAATGCATTAATGAATTTTGGAAAAAAAGTTAATTTACGTAATAAAGCTAATTAAAGTGCAACATTCATTCTTTAAAATAAACACTCCTTAATTCTTTACGTACTATCCTGGCAGTACGCCAAGATTTTTTGTGAAGATAGCCAGACACATGAAATTATTGTGGGTTTGGAATACGATTGGCAACAGTTTGGCAGCGCATTTGACGAAAAAGTAGTTTGGCGAAAGCAATGAAGCGTCACAAGATTGTTACCAAGATGACATTTATATTGCCAAATGTGCCGTGTTCTGCAAAGAAACTTTTTCATCTGAACCATTGTAAATGGTTTGAGTAGCTCAGAATCGAATCATTCTTAAAGAACCAGATTAATTTTACCCGGATCAATAACTTAATATATTAAAATACGTTTTTTTGGCAAAAAATCGCTAGTGTTGGTGGACCGACAGGATAATACGTAAGTACCGTATAATATTTTTTACTTCCTTGTACGTAGTATAAGGAAGTAATGTGATCCCGAAAAATTTTGGGGGCCAAATTTCGACAAAAAAACCGATTTTGACTACCTCTAAATTTAATCTTAAGAATTTTTTTGATGCATCTCATCGTAGGCTAGCATGCACGATCATATTAACGCGTCTGCAACTCATTTTGACCAGCGGCGAGTTATTGTGGTCAGTTTTTCCATGCCGTCTGTACGTACGTATGTATGTAACTCTGATATCTCAAAAACTATGGGTCGTAGAATGTTGAGATTTGATATTTAAGATTGTTCTATGATCTAGTTGTGCACCTCCCCTTTTGGTCGCAATCAAATGAATAGTTTATGTACAGGACCGCACAAAAGATTCGAAATACATTACGCTCTATGGGCCGAAATTCATTAAACTCGCATATCTCAAAAACTATTAGGCGTAGAATGTCGAAACTTCATATTTTGGATAGTTGTAACATCTAGTTGTGCACCTCCCCTTTTGGTTCCATTCGATTGGATAGTTTATCTACAGCACCGCCCAAAACATTCGAAATACATTACGCTCAATGGGCCGAAATTCATTAAACTCGCATATCTCAAAAACTATGAGGCGTAGAATGTTGAAACTTTATGTTTAGGATTGTTGTAACATCTAGTTGTGCACCTCCCTTTTCGGTTCCATTCGACTGGATAGTTTATCTACAGAACCGCCTAAAAGGTTCGAAATACATTACGCTCTATGGGCCGAAATTCATCAAAGCGTTTTTTAGAGGTATTGGGCTATTTTAAACGACTCAGAAGTGATATATGCTGTAAAGAGTTAGAAAATGAATTTCTCCATTAAAAAAAGTGTCTTTATCATTTACAGTTCTGCTACAGGAACACTCAAAAGATTTCCAATACATTACGGTCAATGGCAATTTTAGGAGATTCATCCATTTCAAGCACAATACCGTCCTACCACATAAGTTAGGTAATGGTCCGACCACGGTCACGTGCCTCCCTCAAGAACTATGCCAAAAGTCGCCAAGCTTGGCGACTTTTTTGTGTACGTGTGTGGATATTTAACTCTCAAATCTCAAAAACTATTATGAAATTTCATATATAAGATTGTTGTAACATCTATTTGTGCATCTCGATTTTTGGTTAAAATCTACTGGAGAGTTTATTTACAGGACCACCGAAAAGAATTTCAGTACTTTAATGTCTATGGACATCTTCAATATAATACGATTGTAGACAGTCATTGTTTGGTACATGCCCAAAATCTCGCTGTCTGTCCTTGACCTTGGCGAGTTTTGCCGAAATATCGCCAAATTTGGCGATAGTCAGTCATTTGGTCCATGCCCAAAGTATCGCCATTTGTCATCGTTCTTGGCGAGTTTTGGCAAAATATCGCCAAATTTGGCGATAATCTGTCATTGTTGGTCCATGCTTAATATCTCGCCAAATGTCGTTGACATTGACGAGTTTCGCCGAAATATCGCCAAATTTGGAGCCAAAATTTATTTCGTATTTTGTATAACTCTAAAACTTTAACCGGTAGAATTTTGAACTTTTGTATTTAGAACTATATTATAATATCTAACGGTTTTCAATATCTTTTTTGACAGCAATCGACTGGGAATTTATTTACAGGATGAGCCAAATGACTTTAAATACATTAAGGTGTATGGATGCATTCAATTCATTGAAAGTCTGTGGTCAATGACTACTTTGGCTATCCCCAAAATCTCGCAAACTATTTCAAGTTTCTCGGCTTTTGGTGAAATATCGCCAAATAAAGAGTCAAAAAGAAATCTTTCAAATTGAACTCAGCTTGGCGATATCGAAATGTTTGGCTAGAAATCGTTATATCTTACTATTATTGATATTTTATATCTTTCAAACAAATAAGTTTAGAGGAAGTGCGTAAAAAACATTTTTGATTTAATAGACGTGCAAGGAAGTCATGTGTTGGACACATCAGATTTTTTTAAAGTCAAGTTTATAAATAATATATTAATCTAAGTACTTTAGTATTTGAAAGAATAGTAAAATTTTAAATAACATTATTATACGTTTTATGACACAAATTTATTTTATATTATGTATATATATTATGTTTAACTTATCTATAATATTTTTATTTATATTTTACAGTTTTATTGAATTCATGTTAACACAATCTATAATATTTTTATTTATAATATATTTTACAGTTTTATTGAATTCATGTTAACGCAAAGGACAATTATAAGTTTCCATTTCAAAATGTGCAAAATTCTTCATGTGAATCTGTTTTTGTTTATCACCTATTTGGTGATAAACAAATATCAGAAAAATCATATGTTTGTGACTATTGGAGAAGGGATTCTCTGATATACATTACTCGGGGTTTCTGTGCGACTGGGTAAACTGAAAAATTCAAGGATTTTAGGAATCGGAAAAAAAATAGACAAGAAAACTCAGGGGGAAAAAAAAAAAAATTGTTATAACTAGGAAATGCAGGGGAAAATGTGATTTCCCCCTGAAAATCATTTATATAAATTTTTGAAAGTGATTTTATCAACCTTTCAAGTGAATTAGGCAAGTTGGAGTGTTAAGGCTGAATAATTTAGCAACGATACGGAAAAATCTATATTTGGGGATCTAACCAGGCTTACCACTTGAAGGATTGATAACATCACTTTTTAAAATTTGTATAATTTCTGCACTGTATCGGAGTTGTTGCGAATTAATTATTTAATCTGTTCAGTGATGGCAGTAAAGATGGTAAATGCCAACGTTTCTTATGCGAGAAATTTCATCTGGGAGTCGTCCCGATGTGGCTTTGGAAAAACATGTTTTTACCAGGGTTTTTACAACCTTTGAGAAAAACTTAATAATTTGACTATTTTTTGTCACTTTTTTGAAGATTTATCTCTCCATCAATGGCTGAGAGGTTCTGCTATCGAAACTGGATGGTGGGAGGTGCCAGGTTCATACCCTGCTATTTTTTCATTTTCTCTGGGATAAAAGTTCAGGACATTTAATATCACTATTTCCATTTCTATATAACAATATTCACCTAATTCAGTGTCTGATTTGGTAAGTAAAAGAATGCTATACGAAAATAGTTCATTTTAAGGAATATAATAAACACAGAAAACTTTCATCCATGTTTTCATCTTACAAGAAATACAAATTTATAGATAATGTACATTTATCATTATTAAACTTATTAAAACTATTATTATGAGAAGGCACATTACAATATTTATTACAATTATGTAATGCAGGCTAGTTTAATAATTTTTACTTAAAGGAAAATTGCAAATATACTTTTACTACACTTAACTTATCTTAATCATTTTAATGAAAACTAAATGCTTACAAATATTATTTGTTACATAATGTAGTTTGCACAATCACATAATGTAGTTTGCATCATCATGATGTCCTGATGATGATATATCCACATCAATTACATGAGAATACAGTTTTATAAATAGCATTAATATACAATTTATGACTCGGGGAGTTTATTGTATCATTAGGTTTTTACCCCTTTTTCCCAGGTTTTTACCGGTAAAAACCTAGAGCACCCGAATGTTAAGTGGTAAGTCTGAGTTTGATCCCCAGCTCTGGAATTTTTTACATTGTTGCTAAATTAATCCACCTAAACACTCCAACTTGCGTAATTTAATCATTTATATTTTTTATTTTTGAAAGCAAAACTTATGTTTGCATTTGGTATTTCACAATCATGAAAGATTACCAGAAAATGTTGAAGTTGAGCTTTGTCAGTTAAAATTCTACAGGAAATGATGCTGAAAAAATCCTATTTCAATCTTTCCCCATCCTTCTTGTGAATGACATTTTTTTTTCCCTTCAGCATTCCTTGAAGCAGTCCAAAAGCTCTATTTTGATTTTTATGCTATTTTATCTGCTTTCGTGAAGAAAAGGAAAATTTTAAGTTCTTTGAAGAGTAATTCAAAAACCTAGAAAGTGAGCATCCCCTCTGAGAATAAAAAATGAGGTAACTTATGTGCTGAACGAAGAAATAGGAGTACAGCATCCCCATGTCTCCCCTTCGACTACGCTACTGCCTTAAATCTGTTGCTGCATTCAGATTAAGTTCCTTAAATGTGGTGTCCCCCCACTTTTTTGTTAAGGACTGCACTGTGTAAAAGTTATGTGAACTTTTTTTTCCTCTTTGTAAGAACCTATTTTTCTTTTCTTGCAAGGGGTAAAAAAAATTGGATATGCATTTTCATTAAAGTACAGGAAAGCAACCGTAACTCTTTGATGTGCAGTGGTTGCACTGTGAAACCACCTTATTTCAACGCTTTCAGTTGCTACTCACAAAAAAATGAGGTTGAATGGGCCAAATACTGAAAAAGTGCAGCTGTTGCAATCGACCCATTTAACTACCAACAAAATGGCATTTTGTTTGCATTGGGCACTCAATCCAGGTAGTCTTCTATATTGATGTGAAAATTCTTGTGCTGAAAAGGGTTGCGTATGTGACATTTATAAGAAGGGATTCTCAATGGAATACAATTTCAATAAATATATCTTTGTAAAAAGTAGGGCCGACTGCTGCAATGATAATTTTCTGTTCCTCAACCATAATGAAAAATATTAATGGTTTTGAAGTGAATGACAAAGGTGAGTCCTTTTCAATGGGCTCACCATTGCTCAATCACATTTTTCCTTTCCTTTTTGCCTTCGGCAAATAAAAATTGGTTTTTCGTTTTTTCAAAAAATTTCAGAACACATATCTCACTCTTTCTCTATGATCTGGTGACTGTCAGCTGTAAAGTTTGTCTTGGAATTGTTGCATGCCTTGGGCCTTATGTTAAACAGATCATGGATTTGCACTGAAGTATAATTGTTTGAACCTTTTTCAAGTGCGAGACACAATTTCCAGAACTGTTGGCATGTTACAATTTTATTTATATGGTAAAGCAGAAATGGAGACACACAATGCTACCTAATCCTGTGATAATTTTATTTTGGAAAAACTTAATTTGATTACAATTTTTCACATTATCACTAGGGGCCAACACACCTAGACTCGGTATGTTCGCTTTTCGTACTAGGCATTCGGCCCCCAATAAGGCTTATTTGTAAAAAGCGCATAATTTCGACAGACAAAACCCAAAGATTGGATCAGACAGAATGTGACCAAGCTACATGTTGCTTGGTTCTTGTATGTTACTTGAAACATAAAAATTTAAGCATCACACTATTTTTAGTTATGTAAAACCGATGGAATACCTTGCGTGTTTGCCACCTATGATGATTTTTCATAATTTGGCGACTTACATCTATGTATAGTTAATGTGTTATGTATATGTATTGCATATGTTTTCTTTGATAAAATTTACGAAACAGCTAGGATAGCTTGCCACCAATGGTGATTTTTCATTATTTCGCAATTTACACATGCTCATAACCGATAATTACTGCTCAGCTCATGTAATGTTACTGGGAAAACCATTATCCATATATTCATATACAGTGAAACTTCTATTAACGACCACCCCTATTAAGTAACCCCCTCCAACAACAACCAATTTTTTAAGGCACCGATTTTTCGCCCTACCTAATTAATGTCAAAACACCTCTAAGAGACCGCAAAACCCTGTATAAGAGACCATGCCGGACCTCTGTCTAAAAAATTTATTTTTGCGTTTTCTGGAATAAAGTAATCAAAAACTACATTCCAAACCAGTCACTCCACTGCAAATTGAAAATAAGTGCAAGTATAGTTCAACCATCACGAGATGGCAGCCGTGATGTATGCATCATGTGGTGTTTCAAGGGTTCATTTCCACATTTTTCTAAAGAAATGAGAAATGAATGTGGATTACTCATATACATAGATGATTAACCCTAATTTACTTTTTAATTTTTACTTTCTTTAGCTTAAATGCAGAAATAAGCTCTCAAAACACGGCATGATTCACATGTCATAGCAACCAGCTCGTTTCATCAGGTACTGTCTCATCATCTGAAGTCTCTGAGAAAGTAGAAAACTGAAACAATCCGAAATGTTTAAATATCTTGTTAAAATTGAAATTAAAAAGACATATTTGTTTAATTTCTTATTATTATGCGAATTCATAAGTAACAAGAAAAAAATTTTTTAGCAGTTTTTTGAGGGGGAGGAGCTCTCAAATGTTTATACTTCTTTGAGCAACCACCTCTGTTAACGACCAATTTTCCGTGGAATGGAGGGTGATCAGTCTCAAGAAGTTTCACAGTACATAATCCTTTGCAGATTGGCGTATTTAGCACCACAAAATATATCATCTGGGCACACTGACAAATATCCAAGTTGTACTATAACTGTTATAAGGGCATAATTAATGCCACCAAATATTTCTACTGGCAGCAAATACCCAAGCTCAAACTAACCAGCTTTACTATAATTTGCATTTTATTTATTTTTCATTTTCAAGATATTGGGTGCCATTATTTTAAACACGCAGTTTAGATTCACCCTGCTTGAAGAGATTGCCTTTTGCCAATAATACCTGATGCAAAAATGGTACTTTTCAAATCTGTTACAATTAGTTTTTCTGTTTTGGAAAAACGAATAATTGCTAATTCTGCACTCCTGTTATCTGAGAGAACTTACTATTTGAAAATCGTCAACTTTGTGTAACACACTTATTTATTTCACCTACTTTTTAATTAGGCATAAAACTGGTGTAATTCTACTTCATGTTTGTCAATTATGCACAATTCTACATACTTCGAATTGCTTTGTTACAAAGGCATGAATGATTTTATGCTGGCGAAAATTGCCAAACCTGGTAACCATTATGCTTATTTTTTTCAATTTTTTATTAATATCGCCTAAAATAATTCAAATTTCTAAATTTAAGGCACCTCATCCGCTTTCCCTGAATTTTCTGACTCCGTGGACACCTTCGTTGAAATTCAAATCCCCATGTTTTCAGAGGTGATAAGCAGAACAAGCTTTAGACAGTGGCAGTGGCTGTACCTTTTTTTTTAAATATAGAGATTCTTTATAACAAATGTTGAAAATGTTCACCACTGTTTTGAATGCAAACATGAACAACACCAACAATGTAGCGAAATGTGTCAAAAAACTTTGTCCATTATTTTCATGCTTAAATTCAAAATGCTGTTGAACTCTTTCAGCATTTGCTGTAAGGAATGATGTTAGTAAAAAATTGCATTAAATTACGTTTTCCAAAAATAAAATTATCACAGGATTAAGTGACATTCTGCATCTCCATTTCTGTTTTTCTTCACCAATAAAGTCACAAAAGTCCAACCGTGTTGGAAATTGTCTCCCACACTTGAACAAGGCTCAAACAGTTATAATTCAATGGTAGAATAGTTGTCACACCCATCAGATTTTAGGGCAACAAGGATAACCAATGAGTACTCCTTTAAATTGATCACCCCCAGGAACTCAGCATTCCATCATACCTCTTCTAAGGAAAAAGGCCACTTGCATCATTGTCCATCTATGCCATCCTCATCCTCAGACTTGAAGCACTCTTCCTCCTCTTTGTGAGCTTGAGCACATTACGGCAATATCATTTATTTTAAGTACTTTACATTTAGTGGATTCAGAACTTAGTTATATGTTTAATTTAAATTAAGATAGTAATTTCAGCCACACTTACGAGCAGGAAAGGAATTATCTTAAAATATATTTAAATACGGAGGCTTAGTTATAAAGAAAATGCACATTAACACGGGAACCTGTCAGAAGTTTACTAAAATGTTTCCACTTTTCTAAATACATTAAAACATTTTTTAAAAAAACTGCCTTGTGAAGTTCCAAAGTGTTTAAACATACCAGTTTTTCCTATCCCCAAAGAACCATTTTCTTGATGTTTGCATCAAACTTTATCTGTGTAAAACGAATAGCATTTTTAGAGTATTTGGTTCGTAAACAAACACGCTGAGGTGTCTCATGCATCGCTGAAAGAGTTTTGTTGTCATTTTTACAGAAATTCATTTCTAAATTTTAATTTTTTCTGGAGGAGGTGGGGGGGAGATTTGCCATGTCAATAAACATTTTTTGCCTGTGGATGTCACCTTTGAATCAAGTTGGCAGAGACATTCCAGTCTTAGCCAATAGGATTCTAGTGTTTTTCTGCCAAGCTAAATAGCAGTGAAAATAGGATATAGGTAAGCCGCATGCTGCATGTCAAAGTCAGCAAGACCGTATATTGAAGGTTATCATCTGTGTGCGAGATGTAATTTTTTTTCTAAATCTTTTTGAAATCTAGTAGTATTTTTTCCAAGTATGAAGCTTTCTATTTTTATTAACACTAGAAGTGCCGTTGTGGTCATTCTGACCCTTTTCCCAATATCTCATGCTTTATTTCAGTATACCGTTCAACACTGCAGCACATTTTTCTACTTTTACTAAAATTCTACCAAGCATGTTGTGACAAATTTTTAAATTTCTATTTTAATTAGTAAAATAAGTAATTATACCTAAAATAGCCAACAGGGATCATTTCAACCCTACCCTCTGGCTGTTCTAGTGTTAATGGTGTAGTAAAATTTAATCTAAACTTTTTTCTTCTTAATTATTAAATTTTTATAACTTTGCACAAATATTGCTATAATCATAAATTTAAACTCATAATTTAATTTCTCTCACTAAATTTAAAATCTAAATTTAGTAATGGGTTGCTTAAAATATTGTTCACTCACTTTTTTAATTTTAATGCTTTGTATAGATCAAAATACATGTTTATCTTTTGGATCTAATGATCCCTTTTGTACTTTCAGAGTCTGATGATCCCTTTTCTGTAAATGCATCAGTTGAATGAGAAAATAAATACCTGGTATTTTACATCACTGAGTGTGATAGTGATTGTAACTCGCCCTCAAGAGCTCTTCAATTCTGTAAAAACAGCAAAGCATAGGTATTGAAGCTAGGATCTTTATTATACTTTCAAACAACATTTAAGTTCTTTAACAGACATTTTAATCATTTTCAAATGGATAATTTCCATTCAAAATTATTTTAAAATGTAATTTTTACCATATTATTTAAAACAATTTTTTCTCACTTCACCGTCCCTTTCAAAATCATATGTATGTGGTTCTATACAATTTAGGTCTTCCCTGGTAAAACCCAGGTTTGAAACCTTGTATACATGATATTTGTGTTGGTGTAACGGGGTATCTTTATCTCCCTTACTCTTGCTGTACAAAATCAGATTTTTCTAGAAGAGAATGCATTCTGGACAATTGTTCCTTTTTCCTTCTTTTGGATGGCAACGTGCCTTGTGTTTGCTTTAAGTTTTTGCTTTTTCCCATGTGTGGATGACATAGATGAAAAAAAGTGGATCTTGTGTAACACTTAATAAGATCATGCTAGACATTTTTGTTTGTGTTACTTACAAAATTCTTCATTAGTTTTAAATAGTGTTTAGTTCCACTTAATTTTAGTTTTCCATGAATAACAAGGTTTTAAGCCTTTATTAATTTTAAATGCCTGCAAAGTTAGAATATTCATTTTTGCTCCCTTGATTTTAAATTTTCTTTCTTTTTTTATAATTATTTTTGTTTACTTATTTATGGATTTTCTTGCAGGTTTTGCAACTCCTCCAGTGCATGTATAATTTCTCCTTGCCATAAAAAATTCATCTTATAGATTGTTGAATATTTTTGAATGTAGCCCAATACGACTTGAATATAAAACTAATGTAGGCAAAGGAAACGACATGATAGGTTAGTTCTGGATGTCCCGGTTATTGACTTCAATTGAAAACATAAAATATCTTCAGACAATTCATACAAGGTGAGAAAAATTTATGTCATGAAGGTTTAGCATTTTCTTTTATAACAAATGAACTCTTTATAACTACATCAGCAGCCAAAAAATTGCAATATCGTGGCAGTTTTCAAATCATTCTAGTTGTAACAAATGTTACTGTGAATGAGCTGATTGAGTAAAATAAATATCTATGCCTTCTATTTAAAGAAATATTTGTCAAAAGATTATTTGCATAATACATATATACATATATTGAAGAAAAAATTGAAAGAAAAAAAAAACTGTGCAAGAATAGTATTTTATTGAAGTTACTAGAGAGACTGAAATTTCGCATCCATTATAGGTCAGTATTGTTCATTGCATTGTTCATTTTTCTTCCAATGGATAACAAACCTTACGACAGTTGTACGCACAAAGAAACATCTTCTCATCTTTTTCTTTCGAAAGTCGACGCTTGTACTGATAGAAGTCAGAAAACTTTTCAGTGCAATGTTTGTCTGAAGAACTTTACTACACAGTTCAGCTTAAAGAATCATCTTCTTTCCCATACAAGGGAAAAACCGTTTGTGTGTGGAATATGTAACAAAGCATTGTCTTCAAAGAAAACTTTTAAACTACATCTTCTTACACACAATGGAGAAGAAAAACCTTATATGTGTGACATATGCCAGAAGCGATGCTCTCAAAAGAGCGAGTTGGACGTACATCTTCGTACCCACACTGGTGATAAACCTTACGTGTGTTGTATATGCCAGAGAAGGTTCTCTAGGAAAGGACACTTGAACGAACACCTTCGTATCCACAACGAGGAAAAACCTCATGCGTGTGATATATGCCAGAAGCAATTCTCTGGCAAGGGAAACTTGAATAAACACCTTCGTACCCACACTGGTGAAAAACCTTATGTGTGTGGCGTGTGTAAGAAAGCTTTCTCCGACCGAGGAACACTGACCAAGCATTTTGGTACTCACACAGCAGAAAAACCTCACGCGTGTGACCTGTGTCAAAAGAGATTCTCTCAGAAGGGAAACTTGGATAGGCACCTTCGTGCCCACGCTGGCGAAAAACCTTATGTGTGTGATATATGCCAGAAAAGGTTCTCCGGGAAAGAAAACTTGAACGAACACCTTCATATCCACGCAAGCGAAAAACCTCATGTGTGCGATATATGTCAGAAGCGATTCTCTCACAAGGGAAGCTTGAATAAACACCTTCATTTCCACAATGAGGAAAAGCCTCATGTGTGTGACTTGTGTCAAAAGAGATTCTCTTTCAAGGAAACCTTGAAAAGACACCTTCGTACCCACACTGGTGAAAGACCTTATGTGTGTGACTTGTGTAAAAAAGCTTTTTCAGACCCAGGAACGTTGAGTAAACACCATCGTACTCACACTGGAGAAAAACCTTATGCATGTGACATATGCCACAAGCGATTCTCTCAGAAAGGACACTTTAATGTCCATCTCCGTAAACACACTGGTGAATAACCTTAAATGTGTGACTATTGCTAGAAAGCTTTTTCTGACCGAGGAACATTGACTAAACATTTTCATACTCACGTGGCAAAAAAACCGTATGTGTGTAACTTGTGTCAAACAAAATTCTCTCTGAAGGGAAACTTGAATACACACATTCGTACCCACACTGGTGAAAAACCTTATGTGTGTGATATACGTGAGAAGCAATTCTCTCAGAAGGGAATGTTGAATACACACCTCCATGCCCACACTGAGGAAAAACCTTTATGTGTGTGACTTGTGGAAGAAAGCTTTTTCTCTGACAGAGGAACATTGCGACTTATGACGAAAGAGATTCTCTCGGATGGGAACCTTGAATACATGCCTTTGTACACACAATCAGGGAAAACCTCAAATGTGTGATATGTGTAAGAAAGCTTCTTTTGAGCAAGGAACATTGACTAAACATGTTCGTACTCACATAAGAGAAAACCCTTTTGCATGAGATATATTTTTTCAATGATGACTTCTACACAATGAAGTTATATCAATATTTAGGCTAAATATTTTATGTTGATTGCATTATATTACTATATGTATGTTTAGTGAAGCTTGCTTGTTTCAATTTGAAATATAAATGTCAAATTAGGTTATTTTAGTTGTCTAAGTTTGTCCTCAAATCTGAGAACTTAAGAGATCATACATTTTAAAGAGCGTTAGAATAACTGCCCCTTGAATACTACTCACATACAAGCTACACTACAAACTACAGAAAAAAGTAGCTACTATCATAGTTTTGCTACTTGTAACTAGAGATGTGCTGTATATCGCTATCCACATATTTTCTAAAGGAAAAAAAAAAAAAATCTGGAGTGACTCCACTTGACTTTCCGAACACTTACGATTAAGATCATTACCAAGCACTTAAATAAATTTTAATCGATGAATAATTCAAACACATATACCAAATTGAAACTCAATCGAATGCACCGTTTAAACGCTTGCGCACTTTCTAGAATTTCTCCCCATATGCCATTATGCCCTAACATAAAAGAAAGTTTTGTCGTAGCCCTTTAGGAGAACTATAAGTCCTATACACACCAAAATCAATACCAGTCTTGCAACGGTGGTTTATAACATGTATACCCAATTTGAGCTCAATCAAATCTACCGTTTAAACGCTAGCGCACTTTCAAGAAATTCCCCCCATCGGCCATAATGTAAAAGAAATCTTTGTCGTAGCCCTGTAGAAAAACTACACACCAAAGTCCTATACACACCAAAATCAATACCGGTCTTGCGACGGTGGTTTATGATATATATATCCAATTTGAGCTCAATCGAATGCTCCGTTCAGGAGCTATCGTGTTCACTCTTACACACAAACACACATACACACACACACACTTACACACATACATACATACATCTCATAAAAATAGCATAAATGGATTCAGAAGCCCTCAAAACGTGTAAAAACACCAAAATCTCGAAGTGGAATTTTTTCATGATTACAATACTTTCCTTACATGGTACATGTTCGGAAAGTAAAAAAGATCCATCTTAGCGAAAAAAAAAAGATCCAAATCCAAGTCTAATCTACTGACCTTTTGTTAGCTTTTCAGGACGAGTGAAAGATTTTTTAAAAATCTGGAATGACTCTACTTGACTTTCCAAAAGAGGTCTGCGCCGCACAGAAATTGACAGTGGAGGTGTAGTGACCTCAGTAATGTGGTGGCGCACCGCGAATTGAAGAGCAAAAAGAAAGTATAATGAAAATGGGTGTATGCGTACATATATATGTCAAGTCAAATTTTTAGTAAATCTTCAGATTTAAGGTTTGTTAAATGGTTTATTAAGTGCTATACAGCTGCATAGCATGGTAGTTGTGAGAAGAGGGGAGGGAAGATGGGTACCCAGAGCATGGTGAGTTGGGTTAGCAGTTTCTGTGCCCAGAAAGCTCTATTTTCAAGATGTAGTCCTATTTTATGCAGATGAAACCACGTTGGATAATAAGACTTAACTCCACCTTCCTCTCATCTCTAATCCAATCACATACATTTCCTTAAGAGTCCTGCATTTGATTACAAAGATGCTTGCACAGAAAACAAACCCAGAATCGGGTGGCCTGGTGTCTGGCATTTAACTAAAGAAATAAAACATAGCTCCAAGAATGTTCGTGGCAAAAAATTTGATGTATGATAGGAAAGCAAAGTTTACAGTGAAAGTACCCGACTCTATAAACAATACCCAAACTACCTTTTTATACATTATATATACATATATATAAGAGATTTCTGAAACATTAGATAACTAATTGATACCAAAATTTACATTGCAGAAGTAATGTATCTATTCCTCTATTAAAATTCCTTAAAATAACATTTTAATTTTCTTTCTATAAGAAAAAAAAAACAATTGTTGATTGTTTATATTAAACTTCTCTCTAAAATTATGATGCTGATACGTACAATCAGTGTGCCGGTGTCGTGCCCAGCAGAGACGGCATGGCCCTTCGGCGCAGACCTCTACTTTCCAAAAACTTTACCTTTTCCAAGCTTTTAAGTAAATTTTATTCTATTCAATCAAATATGTTATTCATGCTAGTGTTTTTAAAGTAATATGAAAGTTTAAACCGTAATGCATAAGAATACTTTTTGTACCCCTGTACATCCTACACACACAGAAATCAATGCAGTATGTAAGACAGTGACCTATAATAGGTGTACCTAATGTGAGGTGGTGTACCTTTTTTTTTTTTTTTTTTAATTAAAAACCTGCCTTCTGTAGGGGTGGGGGGAGGGACTGAAGGATGTTCTGCAGTTTTAACGCTCAGAATGTTTTTCTTGCCTCTAAAAATGTAAAAACAGATTTGGAAATTGCTATTATTTTAAAAAGAGTGGAACCTGAAATGGGGGAAAAAAGTAAACATACATAAATTAGAAAAAGGTAGAAATATTTGTTGGGGGGAGGGGGGGGGGAAAGAAATATCGACCTTCAGGACCATGCAGCAAGTTGAACTAAAAATTTAATGTTTGGGGGAGGGAGAGAAAGGGAAAAATACACTGGGAAATTTTCCGAAATAAAACATTTTAAAACAGTTGAGACACTAAAAGTAAATGTGTTTCTATTACAGACTTAAACTTAGTATTGCATTTTATTGAATGAAGCATAAGCATAATTATTTTAAAAGAATATTACAAAATACAGGGTGATTATGATTAAAGTTCCACTTTAAAACGATCAAAAAAGGAAAACTACTGGAGCCAATGTTATCAAACCTGGTAATTGTGTAAAGGTGGTCAGAGGATTTATTATCGGGGGAAACACAGTTCAAAAATTCAACACCAGGGGCAAGGATGTATTTAAAGGGGGGGGGGAGTCCAGACCACCTCCCCCCACAAAATTTTGATTTTTGTCACTAAAATGATAATGATATAGATTCTTTTTGAGAAAAATTACTGCCTTTTTTACCGTTTGGACCCCTCCGAAACTTTTGAACACCTGCCAAGATGTTCTTCATGGAGGAGGGGGGGGGGTTGGACCCCTGACCCCCCCCCTCCTTTAAATACGTCCTTGCCCCTGGTGCTGAATTTTTGAGCTTTTTTCTCCCGAATAATAAATCTCCTGACCACTCTTACACAGTTACCAAGTTTGACAACATTTGGTCCTTTAGTTTTCCATTTCTGATCATTTTAAAGTGGAACTTTAATTATGATCAGCCCGTCCTTGAATGTCCTTGTTAAATTTGTAACATATTTGAAAATGAGAAATATTTACAAATCTCAATTTAAAATTTTGAAAAGAAATTACTTATTTTAATAAACCTTTATTATCTTTTCACATATGATACATAATTAAGAGATAGAGTGTGAGGCCTGTCATTTAAATAAGAAAAAAAATCTTCACAAAATTTGAATATACAAAACTGTCTAAAATTATTTACATACCCTAAAGCATGTAAATAAATTCCCAGTTTAACGAGGAATTTAAAATACTTTGTTTTGTATTTATTAGTGATAATTTTTGTTTTATTATAATTAGTTTTTTTATTCTTCATTTAAGTTCTAGAATGATTTTACTTTAATAACTAGTTTTCTAAACTCATTATTTGTGTTTAAATAAGCATGTTGATTATACAAAATGAAAAGCCGCTTTTTTTTTTTTAATTTGTTGTTAATTTTTTAATATCTGAAATACAACCTGCAGCAATCTAAATCACATGTAACCACATTTGAAAAACTGAAAATTCATTCCATGATGCCAGAAACCCAGTTATTACAGTGTATATAGTTTATAAACTGCTTACATTTGGGCAGTTTTGGAGATTACAGTACTGTCTATAAATCACTGTTCGGTTCTTTACGGATTTTTAAAAAATATGTTAGGGCAAGTTTTTGGAGATGCTTTCTGTCATGTCTGTAACCTTGAAGACGTTTTTTATGATTTGTGAATAAATGTAAATTTAAATTTTTCAGAATGTAATGTGCAATTATGTTTAGGTTTTTTGCATGTTTTTAATCGGCAATATTTAAATTTTCCATTTTGGGGACGTCATGAAAAAATTGACAAAATGTGCTATAACAAGCTGGAGATATGCATAATAAGGTAACACGAGATATGCATAAAGGCTGCCATTGTTTGCAACCTTTTACGTCAAGAAAAAAAATTTGCCCTCCAAAAATTTTCATGGCGCACCTGAAACGGAAAAGTACATTTTTAAAATATTTACATCCAGTCCATGAATTTTTATTCAATAATTGTTATTATTATTATTTCGTAATATTTATTTAAATATCATTTTACAAATGCATTAATTCTGGGATATTGGTCAGTAGAAATTAAGATGAATGTGCTTAGATGAAAGACTAGAAAACTCATAATGGTATATGTGTGTATGTAGGGTTTATCGAAAAAACTTTTTTCGAAATTCGCTTACCCTTAGTGCTATTGTTTGGGCAAATTGGCTCAATAAAAAGTGTGCTAAATTTCAACTCGATTGGTTAATGCCTTCAGTTGCCGCATTGGACATAAATTTTGAAGGGGAAAAGAAATGAAAAAAAGCAAATTTTTGAAAAATTTCTAAAAAATAATTTTTTTTGAAAATTTCTTCTCCCTAGCACTGAAATTTACTTAAATGGCTCAATAATAATTGTGCAAATTTTCAGCTCGATTGATTAATATGTTCAGTTGCCGCGATGAACCTAAAGTTTGAAAAAAAAGGGAAAAACAAGTAAATTTCTCTGACACTTTTTAGAGACATTTCAATTCTTTAATATTAATATTTTGTATGTACTATTAAGTTCAATAACCTATGAAACGTAAGAAATGTGTTTGCAATATCCATTAACAAATAGTGCTGTAATCGTAAGCTTACGTTATTCCTCCCGATCGGATTCCTTGTGACTACTTTCTGAGGGGATACGTAAGGAGATTCTCGGCCAGCGAAAATGAAGCTGCGAAGTCCCATGTAATCCTATGAGAAAATCTCTCTCATAACATCGATAGTTATTAACACTCAGTCTTGATTTTTCCCCCAGTATTCATCTAGTATCACTATGTTTTTAATGCCTTTTCTAAAATTTTGATATTACTTTAACTTGAGGGGGTGGGGGAGGGATTGGGAGCTCCGAATATTTTTCAACATAAAGTCCATTCATTTATCATTTTTAACATAAAAATGTCGCCTTTACATCTATGACCACCTTCCCTTAAAGAAAGCCTGTGTAATCATTTGTCTCCGGATTGAAAGACACTGTCCACCTGAACTCTTCCAATATGCTAGACAGCTTGAATTGCCGATGAGCGCAGTATATGAATCCATTCCCACTCAGACATTACTGGATCAGATTTTTCTAGTTATCTTGAGGAAAAATTTAGGGGTCGCGTTATATTCGAGCCAATAACGTATGACAGCAATACTTTCGGAGACAGAAAACAAGAATTAAAAAAATCCAAAATTTCTAAATATTTTATTAAAATTTAAATTTAAAAGATATGTTTGTATGGTTGGTTATGTATTAGTATGCAGTTCCATAAATATTAAAACTAACATACTTTTTTTGCTTGGCTATCAAATTTTTATACTTCATTGAGTAACCACCGATTTTTTGCAGAACGAAGGGTAGACGCTCTTGAGAAGTTTCACTGTATGTATATGTGTGTGCTCATGCATCACTGAAAGAGTTTTGTTGTCACTTTTACAGAAATTTATTTCTAAATTTTAATTTTTCTTCTGGAAGGGGGGGGGGGGAGATTTGCCATGTCAATAAACATTTTTTGCCTTTGGGATTCACCTTCGAATCCAGTTGTCAGAGACGTTACAGTCCTAGCCAATGGGATTCTAGTCTTTTTCTGCCAAGCTAAATAGCAGTGAAAATTGGATATAGGTATGCCGTATGCTGCATGTCAAAGTCAGCAAGACACTATTGAAGGTTATCATCTGTGTGTGAGATGTAATTTTTTTTCTAAATCTTTTTTAAATCTAGTAGTATTTTTCTCAAGTATGAAGCTAGCTATTTCTGTTTTTAATAACACTAGAAGTGATATTGGGGTCATTCTCACCCTTTCCCCAATATCTCCTGCTTTATTTCAGTATACAGTTCAACACCGCAGCTCATTTTTCTACTTTTCTTAAATTCTACCAAGCATGTTGTTCACTGCCCCTTTCAAAATCATATGTATGTGCTTGTATACTATTTAGGTCATCCCTGGTAAAACCCCTTTTGAAACCTTATATACATGTATAGTTGACATGTTGAAATACCTGTTTCCGACGTATGAGATATATTTCGGCTGCTGCACAGCCATCATCAGTCACCACATGCTTCTCCGTCAATGGCAGTCTCGCCGCACCTCTCCTCCTCCTCTCTCTCGAACTTTTGCTTTATGACGTCACTCCATGCTCTGTCGATACTGGCATGCGTCATATCGCTGATGCTTCCCTCTGTCGTGGAAATTTCTAAGCTTTATCGGATATAGGCATATATTTTATTGTTATAATTAGCTATTTTCTTGATATTTTCAAAGTCTATTGTTAAATTTTCTTTATCTGCTAAGCGAGCTAGGGCAGTGTTTTGTTTATTGAATTTAATATCGTTAATATGTTCAGTTTTTCTTTCGTCATTTTTCTTTTTGTTACACCTATATAGCAGCCTTTATGATTGGTTTCAATAATAGAAAGATTAATTTTGTATATTCCTGCAGTATCTAATGAGTTAATTTGGCCTTTTTCAGACCGAACACATTGAAAAATATTTTTATTGGGTTTAATTGGTATTCTGAATTTCTTTTTTAAAGTTCCATTAGAGATTTTATTTGCTATCCCTCTGCTGAATGGAATAGCAGTAGAGTATTTTAAATTTTCTTTTTGTTGAACTTTTATAATATTTAAACGGCATTTACCTGCTTTCAAAATTTTTTCAAAGATCTCGCGTGGGTAGTTTGCTTCTTGACATTGGTTTCTAATGTATGAGATTTCTTTAAGCAATAATTTAGTGTTAGAGCATATATTGAAGGCTCTGTCTATATAGGAAGGTATGGCTGCTATTTTGTAGTTTAAGGGGGTTTTTGATTTAAAATTAACTATGTTGGTATTACTGATCGGTTTTCGAAAAACTGTGGTTTGTAAGAGATTATTGTTTTTTATAATGGTTACGTCAAGGTAGTTAAGGGTATTATCTTTTTCTTTTTCATACGTAAATTTAATGTTCTGATCTAATTCATTAAGTTGTTCAAGTAAATCAGTTTCTTGGTCCTTATGTATGTTTAGTACCACGAATATGTTGTCAACATATCATAGCCATAATTTTATGGTTTTATTAAAGTTTTGTTTGATGTTTTCTTCAAGTATACGCATTTTCCAGTCTGCTATTATTCCTGATAGGCATAATCCCATGGGTACTCCCTGATTCTGTTGATAATATTTTTGATTAAATTGGAAGTATGAGTTATTAAAAATTAAATTAATGGCACTAGTTAGTGTGGCTTATATCTTCATTGAAAACGGAGTGAATTTGTTTGTTAATAATTTGGTTCATTTCTTGATGTCTATTGAAGGGTAGAGGTTAACAACATCAAAACTAGCTATTATTTCATTGTCATTAATGGTATAGTCGCGAATTTGTTTTATGAAGTCTTCGGTAGAGTTTAGTACACTATTCGATGGAGGAATTATTTTTTGGAGAATGTTTTTCATGTATTTTTCTAAGGAGTAGGTAGGTCCTTCACATTTGCTTACTATAGGCCGGAGGGAAGGAGGGCTCTTATGGTCTTTAAATTTTGCGAAAATTCGGGGGGCTATACATGCTGAGTTGTTGTATTTAGGTGCATTTTTGTCTGGCCAAATTCCATTTTTAATAAGTAATTTGAGAGTTTGGCTGATTTTATTAATATGGTCTTTAGCAAGGGAAGTTACGTTAAGGGTTTTTATTGTTTGTTCCATTTTTTCTTGGTAATCGTTTTTATTAAGGATAACAATTTTTCCGGTTTTATCTGAACTAAGGCAAGTGATGTTTTGATTTTCTTTAAGTTTTTTGAGGCATAATCGGTCTTCTTTATCTTTTGTTGGGATCTTGAGTTTCTTTTTAAGTTCTTTTTGGGCTATGGAGTGGACCTCTTGTTTGTCTGAAGATGGAATTGAATTAATGGCAGTTTCAATGTCGGCGATGTAATCGTTAATATTGATATTATCATCTAGAATAAATTTAGGGCCGAGGTTTTTACGTATTTTTCTGTTGGGTAGTGAGTTTTATCGACGAGAGGTTGATAAATTGATCTTCTTTTTGTTCATTTGCTTTAGCATGGCATATTTTATTTTTAATCCAGAAATTAAGCTTTTTGTGGTGATTGCTATGGTAAATTTCTTTTTCTTTTTTACAGAACTTATTTATTTTATTTATCTTAAGTTTATATTCATTTGAGGTACAGTTAGTTCTTAATTTGTTGTTGTAAAGTTTTTTCCTCTATAGTTAAAATGGCTATATTGGCGTACTTTTTTCTGATATATTTTCTAAGTAAGCATTGCTCAAATTTTTTTAACTCAAAAGGGAATTCTTGGTTTAGGAAGGTATTCTTGATTTTTATAAATTTAGGCGTGATTTTATAGTAAATGCAGTCTTTCAGAAAATTATTATGCTGAAATTCTCTTACTTTGCGTTTAGAAAAGTAGCGGAGTTTGCTATATATATATGCTCTATATCCATAGTAGCTTTCGTTGCTGACATCTTGCGAGGAAAAAATCTTGCTGTTGTTGACACCTGGAAGTTGACGGCTAGAGGGCCACGTTCTGAAGCAGCGTTAAAAACAAGGTAAAAAATTTTAAAAGACCCAGTATCAGTCGATGCATTATAAAATTTAAAAGGTGAGTTATGCCGGATTATTATATAGTTGACATGTTGAAATACCTATATATATTTCGGTTGCCGCACAGCCATCATCAGTCACCACGTGCTTCTTCCGTCAATGGCAGTCTCGTCGCACCTCTCCTCCTCCTCGCTCTTGAACTTTCGCTTTATGACGTCACTCCATGCTCTGTCGATACTGGCATGCGTCATATTGTTGATGCTTCCCTCTGTCTTTTTCTTTTGTTTATTTTTCTTTTGAAGAAAAACTGAACATATTAACGATATTAAATTCAATAAACAAAACACTGCCCTAGCTCGCTTAGCAGCTAAAGAAAATTTAACAATAGACTTTGAAAATATCAAGAAAATAGCTAATTATAACAATAAAATATATGCCTATATCTGAGAAAGCTTAGAAATTTCCACGACAGAGGGAAGCATCAACGATATGATGCATGCCAGTATCGACAGAGCATGGAGTGACGTCATAAAGCAGAAGTTCGAGAGAGAGGAGGAGGAGGAGGAGAGGTGCGGCGAGACTGCCATTGACGGAGAAGCATGTGTGTTGGTTAACACATTTCTTTTATGTTTCCCAAACCTTTATTTCATTTAACTTTCAAATAACATCTTTAAAAGCAAATATCAATCTAGTAAAACATAATTATATTCCTTAAAACTTAATTTACAACTTAAAATGCATAAGTAAGCCTTCCTCAAAGATGTAAACAAACTCTTATTGAAGCACACATTAAAGTGCCACTTCAAGTTAAAGTTACAGTTCAGTTAAAGTTAGTATTTTTGTTGCTTCACTGCAACTGAACCTTCTAGTTCTAAATGTCATATCAAATCATAACTTTTTAATTGTAATTTTATAACCCCCTATTATTTATAAACAACCATTTGTCAATAATTAATTTTTTTATATTTAATTGTTCCACTAAGCCCTCTGCTCAGAGTTTATGCAAATATCATTAGCCTTGTTGTGATTGGGTGACATGGCAACCTGTGATTGGATGATGACATGGCAATCTATTATTGGTTAATGCATATATATAAGAAACTGTGCTAATGCATCAGTATTCAGTTTTTGAAAGCACTGAAGTCCAGTGCAAGGTATTTGTATCTATTAATGTTCTTGTTTAAATAAATGTTTGTTCAAGTTTTAACTTTTTGTGGTGTTTACTAGTTTCAGGGAGCACACAATGTGATGGCTGTGCGGCAGCCGAAATCTATCTCATACGTCGGAAATAGGTATTTCAACATGTCAACTGTATAATAATCCGGCGTAATTCACCTTTTAAAGTTTTTAACTTATATACATGATATTTGTGTTGGGGTAATGGGGTATCTTTATCTCCCTTACTCTTGCTGTACAAAATCTGATTTTTCTAGAGGAGAATGCATTCTGGACAATTCTTCCTTTATCCTTCTTTTGGATAGCAACTTGCCTTGTGTTTGCTTTAAGTTTTCACTTTTTCCCATGTCTGGATGACATAGATGAAAAAAGTGGAACTTGTGCAACACTTAATTGGATCATGGTAGACATTTTTGTTTGTGTTATTTACAAAAATCTTTGTTAATTTTAAATTTAGTTTACATTAATTTTAGTTTTCCACAAATAACAAGTTTTTAAGTCTTTGTTTATTTTAAATGCCCTGCAAAGTTAGAATATTCATTTTTGCTCCCTAGATTTCAAATTTTCTTTCTTTTCTTATAATTATTTTTGTTTACTTATTTATGAATTTTCTTGCAGGTTTTGCAACTCCTCCAGTGCATGTATAATTTTTCCTTGCCATAAAAAGTTTCATCTTAGCGATTGTTGAGTATTTTGGAATGTAGCAAAGTAAGACTTTGTATAAATCTGACAAAGTATAAATCTGAAGTAGGCAATTGAAACAACATGATAGGTTAGTTCTGAATGTCCCAGTTATTGACTTCAGTTGAAAACATAAAATATCTTCAGACATTTCATACAAGGTGAGAAAAACTTATATCATGAAGGTTTAGCATTTTCTTTTATAACAAATGAACTCTTAATAATTACATCAGCAGCTAAAAGTTGCAATATCGTGGCAGTCTTCAAATGTTTCACCAAATGTTACTGTGAATGAATTGTGATTGAGTGAAATAAATAACTATGCCTCCTATTTAAAGAAATATTTATCAAAAGATTGTTTATATAATACATATATACATATATTGACCAAAAAATTGGAAGAAAAAAAAAACTGTGCAACAACAATAGTGTTTTATTAAAGTTAGCTGGGAAAGAGAGAATTCTCATCCATAATAAGTCAGTTGTTCATTGCCATTTTTCTTCCAATGGATGAAAAACCTTACGATAATTGTACGCACGAAGAAACATTTCCTCATCTTTTTCTTTCAAAAGTTGACACTTGTACTGGTGGAAGTGAGAAAACTTTCAAGTGCAGTGTTTGTCTGCAGAGCTTTACTACGCAGTTCAGCTTAAAGAAACATCTTCATTCCCATACAAAAGAAAAACCTTTTGTCTGTGACATATGCCAGAAAGGATTTTCTCAGAAAGGATGCATGAATAAACATCTTCGCACTCACACAGGAGAAAAACCATATGTGTGTGACATTTGTCAGAGAGGATTTTCTCAGAAAGGAAACTTCAATGCACACCTTCGTACCCACACTGGTGAAAAACCTTATGTATGTGACATATGCCAGAAAGGATTTTGTCACAAGGGAAACTTCAATGCACACCTTCGTACTCACACTGGTGAAAAACCTTATGTGTGTGACTTGTGTAAGAAAGCTTTTTCTGACCGAGGAACACTGACTAAACATTTTCGTACTCACAGAGCAGAAAAGCCTTATGTGTGTGACTTATGCCAAAAGACATTCTCTCAGAAGGGAAACTTGAGTACACACCTTTGTACAGAAACTGGTGAAAAACCTTATGTGCGTGATATACGTCAGAAAAGATTCAGGGAAAGGACACTTGAATGAACATCTTATCGACACTAGCAAAAAACCTTATGTGTGTGATATATGTGAGAAGCAATTCTCTCAGGAGAGAACGTTGAATACACACCTCCATGCCCACACTGCGTAAAAACCTTATGTGTGTGACTTGTTTAAGAAAGATTTTTCTGACTGAGGAACGTTGCGACTTACGTCAAAAGAGATCAGAGGCACAGAGAGCCAAGTCGGGGTGCCGGGGAAAAAATCTTAGGGGTCCCTTTTGCTATCCAGAAATCCTTTTGATGTCATATTAGATCAATCATTTATTCCTTTTTTAAATTGTTAATCATTTAAAGAAACTTTAAATTAATAGTAATTGGAAAATAATTAATAGAATTAAAAGTATGAGTTTAAAAGAGTATTATACTTTAATAAACATCCATGCTCTAAAAAATACCAACATTTTTTTTTTTTGAAGGTTTCGACCTTCCATAGAGAAACTGTATTTGAAACGTTAACATTTTTGCATGGCATGTTTCCTCAGTACTGAAAAAATTAATATTTTTATTCATACTTCCATGCAAGCAGGTAGCCAAAAAAATTTGAGAAGTCCAAGAAAGTGGAAATTTCAAAATTTCTCAAAGTCTTGATCTTGGACATTTTGTTAAGGAAAATTCAAAATTTCAGATATTGAGTGGGCCCATAGTCTCTCCTCTGGCTATACCCTTTCTTCCACTATTTAACAATGTGTCTCGGGGGGAAAAAAATGATTTCTTGTTAAATAAATCTTCTCTACTTTTAGTCATGACAAACCATTGAATAACACCGCCAATGTCTACTTTTCTTGCAAAAGACTCAATCACTAACACTCCCCGTTTTTGTCAATAGGTGGTTTACGCTCTAGCTGGCTTTTTGTAATTTCATTCAAAAATTAATTTGAAACATCCACGGACATAATATGAATTTGGACATTTTTTTTTTTTTACAAAATTGACCACACACAATTAAGTATCCTATAAACTGCAAAAACGGGGCCCCTTTGCAAGCTGTGGCCCTGGGGATTTTTCCCCTGCTCCCCCTCCCTCTCTGCGCCACTGAAAGAGATTCTCTTGCATGGGAACCTTGAATACACACCTCCGTACCCATTCGATTATTCATTAATATAAGTGTATTATTTCGAAAGGGGCCTACTTTGAAGGCGATAAAATAAATTTGGATGAATAATAAACATTTTGTGTTTTATTGACCAATTCCCAGAACTTTTTTGACAGAATGTATGATAGGAAAGCAAAGCTTACAATGAAAGTACCCCACTCAATGAACAATACCCAAACTACCTTTTTATACATATGTATATGAAATTTCTGAAACATTAAATAACTAGTTGATACCAAAATTTACATTGCACAAGTAAAGTTCCTCTATTAGAATTCATAACATTTTAATTTTCTTTAAAAAAAAAAACCCGGTTGTTGATTGTTTACTCTAAACTTCTCTTTAAAAGTATGGTGCTGATACGCACAATCGGTGAGCTGGAGTTGTGCTCAGCAGAGATGGTATGTCACAGGATTACGATCCTAATCCCGCGGGATTGACACTCATAATTTTTTTTTTTTTTTAATTACAGTTTCACGCTGCTTTCCCAATCAACAAACCAAAAAATTTTGTTTATTTATGTCTCTGATCTAACAATAAACGAATCAATAATTACAAATTTGAATTTAAAGTTTTATTTTTTAAATCATCTTCCAATGGGAGTCTGAATCGAATATCTAAATCTAAAGATTGTAATATGAATTTTTCGTAGAGTTCCCATTCTCCAAGTGAACTGAAATATTTCATACTATTTATCTCTTAGCGAGCAGTCACGAATTAATTATAAAAAGTTTTTATTTTAGTTTTTAATTTTTTTATAATTCACACTTTTAATTATTTTACTAAAATTAAATCTAGACTAGGAAATGGTTCATTGGATTTGTTCGATTTTGTACGTTATTTTTTCAGCAACTAAGAAAATAACATAAGTATGTTAACATATCTATAAATTGTATATTCCTCATCTTTAGCAACTAACATAAGACATAACTTAGTATATTATTCTGAAATCATGATTATAATTTTCATATTTCTAAGTTATTGTATAATAATTAATCTTATTATTATTAAAGTTACACTTCATAGTGCTTAAAATCTTACATTTTCCTACTTTTCTCTGTTGAAAGGAAGTCCTAACTAAATAAAATGTCAATCCCGCGGGATCAGTGACTCTCAATCCCGAAATCTTGCAGGACAAAAAACAGTGCGGGTTTGCATTCCCCATTGTTGGAGTTGTATGTATGTATGCGCATGTGCGTTATTCTTACTTTGATTTACAATTTTACGGGTAACGATAAATTCGCGGTTGACTTTGTATACACTTAAACGAACGGGAAACCTTACTTTACGCTGTGATGACTTTGCGATTGAAAGTTAGCATAATCAATCGCATTTTATGTTGTAATGAAGAGGGCGTATCAGGATCCCGCCACTAAGCAAGTTTGGTGGTGTAAATGCTTTATACCGTGCTGCTCGAGGAAAAGTAAGCAAGTCGGAGATTCAGAAATGGTTGCAGGATGTAGATGCATACTTTCTCCACAAACCAGCACCCAAGAAGTTTCCCACAAACTGTGTGATTGTATATTCGAAAGATCATCAGTGGCAAGCGGATCTGGTAGACCTATCCAACCTCAAAGACTGGAATCTTGGTATAAATATATTTTATGTTGTATCGATATCCTATCTAAATTCAGTTCGTGGCCTCCCTTAAATCGAAGCGAGGAGAGGATATTGTGAATGCTTTTAGATCCTTCTTTTCCGAACGCAAACGCAAATTTTACAAACAGATCAAGGACTGAATCAAATGCAAGTTTCAATCTTTCTAAAACAACACACGTGCGGTTTTTCACTACTTATAATAATACAAAAGCATCTGTAATTGAAAGATTTAATCGAACATTGAAACGAAAATGTGGAAATATTTTACAAACACCGTACTATCGCTATATATCGCCATTCATAAGTAAGTAACCGATTCCATGGTTCCAGGTTGACGTGGAGACAGATTTATTTAATATATCATCTTTTAAAGTGAGTGGCAACAGCAGAGAAAGAATGGAAGAAAAATAGAACCATATGAATAGAACAGCTCACTGTTTATTATGTTTTACATATAATCCAGTCATTTGGTCGAAAAAAAGGGGGTTACCTGGAAAGTTTTCCGGGAGTTTTGAAAATGGGCAATTTTATAGATTTCGATGTGCTCTTTCCGAATTTCAACTTTGCCTCCTCGTATCTTTGCCGCTCGCTGCCGCTATATTCGAAAAATGGCGCCCAAAAGCAGTTTTTTGGAAGTATCTCCTTTTCGACTCATTTCACGAAAAAAACAATTACAGAAAAGGAAACTGAGATAATTTCCTACAATTTATGTAATTACCTTTTTTTCGTAAATTCGATAGTTTTGGCGTACGAGCGCCGCAAAATGTAGTTCAGTATGCGTTTTGGCCAAAAAACGTATTTCCACACCACCTTGTGAGGTAGAGTAAGCGGTGTGTTTTTTTTTTTTTCCGTGGTATCCCCAGTTGTCCTAATCCACGTGCATTTAACTCAGGGATAGGCAAACTACAGCCCGCGGACCAAATCCGGCCCGCAGATCAAGGACGTACCCAGAAAAAAATTTCGGGGGGGTCCAAGCGGTGAAAAAGGCAGAATTTTTCCCCAAAAGACTTCATCATTCTTATTTTGTTAACAAAAACTAAAATTTCGGGGGGTTCTGGACCCCCCCCCCCCTGGGTACGTCCTTGCCGCAGATAGAATTTTGCAGGATGTGTTTTTGAGCGAGTTTGGTAGCTGAAAGACGACATTGTGTTGTATATTATTGTAGGAAATTTTCTCTAGTTTCCTTTTTTGTAATTGTTTTTTTTTCGTGAAATGAGTCGGAAAGGAGATATTGCCAAAAAACTGCTTTTGGGCGCCATTTTTCGAATATAGCGGCAAAGATACGTGGGGGCAAAGTTGAAATTCGGAAAGAGCATATCGAAATCTATAAAATTGCCATTTTCAAAACTCCCGGAAAACTTTCCAGGTAAAACTACCAAATGACTGGACTAATATAGATTTGATGTATGTGTGATGCGAGTTTAGAGATGCAGTTTTATTTGTAAAGAGTTTGTAAGTTTTCTAAATAATGTAAATACATATTTAACCGGTTTAAAAGAACTTCTTATGTGTCAGTTCAATCCAGCTGTCTCATTTTATTGAGTTTTTCTTTTATCAGTCGCCGACAGATATTGTTAATGCCATTTTTCGCAAGGTTGGCGATACTTACGATAAAATTTGATTGTTAGTAAATTTTACTATAAATATGGCCAGTATATGGTAAAAATAACCAACAGCACTGAACATTTTTTAATTCTTTGTAGTAAATTATGTTTCTTGACATTGAATTGCAAAACTTACAAAATGAATAAATTTTTTTAATTTTAATAAAAAGTTTTCAAAATACTATATATATAATTTAAATCTTTCTTACAGTATACTGTTTTGAGCTATGGATTAAAAAAGCAAATATTTAGCTGTAATTAGGGTTCGTGCCTAGACTGAGGGAGGGGGGGGGGTAGGACGTCCAAACCCCGCAACCCCCTCCCCCCCCCTCCTTATATATGTCCGTGGCTAGGCAACACCACCTTTCGTTATTTCTGCACGACTCGAGAAGCACTATTATTCGACTTGATTTTAATCTTTCGAGAGCCATTGAAAAGTCGGTATATATTTATGATCGTATCTCTGGCACTTTTAAGGATATATTTCTCAAATTTCGTACATTCCCTCAGTAATGTATGGGATACATTTTACCAACTAGGAATTTTTATGTACGAGGGGGGGGGGGGGGTGGGGGGGGGGGGGGGGGGGGGGCGTATGCAAATACTTTAAATAAGTGTCATGTTTTAAAAGTTAACGTAAGGAAAGTATTCTTAATGTGGTATTTCCTCCTACCTTATTTGCAACATTTTTTTCAATTTACGTTGGCTACTTATCTCTCAAGAATGAAAGCGTGTTGCCACCTTTATGGGTCACCCTTTATAAAATCCATCATTTGTGCCGCTCAGGCCAACTTACTTTGGCTACCCCAGCTCTATTATTAAACTTCCCCCATGAACAGAATTCTACAGGTAAAACGGGTGCACGGATTGTAACCAAATTTGGTATAGAGACAATACAACAGATGAGCTGAAAGAATTTCGGAAAGAAAATAGTTCAAAACATGTCCACTAGGTGATGCTTTGTATAAAAAACAGCAAATTTAACAACGGAAAAGGCTAATTCGATATGTATAGACAATTGCAACATTTGTTCAATAGTTTTTTAGACTATTTGTAGCTTATTTGCGTCATTTTAACCCTTTGAGGCGCAATAACCCTTTCCCAATGCTGAAAAAAGGGCACAGCCAGCTGTCGTCAAAAAAGGGTCTCTAGATCTGTGGCACGCGATGAACGTTTCGATCGACCGCCATCTTGCTGGTCGTTAAGTCGAGAGATGGCAACGGCTGCCCTTTTTTCAGCATTGGGCAATCTATCCAGCTGTTCTGGCATGCTTCCATTTTTCAGCAGATGTCAGTGCTGTTCAAAATAATCGTGACCATTTTTTTGCGGGAAAGGACGTGCTAAAAAGTAAAGGATTCTCGTGGAGCTATGTCACCCACAACTATTTTTATAGAAATCAAATCTATTGCATAATGCTGAGCTTCACCTGGTGGACTTTTTTGAACTAATCTTTTTATATAAAAAAAACTTCCTTGGGAGCATTTCGTGCACAGCCCGCATGCCAAATTTGGTGGCAATCGGCTCACCAGTTTGCTGTTTATAGGGGAACTTCAGTTGTTACCATCCTGTACATAAGTAGGCAACTTTGAAACATTAAAGAAATCGGTCTGCAGTCAATCGTCATAATTTTTCAGCAGCGGTTCTGAATTCTTCGTTCTTCCATGTTTTGTCTAAGTCACTAAATCCCACTAAAGAGATCCCCCCCCCCTATTTACTTTAACAATGATCGCGCCCCGTTCTGAACATTTAGATATATCAGGTTGTAACGAAAGTTTTCCGCCATATCTGCCTGAAAATCACTCCTTAGATAACTGTTTTTGAACTTTCGGTACCCAACCTGCACAGTGTCCCATGATACAACAATAGTACTTAAAGCTGTACTCATAATTCGTTGATATTATGTAGTTGACTTTTTGCAACACAACTGGAAGTAAATGATGGTTCTAATCCTCTAGAGTGATAGTTCCATTTGAGACACCTTATACTTAATGATAACTCTATTTTTTACAGATTTCACAACACAGTGTTATAAAGTAAACCTCTTTCTTTCAAATGCCAAAAATCGTTTGACAAAATAGGAGCCAATACGCCAACGAGAACTGTGTGATGACGAAGTTTGCGTGGCGGGAAACTTTCGTTACAACCTAATAATTTAAGAGTACTATCGTAAATTTTGTGAAAGAAAACGCGTAAGTGACTTTTTCAAATGTAGCTTTGAAAAAGTCACTTCGATGCCCGAATGATGCATATCATAAGAGAGACCACAGCATCTAAGTCCGACATCTGCTCGTAATGCATCCTTCGGCGAGGCATTGTTACAGCCGACGTAAGATATCGCAGTCGAAGTGCAAACAGAAAATTTAACCATCAGATTGAGAATCGTTCCTTATACGCACCTTCTGAATGCGCAGTTCCGATGCGCTAGTGATTACGCTATTCATTCATTGGATTCCAGGTGTTAATTATTTGCATGTTCGCTCCGAATGTCTTTGCATACGAAATTTCATTACGACTTCTTCGTGGGGCGTCGATTTTCCGTTATAGAGTGTATTTCGTAAAAATGAAAATTTTTTTACCTCGAGTTACCTAAAAGAAGTTGCCCGCTGAATTTTAGCACGAATTACCTGAAAGTAGTTCTCCGCTGAATTTTTCGCGGTGTAAAAGTGATCAGCTGATGCAAGTGAGATACATCAGGCGCCTGTACGTGTAGCAATACGCTGTAACTTTCAATCGCCAGCTGAGCACTTTTCCACCACGACACTCAGCGGTTCATGTTATATTTAAGTAAAGAAATAACTGATAAAGTTAACTTCATAAAACTGTGTGTGATAAAGTTAACTACACCAAATTTCAGCTTTTTTATTATTGTTTTACTTAACGGGTGTTCTTTACACGTTGACGTACGATCGTCCGCTATATAGCCGAATGCAGATCATTTGTATTGAACGTGATAAACACATGTACAAAGTATCAACTTTTTTACTATAATTATTTTTACTTTCCGAACATGTACCATGTAAGGAAAGTATTGTAATCATGAAAAAATTCGAATTCGAGATCTTGGTGTATTGACACGTTTTGGGGTCTTCTGAATTCATTTATGCTATTTTTACGAGATGTATGTATGTATGTGTGTGTGTGTGTGTGTTTGTGTGTATGTGAGTGAACACGATAGCTCCTGAACGGAGCATGCGATTGAGCTCAAATTGGGTATATATGTTATAAACCACCGTCGCAAGACCGGTATTGATTTTGGTGTGTATAGGACTTATAGTTTTTCTACAGGGCTACGACAAAGATTTCTTTTACATTATGGCCTATAGGGAGAAATTCTTGAAAATGCGCTAGCGTTTAAACGGTACTTCCGATTGAGCTCAAAAAGTGTATACATGTTATAAACCACCATCGCAAGACCGGTATTGATTTTGGTGTGTATAGGACTTATAGTTTTTCTACAGGGCTACGACAAAGATTTCTTTTACATTATGGCCTATGGGGAGAAATTCTTGAAAGTGCGCTAGCGTTTAAACGGTACATTCCATTGAGCTTAAATTTGGTATATATATTTGAATTATTCATCGATTAAAATTTATTTAAATGCTTGGTAATGATCTTAATCGTAAGTGTTCGGAAAGTCGAGTGGAGTCACTCCAGATTTTTAAAAATTATTTTACATGTTTGGGTGGCCGGGGCGGCTACACCCACCACTACTCTATCAGCTGAGACGTTCATTTTCTTTACTTACAATATAAAATGACCCAAAGTACAAAATCTCAGATTTTTTTCGATGATGACCTCAAAATGGCATCTGGTTCCCGGACTATAAGTTTAAGTAGTGATCGAAATGAATAGATTATTTAGACTGCATGCAATAAACTTGGGCATCTGTCAACATAACTCCATAGAAACATTGATTGAATTGAGTTCTGCATCATGAAGTCATTCTCGATGGGAAATATGTTTATGAACGAAATTCGCCTACATTTTGGCCAGAATTTAATTTTTTGCTTTAGTATGAAGAAATCTCTGAGCAGAGCCGGCCCAAGGGGGGTGCGAATGTAGGCGATCGCCTAAGGCCCCGCGTTTATAGAGGCCCCGCTCCTGGGCCATTTTATTGCTATCTCATAAGACATGATAGAGAAGAGGCCCCGCTCCTGGGCCATTTTATTGCTATCTCATAAGACATGATAGAAAAGAGGCCCCGCTCCTGGGCTATTTTATTGCTATCTCATAAGACATGATAGAAAAGAGGCCCCGCTCCTGGGCTATTTTATTGCTATCTCATAAGACATGATAGAAAAGAGGCCCCGCTCCTGGGCTATTTTATTGCTATCTCATAAGACATGATAGAGAAGAGGCCCCGCGCTTGCGCTTCGCCTGGGCCCCCGCACGCCCCTCGAGCAGTCTCTGCTCTGAGATTTAGCGAATGCTCTTCAATACTTATAGTGAGTCCCAAGTTTTTTTGGCACTAGGGTGCTATTTCGTTCAGTCCCTGGGTTTTTTTTTTGACTACGCGACTTTGTAGAGATGATTTATTGACAGGTTTAGTAGCCGTGAAGTGTCTCAGGTAGGAGGTTACGCTGCACGTGCAACCTCCTTCTGCATAAGCAAAATCGTTAACAGCATTGGGGGCGTAATATTTTTTCTTTGTACACTATATAAATAATGCTTCATTTCTGCAAAAATATCATTCTGGTCATAGTAAGAAAGTTCTTTCAAGCATGACTACGCTATTTTGCAATTTCCCACACCACTTATATGAGGTATTGCACAAGGCGCGCAAACGACTTTTATTAACATGGAGTGTTTCCCCCAGGAGGCCTATCTAAAGCATGAGCCTTCAAAAAGGCGGTTTATTCAACTAAACGTTAAATTATCTTGATATTTGAAATTTAATGTCTCATGTGACCTGTTACATTGACATCAGTTGTTTCAATAACTCACTTCAAAACAGCTTTATTTAAGGGGTCTTGTACCTTCTAAAAGTATTGAAAATCGATAAAATTTTAATGCGCCTTAATTGCAAGTCTCTTTCATCTCCAAATCAGATCTTGTTTCCAAATTAAATGGGAATTTTAAAACCAGCAATTTTTTTGGGTGTCACTCCCCTCTGCTGAGTCACCCGTTGTGGTCCGCACCGCCCCCCCCCCCCCACGCGACGCCACTGCCTATAGACTCAAATTTTTTGAAGTTCGCTGGTGTCTAATCATAGTATTCTCTTGAGTGGAGTCACATTTATTTCAACGCTTTGTAAAGATCATTTGATCGTGAGGTCGAGTGGAGTCGCTCTATATTTCCCTCTTTCCCTATATTTACAAAGTTTTATAGTCTAAGTAACAAAAATAGTCTAATATCATTTCTTTTCACTGTGTGATTTCCAGCTTAAACCAAGTGTGCTTTTTAATAGATGTGAATTGTACTTAAGATTTTTATCGAAAAATTCAATCGCAAAAAAAGTAGTTCCAAATCGTATTGCATTCGTGGCACTCTTAGTTTCAAAGCCTATCCACCGCGACAAGGTGGTGCCACATCGGATAGGGATCGGTTTTTAATTGTCCTGAACCAAAAACCGCATAATAAGCAGATATTTATTCGGATTTTAATTTTCAGCCAAAAACCGCATAATAAGCAGATATTTATTCGGATTTTAATTTTCAGCCAAAAACCACATAAAAAGCACTATACATTTCCATTTTAAAATTTAAACCAACGAAAAAGGCAAGCCAAACGTTTCCTCATTTTTTTTCTTTTGGCCTGATGTGCGTCACTGAACTGCATTAACCGCGCAATGCTGAAAAATCTTACCATTTAAAAAACTTTCCATCAGATCTTGTGGATAGTATGGAGAATATTTGGTTACTGGCAGAGACAGCTAACCATCCGTAGCCTACGAACCCATTGAGGAGTTGGCGTCCATAAATTAGTAGTCATCAGAGTCCGGCTCACTTTCTGAAAAAATAAGACCCGGAACTTGCGCAACGGATACACTTTTACAACGCATTGCAAATAAAAAAGCTGCGAAGTACCAAGCCGAAATTAAAGCAGCAGCCGAATCTGCCATCAGATAGAATGTCTGATAGTAGCACCAAAACCAACAGTACAAGAAACATTTTGCACCAAAATAATCAAACTATCTGTACTTAGTTCAAATGCTTAAAAAGTATGGAAAATACAGTTTCAAGCATCAAAATAAATCAGTAATACAAGATAACGAAGGAATTCAAGCATCTATTCCAAGAGCTTAGATAGAAATGATTTATGACGCTAATTGTTGCAAATGTTTCTCATTGTCAACAATACTTCCCCGTTTTAGCTTTCAAACAGTAACTTGGTATTGTTTACAACAATGTAGTAAAGTTCCAAATATTATTTTATTTGATTCATTCTTTGTAGAAATTTTAAGTGATACTGCGATGCGTTGTTTTAGCAGCAAAAGTTCGTCAAAGCATGCTGTGTGGGGATACTTCTATGTACTGGTCATTTGTCTGACCCAGACATCAGAGTCATCTCCCAAACTACACTATCACAAAATCCCGCGTCAGTCTACGTTCCTTTGAGAATCAAATAAATAGCACATTTCGGTGAGCGTCTGTAAATTCTGTGGCATGGTGAACTGGTCCATAATATTAAATCTGCCTTAAAGTCTTATTAACCTGGGCTCAACTTGGGCGTTTGACACCCGTTGGCTTAGTAAAAAAAAAGATGGCGATGTTGATGACGGCAGTTTCTAGCAGCGACCAAATTGCTACCAAATTTGGCATTTGGACTGTACATGAGATGCGCTAAAGGGAATTTTTCAGAAGGTTTAGTTAAAAAAATGTCCACTAGAGGGCACTTTTTGGTAAAATCAGCTCTAATATTGCCCAAAGGAATAGTGAATAAATGTTAAAATTGTTAGTATATAACGAATTAGCCATTTCCATCATTGAATTTGCCGTTTTTCGTGCAAAGCGCCATCTAGTGGACATTTTTTGAACTACATTTTTTTTCGAAACTCCTTGAGCCCATACTATGTATAGCCAATGTACCAATTTTCGTTACAATCCGTTCTCGCGTTTTAGCTATAAAGCACTGTTCATAGGGGAAGTTTAACCCTTTAACGCGCAGTGTTCCCGCTCTGGGAACACCAAACTCTGACGTTTTGACTGTTGCCAGTCACGAAGAATAGATTGGATTTCTATAAAAATACTTGCGGGTGACGTAGCTCCACGAGAATCCTTTACTTTTTAGCACGTCATGTCCCGTCAAAAAAATGGTCACGATTATTTTTAACAGCACTGACATCTGCTGAAAAATGGAAGCTTGCCAGAACAGCCGGATAGATGGCCCCATGCTGAAAAAAGGGCAGCCGTTGCCATGGCTTGACTTAACTATCAGCAAGATGGCGGAAGATCGAAACGTTCATCCGCCATCTTGCTGGTAGTTAAGTCGAGCGATGGCAACGGCTGACCTTTTTCAGCATTGCGAAAGGGTTGCGCCTCAAAGGGTTAATTATAAGCACCATGAATATTGCTCTTGTCACTTCTTTTCTTTTGCTTATTTTTTTTAAATAATGTATACGTGCAAGTGATAAATGTTACACACCAGGGAAGTTATGGAGTAGTCACCGGTCCTTTGGACAAAATATTCTAATTTCTACCTATGGATGTAACAATATACAACACGAGTGTATTTCTAATTACAGCAGAGTCGTCGATACTTCGAATCCTGATTGTTCGAGTTTCCCCATAAAACCAGGTGAGTGAAAAAATCCGTTCAACTCTCAAATAATGATCAACGCGTACAAAACAGGTGAAAGAATTATTTCGCGCAGCTAAGTTCAAATACCTCGCGCATCCGGAAGCCCCATCAGAAATTCCCCTCCCAAAGAAAATGAGTGTCCTTATATATCCTCTCACACACATTCCCGCGCAGTGTTGACGTACTGCTTTGACAATGGCGCGATATTTTTATGATATACGCGCGATGTATTCGCATTTTATTTTTCTCTCCTTCAATTGCCAATAGAAGGGCCGGGTGTTAGAATTATCCAGCATTTCGCATCATGTCATCTGAAATGTACGATTTTTTTTATCGTCTTGGCAACCAATTTTTTTTAATAGTCCGGCAATTTATATAGACAGTGTCAACCATGAGTGAAAAAAACAGAATCTCACCGACATGGTAATGAAATTTTTAAAATGCAGTAACAGTAAGGTATAAATTTTAAATTCATCGACACCCGAGAACTTCAAGATCTAATTTTTCCGTTACCCTGTGTTGAGTTTATAACTCAGTTTAAAACTCGTGACATTAAAATGGCGTCGATTTCACCAGTGATTTCAAAGTAAATGCGGAATGCGTTTCAAGCATATCGATGTGAATATGTTACAGTGAAAACCCGAATTAACTAGGGAAAACGCGTTCTAACTGAGAGCGTTAGGCAAAACACGTTCTGACTGACAGTGCTGGGCAAAACCCGAATTAACTAGGGAAATCCCGTTTTCGGGTAGCGGCAGCACGTTTTCAAGGAGCCCTACAGCTGAGGCATATTTTCAAGGGGGCCTCCCCTAAAGTGATGGCCGGGCCCACTGATGTTTTTTGGGGTCTCGCAAAGGGCCAGCGTCAGCATAATTTCCAGGGGGCCCCCTAAAGTGATGGCCGGACCCACTGATGTTTTTTAGGGTCTCGCAAAGGACCAGCGCTAGCATATTTTCGCGGGGGTCCCTTACAGCGGTAGCCGGACCCAGTGATGTTTTTGGGGTCTGGCAAAGGGCCAGCGCTAGCATATTTTCGAGGGGGGGGGCCCTAAAGCAATGGCCGGACCCACTGATGTTTTTTGGGTCTCGCTAAGGGTCAGCGTTAGCATACTTTCGAGGGAGCCCCCTAAAGCGATGGCCGAATCCACTGATGTTTTTTTGGGTCTCGCAAAGGGCCAGCGTCAGCATATTTCCGAGGGGGGGGGACCTGAAACGATGGCCGGACCCACTGATGTTTTTTGGGTCTCACAGAGGGCCAGCGTTAGCATATTTTCGATGGGGAGCAAGATCCAATTTTTAGTGCATAAACCATTAGCATTTCGGAATTCATTTGGGAAAACGGGTTTTCCCGAGCGCTGTCAGTCAGAACGCGTTTTCCGTAGTTAATTCGGGTTTTGACTGATTTCGGGTTTTAACTGTAACAAATACAAGGAGATAGCATTAGCTGTCAGATAGTGAAGCTGAAACTGTAACTGAGCCGTCGTATTGCCTAGACCTCATATGGGCAATCTCCGGCCCGTGGAACATATCAAAACACCATATAAATTAATCAGAATCCAATATAAATCCAAAATACGGCTCGCGACTTCTAAGATTCTAAAGTTTGGCCCGCAACTTTCAAAAGGTTTCCCATACGAGGCTTCATAAGCATATGAATACAAGGTGATGGCTTAGCTATTTTGAGCATTGGACGAGATGAAGTCACTGTGTTCGTCAAATATGGCAGGTCATTTTGTTGGTTTCTTTTTAAATAACAGTGAAAGATGCAAGATTTTACGGAATAAAAAGTAAAGATGCGCAATTATAGGTTACAATAGTTCTCAATACAAAGTCTCAGCATTCTGCAGTTAAACGTTTTACATTTATGTCAAATACATCATTATTCTTGGCGCCCACTTTGGCGACATTACTTCGCTAAAACTGAAACTGTCTCAGCATTCTGCAGTTAAACGTTTTACACTTATGTCAAATACATCATTATTCTTGGCGCCCACTTTGGCGACATTACTTCGCCAAAACTGAAACTGTCACCCTAGAATAACACAGTCCTATTGCAGTGTGGTCTGGGCAATAGGGCGGATCGGATACAGTTTCGGCTTCACTATCAGACAGCTAATCCCCTCGCCTTGTATTTCATATCTCTATGCCTGGCTTAGGCTAAAATATTGCCACATGATTTTGTTATTCTACGGTGATAGTTCCAATTTCACCCTTCAATCTTACCGACGATTTCAATATTTATGTTAATTTTAACAACCTTTTACGACCTTGTACGAAATAAAAGGAAGTAAAGTAGGGATCGACCGATGGTATCGGCGCCGATACCTCCTATTTTTTTAGGTATCGGTATCGGTTCTTTCGATTCTGAAAGTATCGGTTTCTGTTGCTTTCATCCAATTTCACCGATACTTTTCAACCGATACTTCGCTTTCCAGAAGAAAAACACGCAGGCGCAACACCATTCTAGAATCTTTATTTTGGTAATGAGATGAGAGGCACAGTTTCATTGGCGCATTTGTTTGCGCGAGTGTTTTCGAACAGCGTTTTTTTTTTTTTTTTTTTTTTTTTTTTTTTTTAAATCTAACTATCACTAAATGGATGTCGTATCACCAAATGTGGTCAAAATTATGGACGAAGAATCGTTAGATGGCAGTTTAACAGGACAATCGTCTATTCTTCTAAATTATTTTGAATTGGTGCCCAACACTAAATGCGCTATCTGCAAGGATTGCAAAAAACAAATGTCGAGAGGTAGGCTATAATTTTACTTGTTTTATAAACGTTTATTTTCTCACTCTGTGGACGCGAAAAAGAGTTTATTAATTCATTCATATATATATATATATATATATACATACACACACACACAATTGAATCTCCCTATAACGAACTCGCTTGGTTCCAGTTAAAAAATTCGCTATAGAGAAAATTTCGTTGTACAGAGATTAGAGATTTTTGCAGTTATTTCAGCAAATATTACAAACTTTTTAGCTAATTCAATGTTTAAAAGTATTAAATTAGGACTTTCAATTAAAAATAAATTGGTATTTATTATAAATTTTTTAAACTTAAGGTTTCTTACTTTTCATTGTATAAATGAAATGTTCAAAAGTAAAGACAATCCACGAATTTAGAGAATAAAATATGTAATGCATTTACGTTTATTTTACTTACTTAGAAATTCCGTTATTTTACATTCTGTGATTTTAAATTTTCATAAAAATATTCACATTTTAAAAGTCCGCTGAAAATAGAGTGAGGCACATTTTCTTCCATTTGGAAACCTCTTTTTAATGGTTTTTAAAAGGTTGAAGCATTAAAGTTTGATGTGGTTTTGGTCGTGAAGCGCAGGGCCTTATTATTATATGGGCAAATCGTTACTTTGCCCAGGGCCCCCGACTGGAAAAGACCCCCAATTTTAAATGTTTTTTCTGAAATATTCTTTTTTATATCAAAATTTTATGAAAAATATAAATTTCATATATTGGGGCCCCCCCCAAATCTATCAATGCCCGGTGCCCCTGTTGGTCATAATCGGGCGCTGGTGAAGTGTCTTCATTATCGGAGTCAGTTTCACTTTCCTGGCCTACATTTTTATCATCTGTTACTCTTCCACTAAGTGGTCTGTTCAAAAATTAAAATTTTCTTGTAAACTAACAAAAAAAAAAAAAAAAAAAAAAAATCAAAGGTAAATCTGAAATATTCGTTATGGGAAGATAAGCACTTCGTTGTATGGAGAATGTTTATAGTGTTATTTAATCCTTAAAGTTATGTTTCCGCCGACCGAGTTGTATGGTGGGTAAAGCACCGTACTCTGGTTTCGGGTTCAACTCCCGGCGGCCGGGGTTCGATTCCCGACTGGGCGTGGTCGTCATGTCCGTCCCTTCATAGGGGGCGACGTTGGTCGACCTACTAGATGCCCCCATAATAAAGTGGCCAACACATTCGGGCCGTTGTAAGGGACAATGCCTAATCGGCAAAGTACCCGCCCGTTAGAAAAAAAAAAAGTTGTGTTTCCATGAAAAATTTCGTTATAGGGAGATTCTACTGTTTATATAGGCTTTTGATATCGTTCGAGAAAGTCTAGCTCTTGATATAGATTTCACGCTTAAGAGACATGCTTTAAATTTTTATTTAAAAAAATTGGAGCAAGGACATCTGATTTGGCTTGGTATAATATAGATATCAAAATTGATGGTGGAGACGGCCCTTAACATCGTTTGATATTTCAGTTGATGACGACCTTTAAAGCGTTAAAGCAGGTATGGGCAACCTTTGAAAAGTTGTGGGCCAAATTTTAGGATGTTAGCAAAGTCGCGGGCCATATGATTGGGATTTGTATGGGATATTGAATGGTTTATACGGAGTTTTCAAATGTACCGCGGGCCGGATCAAAAGCCGTGGCGGGCCACATCCGGTCCGCAGTTGCCCTATGTGTGTTAAAGTGTAATATTTCAGATTTCGAAATACGTTTGAGGAATTTGTTTCTATTTAGCTTATAGAACTTCAGATACTGACCTCCCGGCGAACGCAATGCTGGGCCAACGCTATACCGGAGGTTAGACTCTCAAATTTCACTTCCCGTCTCTCTTTGCTTCGAAAATCATGCAATTTGGATAGCGTGTTTTGAATTGATAGTTTCATTGATTGGTGTTTAATGTTTGTGTTTTTCCTCTCTTTACAGGTACGGGGGATCTCTTATGCTTGTGGAAGCGTCTCACTTTGGCATGGAGCAGGGCTGGCCCAAGGGGCGTGTGGGGCCCCAGACGAAGTGCAAGCGCGGGGCCTCTTTTCTATCATGTCTTATGTAATTACTACTAGCACTGCTAGTACATACTAGCTTTATTTCTCGGATTTTTTTGGGATATATCACAACCATCTACCAAGCTCGGTCTAATGGGATAGCAAAAAAATGACCCAGGAGCGGGGCCTCTTTAAGCGCGGGGCCTTAGGCGATCGCCTACATTCGCACCACCCTTGGGCCGGCCCTGCATGGAGGTTTACAACCTATACCACCGGGTCAGGCCACTAGAGTGTAGCGTGCCGTGGTCGATGGAAGACGACGACTGGAGCCGGAGTGCGAGAGATTCCACCTCCAGGAGAACGCAATGATGGGCCAACGCTGTACCAGAGGTTAAACTTTCAAATTTCACCTACCGTGTCTCTTTGCGTCGAAGTAAACAAGTATCGCTACAATTTTCAAATTTTATGATAAAAAGATGGCGCCACCTGGTTGACAGTGGACGTCATTAAAGATCGGCGATAAATTTTCGCTCTGGCAAACCAGAAAATTCGAACGTTCTTGTGCGTTTGATTTGAATTACGTATTTGCTGTCGTGATCTATTTGTGGGAAGAAAAACGTACGTTTAGGAGATGATTGTTCGCGTTTCGTTTGAATCGGGCTCTTAATCTATATTGCTCTTCTAATTTCGGGAATAGTAAATAGGATGATCCTTTGGTTGGAAAATGTCAGTGAAATGCATTCTAACGCGTGAAATAAACAGGAACAATTTCAACTGAACTGATAGGTATCGCGTTATTACATTACCGACAATTTAGCCTTTTAGGGGGGGTCATTCACTCATACGTCTCCCCCTCTAGAGAAGGAATTTCAAAGTGGAATAGAGAATGACAAAGTAATGGTGTGGGTTAACTTTCACTAGAAACTGCCAAATATACGGTATAGGAAAATTCCAGATAACACAGAATTTCGAGGAGTCTAATGTAGCTGTCGATTGAACATTATGCAAAAAATTTTTAAACTTGTGATATCCCGCTAACTATTTCACTTAGAGAAATGAAATTCATTATACATAGCAACATTTTGTAAATGTGATAGGAAATGGGAGCCCTTAAAAATTAAATTTCGTATTTTAATATGTATACAGCCGATAGTAAATATATATATATATACTATATTTCAAAGCTATTTTTTATTGGACCAACTTTTCATATGGAAAGAATGGTTCGATCACTTAACGGTTTTAAAGAGAATTGCTTTTTAACGTCTATTTTGGATCACTCTGTGTAAATATTTCATTTATGCAAAATTTTATTGAAGCCTGAAGTGAAAGTTTTTACTCTAACTGTGCTGACTTACATAGAATGTTCCTCCGTCCCCTTTTCATGGCTTGAGAAAGTGGAAAACTTTAATAGTTGCACCGATTAATTTCAGTGGTCTATTTTGTGTTGCTAACATTTGACAATCATTGTCCTGTCTACTAATGTATTAATGTATGAATCCTATTTCTTTTTACAGGTTTCGGACGTTCTTCAAGAACTTGTGTTGTCCGAAACTCTGAGTGTTTTAAATTGATGGCAGCAATCGGTGTCATCTGTGCTTTATTCATTCAAAAAAGAACTATGAAATACCCTGATGGAAGCAGGCGTACTATGCTAAAAGAAGGAGGTGCGATGGAAGAGTCGTTTTTTTTACTCTGCTTCAATTGTCTCAGAAGTGAATTTTGTATCACAGATTTGCATGACGTAGATAGCGCGTAATGCTTAATGTCAATTCTTAGAATTATGTTACTCTGTAATATTTTAGGTTCAATAAATGTGCTATTTAAACGTCTCCGTGTGTGTTGTAACTTTTTTTTTTAAATCACGATTGTACTACACCACTCTGAAGTGGAAGGGTTTGCACTATATGCAACAGAGGGTGTGAGGATGCGCGTGGACTTAGTCTATTTTGCGACGCGCACCCAGTAGTTACGTCAGCGATGACGCTTTCCGGTTCTTCTCCGAGGTCCGTTCAAGATGGAAGACAAGTTGAATTGGAGGTAGTGTGGTTCTCTTGAGGGAGAACCAAATCACAAGACTCTGTCACATTAGGAGTACAGAGGTAAAGATGGCGATCTAGTGAGGTAGAACAAAGTCGGGACTTGATCATTGAAGAAGAAAGTGTTAGTTAAAGGTAGTGATCGAGAGGGCTCGAGTTCCTGCAATGCATATTGGAATGGTAATATGCATTGCAGGAACCTAAGCCCACTCGATCGCCATCTTCGACTACTACACTTTCTCCATCTACAATGATCAAGTCCCGACTCTAATCTACTTCACTGGATCGCCATCTTTACCTCTGTTCTCCTACAGGGACAGAGTCCTGACTAGGATCCTTACTCCAGCGAGCAACGTCATAGCACAACCTGTCTCCAGTTCAACTTGTCCTCCATCTTGAATCCACCTCGGAGAAGAACCGGAAGGCGTCATCGCTGACGTGACTGCCGGATGTGCGGCCCGTATATAGACTAAGTCTACGCGCATCCTGGCATAGTTTGGTGCATGCTGCGCTCAAACTTGTGATTAAAAAGAAAATGATGACGACTCGCAGGATTTGAGACATCCACTTTTATTTAAATCCACAAAAGCTACAGTTCCAAACTAACGACAGCTTCCATTTTCAACAACACATCTTGTTTCCTGAGGCAAGAACAGTCCAAGGACAGACTTGACTTCTCTCAACACTCCAGACATTTCTTCACCACCACAAAAAGCAGGTCGGCATCTTCGTAATCAGATTGCTGTCACAAAATTTTCTCCACGGAAAAGATAGAAATGAACCATATTTTTTTCAGCTACATATATTCGAAGTGAGACCCTTTTGTTAAACGGCATGCGTGCAATCTAGACTTGCTTTAACATCACAAAAAGCTGATTAACGTCTTCACAATCCACTTCATGGTCAGACTTCTCCCACGAAAAGGATCGTTAATGGACTTGAGTGGGAGAAGCACCTCCATACAATGGCACTTTGAGAACACGTCGCACATCAGAGCTCTTGGGGGGGGAGGCAGATTCATACCCTTAAAAATAAGAAACAGAAATTTTAATAAATATTAGAAAAAGTAATATGCATGCACAAGTTCACTTTCGCTACCAAACCGGAAACTGTGCAACTGTTCCCACAAGCTCAGGTCATATCTGAATTTTTATGCTTATAAGGTGACTATGGTCCTTAATTTTTTTTAATAGTCAAATGCACAGAAAAATAGAAGTTATTCAAAATATTTTTTTAATTTACTCATTTACTAGTTGAAGCACCTGCTCTTCGCACGGAATGGATATTTTTAAACCAGCAAATAGAAATGAAAAATAAGTAAATAAATATTAAACATATTTTGGTTTAGATTTAATCGTCTACAAAAGCTGTTTTCAATATTCGTTTGATAAATTCTAACTATACTTGATTTTTTTAAATACTGTTTGGAATATGCATCATATTCCGTGAGTGTGCAGTATTTATCTTCTTGTTTCATAAAATACTTCTTCGAAATTGAAGTTTATGTTAAAATCGCCAAGCTGGGTCCAAGTTTCGGGGACTTATTTCTTTCACGCCAAACTTCGCGATAAATCACCAAAAATGGCAAACCTTGGTGACCTTCACGTTTAATCTGGCACCCCTTGAAAAATGATTCGCCCTTTCACACGGTAGACATAAATATTTGTTTGAAATTAACAGCACACAAGATCTAAAAAATAAGGGAAAAATACCTTTTTTGTCAACTACCCACTATTGAGGTCGATTCTTAAAAAGCCTTGAAAAAGATTTTTATGAATTTGTGTTCTTTACATAATGCAAGATTTTTATGGCCATCTCCATTTTCCTTTGATATAGGAAGACAAACATGAAAAACGTTTTGGCCCCTCACACCAGTTTGGACATGAACTCAAAAAAATCCTGAAAACGACTGTTAAGCAATCGTGTTCGCTACGTTTTAAAGCAAGAATTTTATGGCTATCCCTATTTCCCTTTTAGATATGATAGCAAATTCGAAAAAAAACGTTTTGGCCCCTTTTTCAGTTTTGTTACCCATTCTAAAAAAAACCTGAAAATTAATTTTATGCATTTGCGTTCACTATACATTTCTGCAAGAATTTTACGGCTATTTCTCTTTCCCTCTGAAATATAAAGGGGAATGTGAAAAGAACGTTTTGGACCATTACCTTCGTTTGGGTACGAACTTTAAAAAAACCCTGAAAATGATTCCTAGGTATTGTTAGTAGCGTTTTAAAACAGGAATTTTATATGCCTTTTTTTTTCCCTCCTCTGAGATATGAAGGGAGAATGTGAAAAAAATGTTAAAGAACGTTTTGGCCTCCTTACACCCGTTTGGGTAATTCTAAAAAATCCTGAAAATGACTTTGGGTATTTGTGTTAGCCATAAAATTCTTGCTTTAAAATATAACTTCCTCTGAGATATATGAAGGTAAATGTGAAAAGAACGTTCCGGCCCCTTATGCCCGTTTGGGTGCGATTTCTACAAAATCTTGAAAATTACTTTTAGGTATTCGCGCTAGCTACAAAATTCTTGCTTTAAAATGTAACTATCTATTTTCCTCCCTGAGATATGAAGGGAAACGCGAAAAGAAAGTTTTGACCATCACCCCTGTCTTTGTACGAATTTTTAAAAAATCTTTTCTGAAATGACGACTTGGGCACAAAAGCTATATAAGCTCCTAAAATTCCGTGTCTGTATCTCCGGTAGATTTGGCTGGGCGATGATCGTCATTCATTCATGGACATCTTCCCTTTTATATAAGAGATTTATTCATTTATTTTAGAGCAATTTTGTGGGCCAGCCCTGACAAAGTGTCCCGCGATAATCAAAGGAAATAGTGACTTATTTATTTCATCATTTTATGTGTATTTTTCACTTTTATAAACCCTCCTCGCACTGTTAACAACCCGTTATTAATGAATAAGAACAAAGTTATATAGGATTATGATATAGGAAGGTTTGTTGCGAATACCCAAAATCACATGATGTACTGAATCAGTTATAGGAGAACCGTGGTACCCAGACAGCACAGCAAATTTGCATCAAACTTGCAGTAAGCTTGATTTATCAAGTCAATAAACTTGAAAATTTCAAGCGTGTAAGCTTAATGCAAGCTTGAATCAAGTGTTCAAGTTTACACTTGCATTAAGCTTGACATAGCAAGCTTAATTTCAAGCTTAAAAATTTTCCTAAATACACGGGGCGCCCGTCGGCGAGCTCGCCCCACATATTTTATTTTTCCACGCATTTTCCCCTCTACGCTGAAATTTCAAGTTATTCTAATCTGTTTCCATCAAGCGTCCGCGGCTGGGATCGATCTCGGGACCTAAGGTTTGGGAAGCCAGTGTCCTAACCACTCAGCGAACCTGACACTGATATGACTAAAGTTAGAAGTGACTGTTATGGTTATCACGCCGTTTTCTGGCGAGATTGATCAGTGGCCGATGCCGATTTGTTTCTTTTATTTTGCGGATGTGGCTTTCCAAATCAAGCAGTAATCAAGTTGTATTCAAGCTTGACAGTTCAAATGACTTCTCCAAGCTTGCTGCAAGCTTAAAATGAATTGAACTGTCAAGCTTGATTTAAGCTTATGTGCTGTCTGTGTACAGCGAGTAATCACCGAGTTCTAAATTTTAAACATTCTTAAGGGTTGAAAAAAAAATTTACTTGTGCACAAAATTAATCCGGGTCTTTAATTAAAAGGAAATATTCAAAAATTTACACCATTTCACTAAAATGTATTTAGGAAGGAATATTACTACAAATTCCACCAGTACTATTAAAGTCTGAAATAAGTATACGGTTTTTCAATCTGGTTCTCTGCACACACGTGAGACGTCACATGAAGCCTCGCGAAAATTTCCCGTTTGAAACAATGTTCCGACATTCAATTCTGCTGCAACCTAGGAAGAAACCGCTGCAGAAACCATAGAGATATGAGTACAAGGAGATGGCATTAGCTTTCCGATAGTGAAGCCGAAACTGTAATCGATCCGCCCTATTGCTGAGACCCCATTGCACTAGGACTGTTATTCTAGGGTCACAGTTCCAAATTTAAAGAAGTCATGTCGCCAAAGTGGGGGCCAAGAATAATGATGTATTTGGCATAACTGCAAAGTGCTGAGATTTTCTATTTAGAACTATTGTAACATATAATTGTGCCTCTTTACTTTTTTAATCGTAAAATCGTGCGTTTTTCACTGTTATTAAAAAAGGAACCAACAAAATGATCCGCCATATTGAGACCAACGCAGTGACTTCATTTCGGCCAATGCTGAAGATAGCTAATGCCATCTCCTTGTATTCATATCTCTGTCGCAGAAACGACACGGTTACTTCAACAAGCGCACGGAGACGAAGCTACGAGAAGATTAAAAGTTTTCAAACGGTTTTTCAACAAAACATGCAATATACAGGATAAGCCCCTCCTATAACACGGCAGATACCTTCCGTGCTATAGGAATTCGTGTTGTACGGGGCCGGAGCTATGCTCTATCTGGAGTGTGAACTGCGCGGTATGATCGCTGCAAAACTTATTGGCACTCCTTACAAACACAACGATGTTGAGTGTTGCCATTCAAAAGTTATATTAATGACAACAGCTAGAGCGTCATAAAATCAGAACATACCCTAGTAGCACAATTAGTCCAAAAGACGTTTAAAACACTTTTTTTAACGTCAATTTGAACGTTTTTTGAACTATTTGTGCTACTAGGGTAATGTCTCATTTTATTGTGCTATACGAGTCTCTTTTAGCGCTTATTGGAACACGATCGCAATTTTTTCGCCGTGTTCTACAAATCAGTGTTATACTATAACACTGATTTGTAATACATAGGTATACAATACAGTGTATACAGTATATAGGTATACAGTATATAGGCATACAATATATAGGTATACAGTAGGCCCATCCTATAATAGGGTGGGCCTACTGTAATTTCCGGGGGGTTTGTTCATCGGAGGGGGCGATTAGCTAGAAGATTGACATATACATCCATTTTATGGAAGTAAAATAGGACCTTTTACATTAATTTCTTTTTTCTCGGGGGGACCACCCCCTTTAATCCGCCCTTGCAAAAAAGATATTCTGTTACAAGGACTTCATGGGCTGCTAGTCTAAAGCAAAATGGTGAGATGCGCACCTTGGAATTCCCAATGTCTAGTGCAATTAAATTTTTTAAAAAACAGTTCAAAAGTTGTATGATTTTTAAAAGAACAGTCTTAACTGCTCTGGATACTGTGAAATGATAAGTGAAATACAAGCTTAGCCTTGTAAAAAAAAATACTGAAAAAATTACATTTTAGAGACATTTCTTTATATCTTGTTCTAAATCGTGTTTTAACTCCAGGTAATGTATACATTTAAAAAAAAATACAAATAAATTTAGGTTTTCTTCAATCTAAGCGAAACATTCTATCGAAAACAATTTAATAATAAAAACTTTGTAAAATAACACCATAAATTTTACTTCAACAGCCAAACAGCTGTTTCGAGCAAAAACTTTTTTGCCCTTCTTCAGTGACTATCACCTGAAGATACGAATTGTTTACTTTCTTTTCAGTTCCCCGTTCCTATCTTCAGGTGATTCCCTACTAGCAATTTTGCTCGGGCCGTCATCGGCTGGCTGCGTGGCCGGTGGTAGCCCGAGCAAAATTGCTAGTAGGGTTGTCAGTGAAGAAGGGCAAAAAAGTTTTTGCTCAAAACAGCTGTCTGGCTGTTGAAGTAATCTTTATGGTGTTATTTTACAAAGTTTTTTTATTTCACAATATAATGATGTCTTAAAACAAATCACTCATGTGCATAAACGTATATTACAAACACAAGAAAAATAATCTAAATCAGAGCCTGATTATGAACAACGGGGGCCCCGGGCATTGATGAATTTGGAGGCCCCATCTATGAAATTTGTTTTATTTTTTATAAAATTTTGATATAAAAAAATATATTTCAGAACAATATTTGAAATTGGGGGGCCTTTTTGAGCCGGGGGCCCTGGGCAAAGTCCCGATTTGCCCATGCGATAATAAGGCTCTGCTCTAAATCTTACAACTCAGGAGGTAATGAGCAACCCCTAAATATTATCCGAAAGGAAAAAGACAATTAATATAACAATAAAAAGAAATATCGAGATTATCCGTAGTTTTAAAAACAAAAAGTACCTTTTTTCCATAATAATAATTCGGCATGCCTTCCAGGGTCATCACCAGTCATCAAAAGAGAACGATTTCGCCTTTTTCTTCTTCCATGTTCCTGGCATTTGGTGCATCGTTGTTGGTGCTGCCCTCTATCGATGGTATTTTTAAGATTCTCGTAGATAAGCAAAGGTTCTATTACGAAGTTAGCTGCTTCGTTTATTCCTTCAAAATCTATCATAATAGGATTGTTTAAGGAGAGACGGAATAAAGCAGTCCTATGCTTTTTTAATTTAATATCACTAATGTGCTCATTTTTCGTATGCTGAAGTAGAAGTTGATTTTGAAAATATCTTGAAGTTTAAATACTGTGATTTTGTTAAAAAATTAGAACTGAAAACATGTAGTTTGAAGGAGTCGCATTTAAAAGGTAATCAATGAAGTTAAAATGTCTAAAAGACTTTTTACTATATTTATATTGATCACATTGTTTGAAATTTTTGCTTAATTATAGTAGATATACCAAACTCTATTTTAAGGAAAAAGTTGGAAAATCAATGTTTTTTTTTTAATCGATTTTTGACATTTGAAAGTGCCAAGTCCCCTTAAGAAAAATGTGGTCTTTCAGACTGTGTTTTCAAAGTAAATTTCTATGACATATTATGCAGAAATGTGACGATTTAATGAACGCTTCTGAGCGAATGCTTTTAGACAAATGGTGGTGTTTCTCATTGAGGTATTGCTGTAACAAACTCTAAGCAACTAGTTTTTAGCCGGGAGGCTAAGCGGCGCGTTCATTCCAGCCGCTATCTCAGCCACCCGGCTCACTAAGGCCCTTATTCAGATACATTTAGTAGCTACTAACCCTATTGTTTAGTTACTAAATTTAGTAAAGTGGATTCAGATAGAATTTGGAGGCGGAGATACTAAACACGTGACCAAAACAAGCTGCTAAAATCACGTGACCAAACAAGCTGCTAAATCACCGACTAAATAAACGCACGCCTGGAACAAGCGCTCTGATTGGTCTGCTAGCTTCCCTGTTAACTTATCCCTACATTTTCCTTGACTTCCCTTGGTGTTGGTCACGTGATTTAGTACTAAATGTATCTGAATCCCGATTTACGAACATTTAGTATCTCCGCCCACTTACTAAGTTAGTAACTGAACAATAGGTTTAGTAGCTACTAAATCTATCTGCATAGTAGCCTAAAAAATGTTTCTCCTTGCTGCAATGGCTGATAAGAATTCTTCTCGAGTGCACTCCAAGACCACAAAGGTCCGACAATGGACACCCGCATCCAAAACTATCAAGATTGTCTGCGGACATGTCATCATCCGGTATGCTCTCTGTAAAAAAGAAACAAGAGAAAAACAACATATTAAGAATGAATATGAGGAATTAGGAAGCACTTTCTTTTTATTCTAAAGGATTCAGTTAAATATACCCACTTATACATGCCCACTTGCATGCATCGTCTTAAAAAGGCAAACTTACACAACGGTGTTCACATTGGGGGGGGGGGGGCTTGTCTTGGACAGAGAACTTTTTAAGAAGGTTCTAATATATATTCAGGTTATATATGGAGAAGACCGCCTGAAACAACAGTTAGATTGACTGCCGCATGGTATAACAGAACCCTAGACCTTCACACTTCAGATATCTACCGAATTCAGTGTCTTATCCACTCAGTCATGGTGCCCTTGCAATGACTTAAAATAATTTTAAGGTGGTGGGAAAATGGGGGTGACTATTCTCGAAATAGAAATATACCACTGTAGTAGACCAGGGAGTTAAAGAGTTTCGTCAGTGAAATGCAACACAAATTGGATCATTTTAATCCTTTTCCTATATATATAAAACAAACATGCATTTAAATCCTACTTAGTGGGGGAAAATGGTAGACTCTCTCTCCCGATGCATGCACATTATTCTCTTAAACGAAGCTCTTAACAGGACTAAAGCTTACAGAATGCATACTACGAACATCAGCGGTGTTTCCGCTCTGGGATCATCCAACTCTGACGTTTTGACTGTTGCCAGTCACGAAGAATAGATTGGATTTCTATCAAAATAGTGGCGGATGACATAGCTCCACGAGAATCCTTTACTTTTTAGCACGTCCTTTCCCGTAAAAAAAAAAAAAAAATTGTCACGATTCTTTTTAACAGCACTGACATCTGCTGAAAAATGAAAGACTGCGAGTACAGCCGGACGGATTGCCCAATGCTGAAAAAAGGGCAGCCGTTGCCCTCGCTCGACTTAACGACCAGCAAGAGGGCGGACGATCGAAACGTTCATCGCGTGCCACCGATCTAGATACCCTTTTTTGACAACAGCAGGCTGTGCGCGGGCACAGCCAGCTGCCAATATTAAAATTATTATGCAATATTAAAATTTATTTTACATCACTCCTTTTCACTTCTCCCCCCCTCCCCTTCTCGTCTCTGATCATATTTTCCCACCCTCCCTCCCCAACACTATGGCAAAAGGTAAAAATGAATCATGGAATCAGGAATCGCAGCACACAGAAAGAAAAGATCCCCTGCTTCTTTTTCTCGACAGACCTAAGAATACCATAGACCGGACACTATTATGCTTTTGCAGTTATAAAAAATAATGAGAAGTAATGGGTGGGGCTCAAAGCTGCCAGGGGGTCCAGCAAAAGCATAGGAGTATCCGGTCTATGTGCATTCTTAGGTGTGTGTTTTTCTTTCTCTGCACAAGGAGTGCAGCATGCAAACAATGTGGCTAGCTTCCTCTGCAATTCCCACGCCCCTTGGAAAAAAAAAAAAAAAACATCTGCAAAAATCACAGGAAAAGTGATGATGAAATAATAATTTTAAGGCTTTGACAACTTTTTAAGGCTTTTGGGGTAAAAATAAGGTCTTTTAAAGGGCACTCTATTGTTATTTTTTTTAATATGACCTTTTTAAAACGCTGAACAGGATTAGTGCCTGATCCCCAGCACCACCACCACTTCGAAACTGTTCTAACTCTATTTCCGGTCTCCATTTTTAATTAATCAGCCATGCAGGGCTCCCCCCCCCTCAATTAGTCGTACATGATGTGTGTACGCCACAGCCCGAGTAGAATAAGGCAAAATTTATTTTAGATTACGTTACACCAGGGGTTCCCAACCTTTTTACTATTTAGACCCCTTAAAATATTTTTTCTTTTCAATAGACCCCTTCATTATTTTAATACCCTCCCAAAGAAAAACCGCCATGCATGAAGGTGAACGGCCGTTCAATCATAAAAAAAAAACTAACATCTTATTAAACCACTTTCAGTTTTACAGAATTATATGCAATTGTAACATATACAGTGAAACCACTAAGTACGTTGTCACCCCAATCATTTCTGAATGGTAAGAGCTGCAATCATAAAAGTGAGGTTTAAGTGTAGTATGTTGCCATGCGCTATGGAAAAAAAAAAAAAAAAAAACACTTATAGCGCCCTCTGGTTGGCTAAATTTGGAGTTAGCGTTCTTATCTGAAAAATGGTTCTAGTTACGGGAAAAAAGTGAATTACTAAGTTGTTTATTCACTGATTTATTAATAAAAGACATCTGGATTACATTAATGTTAAAAATTGAAGCTGTAATCAAGACGTAAAAACGTATTACTGATATTTTTCCAGTGCGTCACTAGCCATATTGTACAACTTCCAGCAGAAATTGCAGACCTGCAGTAATTGACCTGCAGAATTGCAATAATTGAATTACACATGAAAAGCTCTGTATTCTATTTATAAATAGCAAAATGGATATTATTACCTAGTACTTATATTCCTTAAAAATTAAATAAAAAATTTTAAAACAGAAAACTATCATCGGACCCCTAGAACACTATTGATCCCTTTAAAAGCTTTAAAGACTCTCATGGTGTCCACCTAGACCCCATTGGGAATCACTGCATTAGACTATGCATCATTCATTTAAAAAATGTAGAGCCCCCCGCCCCCCCACATTAACCTCTGAAGAGTTATTTAAAGAATAATGAAATTCAGTCTTTTGACAACCTTTGTGGCTACGACTAACTACAGTATTTGTCACGAGGTGTGCAATCAAGGAAAACAACAACATTGAAGCAGTATACCTTGGGTCTTTAAGACTGTCCACAAATGATGGTGGTTCTCAGCCATCTGCAAAAGAAGTCAAACATTGTTTCATGAAAGAAGATACTTCAATACAAAGACATCACTTCAATATTTTCAAACGCACTTTAACAGGGTGTTCACCAGTGTCAGTAGGCAAAAATAGTATTATCACTGACATAAAAAAAAGTTTCCAGTTTAGTAGCCCTTTTCTTAGTTTTAGTTGCCAAAAAGTAGCATTTTTGCATAATTTTGTAGTTATGGGGAAAAAAAAAAACCATGTCATTCCGCTTCATTTAAAAAAGCACAAATAAAACATACGTACTACAAATAACGTATATAATATTATGTGGTATAAATTTTTATAGTACGATTAAAAAAACAGGTTAAAATGTTTCATGAATGACCAATCACAACTTTGAAAAGAAAAGAGAGTTGAGAAAAAAATGAAGTTTTTTATTCAAAAAGGTAGCCCAAGTCACCTTATCTTTAAATTAGTAGCAAAAGTAACCTTTTTAGACGCCAGTGGACACTCTGCTTTAACCACTGTGGTATATTTTTTTTAATCTAAGGAGTTGTTTGAGCATTAATGCATAGATAGCTGCCTGCTAAGCACCTGTTTTGTCCATGTGCAGAAGAGCTTTTACAAACTAACATAATACTCAAAATCTTTTATGAAATTCAAATTTCATTCATAGGTAAGCAAAAATTAAGGACCAGTTTTTTTTTTAAAGGAGAGGGAGATGCAGCGTAGCTCAGAACAGGAACAATAGGATCCTCAATTATGTTAAGAACTAGTAAGTGATCAACGTAGAAGTAATGCACACGAATTCTGTGGTAATCAATTGCTTGAAGGGGCGGGGGGGAGGGGGGGGAATGGAATATGGTACTATTCGGAATATTGGTTGTGAGTTCGGTTGTACATTCGCAGTTGAAGAAATGGTCTGAGGAACTTCGTGTCTGCTGGATGTCCCCTGACACACACTTTCCCCCTTAAGCGTGGAATGGAATAGGAGAATTGGGGAGAGGAGTGACAGCGGTATCAGACAGCGTTAATCATGTCCTTGTTTTCTTGTAACTATTTCACGCAATCAGGGTTCACAATTAATTGGGATTTCTCCAGGGATGAAATCTCTGAACTATTTTGCTTAGCATTAGCATATGCTTTTAAAGAGGAAGGTCACTCTACAGGGTGTCTACCAAATTTCTGAAAGTCAATTTCCGGACTTTTGGGAGGTCCCGGGAAAAAAATTCCTGACCAGTGCATTTTACTTTGGGAAATTGCACAATGACCTCCCTTGTCTTTATATTTGCCCACTTGTAAAACTTCTTGAAATCAATTTTAACTGAAGTATATAGGATTAAGCTTTCATCAATTGAGAAACAGAAGTAGTCGCACTTTCCGATAGATTTAACTAACAGTTCTTGGAAATAGGGTCCTAAGCCATAAGTTACCAAGTAAGCTAATTTGTCTTTTACCCTTCCGTCACGATGGATGAGCCCCCATTTTTCCCTCCTTATACAAACACATCGTTAGAGTTAGATGCTTTCGCGGTCCGAAAAATGTGTTACAGTTGCTTTTGGTTTCCAGTCTGACAATTAGAGAGAAAGCGTTAAAAAAAAAAAAAAAAAGATTCTTTTGGTGAATTTTCCGGACCCATTATCCAATTTCCCGGTTTTTTCCAGACTTTCCGGACCCATTTTCCAATTTCCCGGATTTTTCCAGACTTTCCGGATTTTCCGGAGCGGTAGACACCCTGCTCTAGAGGAATTCAGTTCCTGTAGTTTGTCAGTTGTCACTGCATTCAGAGAAAGGTCAGCTCTGATGAGAAGATGTTCTCAGTTGTATTACGAGCTTTTATAATAGATATTTTGATTGCTTTCAAAAGCTTTCCTCATTGTTTTATGATCTCGAATAGATGTCAATTTTCCCATGAGAATTTCCACGAAATTTAGCTTGCGAAAGGATTTTAATGTGAATGAAATACATCATCTGAGAAAGCTACTGTGTTAAGCTGACTATTATAAAATGTGTTACTGCTTATGTATTTCTCTGAATTGTGTGCAGCAGATTGTTTGACAGAAGTTCTAGAATAAAATATTGTTTTGTCCTGTCCACTGGACAGTTCACTCGAATTTTCCCACACACTGGACTTCTAAGCGATGAACCCAAAAACTAAGCAGAGTTTTTTGTAACGATATATTCTCATTTCCCACATAATTTTATGAATAAATGAAAATTGGTGTTTCTTACTGTCGGTAATAAATTTGGTCTTGTGGGAAAGGAGAAAGTTTTAGCTCTAACATACATACTCATGAAAAAACTTGCATATTATCCTATCCGCTTAAGTCAGGTTACATTCTAGCAAAAAACCACTATACTCTGCTACTGCAAGCTAGAAAAGACATTTTATTTTGCATAAGAAAGTACATCTAATGAATTACTAAGGTCAGACTACAGCAAAGGCTCTTTGAATGTATCTCTGTAAAGAAACTACAGTAAAAGTTCTTTAAGCGGACATGCTACAGCTCTTCAGAAAAAAAGGCTGAAAATTTAGCGTAATGTTATCATTGCTAGAGAAACTAAAATCTGTAACCATACCAAAATCACATGGCTTTTAAGAGATTTTTATAAATATAAACATAACAAAATCATTTTAAAATTTGAAGACTGAGAAGTATCAAAGCATCATACTGGCTATATAAACTAGTTATATGAATTTCAAATTTTAATAACTAAACTTGATGAGTATACTTATAGAATAAAATTACACAATAAGAAAACACACACTTGGATTCTCAAACAAAACATTTAATTTTAAAGTTACAATTTCAATATTGTTAAAGTTAACATAAAATTACATTTGAATTCAGTTAAAATAACTTATATTAATTTTAAATTACAACTAAAATTTAAGACTATATTTCTAAAAGAAAATTAGGACACTTAGCAAAAGTTCTGCTGCACTTTTTAAGTGAAACAATAATTATTAAAAAAAATTGTATGTTTTTTTTTTAATTGTTATAATGAGGTCATTTAAAAAAAAAAAAGTCCGATGATATAATGCCCAGTTCGAGTATGTTTTCAGTTGGCAAAGACACCCTCCCCCCCATTTACACGTCCGAAAATTTTAATGCATATTTGCACCGATCCCAGGAATGATAAAATTGAATGCTGAAAAGGCAGAATGGACGATATCCATGTGACGTCATTTTTCCACCAACACGTGACCTTTCGGCTGTGTTGATAAGTAATCTTGTAATCTGATTGGCTGAAGTGTATATTTTCCATCGACACGTCACTGAAATAGTCTCGTCTCAGTATAAGTTTTAATGTGTTAGCGTTTTTTTAATGGGAATCTGGGAAAAGATATCTTTTAGTTGTCATGCACAGGTTCCTGAGAGTTATTGAAACATCAATAGGCAGCACAATACCGAGGCACAATTATTATTTTTGTAATTTTGCACTCATTACCAAGAGTCCAGCACATAAACCTATGGAGGAAAGGTTGTTTGTTTTCCACCGTCACGTGACTTTTATAGCCTAGAACCCAAGGAGTCGATATCCTCCATTCTGCTATTAGGCGGAAAAGTAGCATGTCTATCTAAGGCGGTCCATCAGTTCTTCTAGAAAAGTGGCCATTTCGATGGGTGGCTATGGAATAGGGATGCTTAAATAAAACTTTTAAAAATTGCAAAGTTAAACATCATAGATCCAATACTGAACATCTTCAAAGATTAAAACTAAAATAAGTACTGTGTTTGCATTATGAAATATTAAGTTTTAATATTGAAAAAAAAAAAAAAAAAAAACTAACAAAACTAAGTCTATAGCAGGGGTTTCTTAAGTGTGTGGCGTACAGAGAAATCACCACGATTTAATTAAAGTACTGGCGTGAATTTTTAAGTAGAACTCTATTAACTATGCTCACGTTCTTACTGCTTTATTTCTCTAATTGGTTCTTCACCAATACTGTATGACACAGAACTTGAATGGGGATAGAATAGTTATGGAGATACAGAACAAGAGGTCACGACTTTTGGGGGTTGGAAGGTTTAAGGGCAGGGACAATTTTCCTTCTAGTGGGTTGTTTCCTCTGCCTGTTGAGAGGAACTGTCATGGAGTAATTGTCATTTATCACTGTGTGCGCTTAGTTTTGAGTGGCTTCCAGTATTGTCAGTCAAATTACACAAAAATCATGTGACATCAGCAGATTAAATTTTGAATTTACATTGAAGTTACCAGAATTTAAGGTATCTTTTTTTTTTTACATTATTTCAAGCACAGTGCTTTGCTTCTGAACTGTAAGAAAACTGTTTATGTCATCACTTATGGATCATCATTTATGGACAACCCCTTATTCCTTTTATTTCTGACTACCAATCTTAAGGAATTTTCCTATTGCAAAGCTTCACAGTTTATTCTTTAAATGCAGGTGTGCCAAGTTTCTAAAATTAAAAGGCCCAAGATTTCTTATACATGTAATGTACAGCTGCAGAAAAAATAAAGGCCCACTTGCTCTTTATTTGGCCATTATTCGTCGGACTGTAAAGTTACATATACCATTCGTTTGCAAATAATATATATTTTAATTTTATAGTAATTTAATTTGCATAAGGGGCCATCTTCATATTTAATTCTGCATCAACTTCATTTTTTTCAATGGCAAGATACTACTTTATTAAACGAAAGAAAACCTTCAAATTACCCTAAATATAAATTTTCACCAATTTTCTACGATAATTTCCGGAGATATTGTGATTTATTTTTTGTGCGATTTTAAGGGACTTTCTGCAAATTGAGAAACTTTATTTGTAGGTTCTGAACTTTTCGCCTTTCATTAATTTCTCTCACGAGAGTTAAAAGAAATAAATATTATTTTCACGGAAAGTACTGTTTCTAGTCTTAAAGTTTTTTGTACTAAGAATATCAGGTGTAGAATTTAGAATATTTAGTCAGTGGTTTAAAAGACCCGTGAGTCCATAGCTCATGATTTTAGGGGAAAATGCAAAACGACTGCTCATGATTTTGAAAATCTTTCTAATTTTGATATTGTTATTGAGTATTTCTCTTGGAGGTACTCTTAGACAGGTGAAATGTTGCCAGGAGTGAGAGGCTGTTCTCTGCTCTTCTGACTACAATCATGAATGTTACTCAGCTACGGTCGAACTTGAAGAATGGTTTAATGATTGAAAATTTATGTGTTTGAATTTCATGTAAAAAACACAATTACTTTTTTGCCGACCCAATATTATCACTGTGTTTGTTATTTCACATTCTTCATTTAATATTGTCATCTGTAATGTGCAATATTCTTATAAGACTTTTGGTGGTATTTTAATTTATAGTCAGATGAAAATTTAGACAGAAAAGCATGATTTTGAATGTTTGATAAAGTATGGGGAAGTGCAAAGACCTGATGTTTCCAATATTATAAAAGGTCAAATTCATGACTGGAATGTTGAGGATGCTAGTTTTTCAGAAATAGGATGCTGTATTGGAAGACGTACATCTACTGCAACTAATTCTATACATGGAAAGCATTTTATTTGGTGGGATATGGCAATGGACACAACAATAGGCACTTTATAGAATCACCATCAAAATGTAAAAACCTCTAATTTATTTGCTTCAAAATTTGATATTTTTTAATACCGCCTATCTTTTACTGTTTTTGCACAAAAGAAATCTAATTTATGGAAAAAACACTCAAAATACTGGTGTTAAACAATAACGTAAATAAAAAACTTTGTAAAAAACACACATAAGATGTTATAGGTAAGAGGATACGCACGTTTCAACCAAAAATTGTTTTGGCCTTCGTCAGTCCAAGCCCTTCGTTGCAAGCAACACAGGGCTTGCACAACCAGTTCCCTGTGTTGCTTGCAACGAAGGGCTTGGACTGACGAAGGCCAAAACAATTTTTGGTTGAAACGTGCGTATCCTCTTACCTATAACATCTTATGTGTGTTTTTTACAAAGTTTTTTATTTACGTTAAATCTAATTTATGTTTATTTTATGCAATTTTCAAAAAATTGTCACTTAATAAATTTATATATGATCCCTTAACTCAGGAAAATAACACATTTTATTTAATATAAATTAAACTACTGAACGTAAAATTTGAAATTTTGCACAGCCATGTAAAATCACTTTTTTGCATCTATTTCCATCAAAATTTGGCTAGGTTGCTATTCATAATTTTTTTGAATATAAATTTAATAATTCATAATTCATATTAATATTTTATTAAAAATTATAATAATAGTAAATTATGTTTGGGTCGTTTAGTTTTAATAGTACGAATAAAAGTCAGCTTATTATTATCAATATTATACGAGATATGAATTAAAGTATTTTTTCATACTTTAATTCATATCTCATATCATATTCATATCTCATAATTTACCTTTTAAAGTTTTTAATATGAAAAAATATTTTAACGTAGGGGGAGAGGATTTTGGAAGCTCATAACTCACTCATTTTCAGTTCAAATTTATTGAAAATGGTTAAAATGTTAAAATGAGCTAAATTTTTGAAATATGAAGTGAAATCTAGGGGTTGCTATTGAAAAAAAAAAAAGTTGATACGAATTTTTACATGGAGATGGCCCCTTATGCAATTTTTATGTATAGCAAATTAAAGTGTATGTCAATCGTAAACGATTGGTATATGTAACTTTGCTGTATGACGAATGACGACTGAATAAAGAACAAGTGGGCCTTTTTTTTTTTTTTTTTTTTTTTTGCAGCTGTACAAGTAATTATTAAAGACAAATCAATTTCTTTCTTTTCTCAAGACATATGTGTCCATATAAGTACATGTCTGTATAAGTCCATTTAAGTACTATCCCATTAGTTGAGTTATATAATGTAGATAAATTGTTTAAAAAATTTCCAAAAGGAATATTGGAAAATATAAAATATCAGTGAAAATACACACCAAATAAATTATTCAACATATAAATATTTAGATATTACATAACACAAAAAATTTAAATATCTAATTTCTCAATAAGTAATCTCAGACAATAATATAATCACAGAAATGAATTTTTTTTTTATTAATTGGTCTTTACAAACTCATTAAGCATTTTTTGGTAATCATATGTGCATGCTTTAAATTGGTATAATTTTGTTCTTAAATATCTGCATATTTCACTGAAATACAGTTTAAATTAAAAAAGTGTCCTATCAGCCCCCGCTCTCCTCTACATCACAAACGTCAGGTTTCTCTTCAGTATGAGAACTGTAGTGGTTTTTCAAATCACACTGTTGAATAAAAGCTTTCTGACACACATCGCAAACATAAGGTTTTTCACCCGAATGAACGACGAGGTGACCTCTCAAGTGACTCGACTGAGTGAATGCTTTCTGACACACATCACAAACATAAGGCTTCTCTCCCGAGTGAGAGCGGTAGTGTCGTTTCAATGAGCTCGGATTAGTGAATTCTTTTTGACATGAACTACAAACATGAGGCTTCTCTCCCGTGTGAAAACGGTAGTGTAGTTTCAATTCCCATGACCGAGCATACGTTTTTTGACACACGTCACAAACATAAGGCTTCTCTTCCAAGTGAGAATTGCAGTGCACTTTTAATTCGGTTAGCCGAGTAAACGCCTTCTGACACACTTCACAAACATAGGGCTTCTCTCCCGTGTGAGAACGGAGGTGAACTTTCAATTCATTCTGCCGAGTGAACGCTTTCTGACACACATCACAAACATGAGGCTTCTCTCCCGTATGAGAACAGTAGTGGATTTGCAAATCGTATCGTCGAGTAAACGCTTTCTGACACACATCGCAAACATGAGGCTTTTCACCCGAGTGAACAATGAGGTGACCTCTCAAGTGACTCGGCTGAGTGAAAGCTTTCTGACACACATCGCAAACATAAGGCTTCTCTCCCGAGTGAGAACGGCAGTGTCGTTTCAACGAGCTCTTATCAGGGAATCCTCTTTGACATGAACTACAAACATAAGGCTTTTCTCCCGTGTGAATGCGGGCATGACGGTTCAAGTTATGATGAAAACGGAATGCTTTCTGACACACACTGCAAACATGCGGCAGAACAAGGTTCTTCAAATCGCTCTGCTGAGGCAATGGTTTCTGGAACATATCGCAAACTCTTTCTCCAGTGTGTATGCGGAGGTGACTGATCAAATGACTCTTTTGGGAAAATGTTTTTTGGCACACATCGCAAACGTAAGGCTTTTCCCCAGTGTGAATGCTGATGTGACGATGCAAGTGGCTCTTTCGGATAAATGCCTTTTGACACACACTGCAAACATGTGGCCTCTCTCTCTTGTGAATGTGAAAGTGTTTGTCCAAGTCACCCTGCAAGTTGAATGCTTCTTCACATACATCACATGCAAATGGATTCTCTTCCTTGTGTATGTCGAGGTGCTGGTCCGAGCCACTCTGCAAATTAAATGATTTTTCACTTGCATCACATGGATACGGATTCTCTTCCTTGTGAATGTCGAGGTGCTGGTCCGAGCCACTCTGCAAATTAAATGATTCTTCACTTGCATCACATGGACACGGCTTCTCTGCAGTACAAGTACGGCTATGAATCTTTAAATGTGACTCGCAGGAAAATGTTTTCCTGCTTGTATCATGCGTATAATTTTTGTTTACTATGTCAGCACAAAGATCTTCCATATTTTCTGTTCAGTGGTCGACTTTCCACTCATTTCACAAGAGCAAACTTCTTCCATATGAAACAACAGATAACTACCGTAGTTGAATCAATAAAAACTCAGTTCGAATTATTCGGCAGAAGATATAAATAAAATAAATAATTATTTTTCCATTGCTCATTCTTTTTCCATTTATAGGAAATAGATATATTCAGCTTGGTCACTTGATTATGACTGTTATGCATTTATTCAGATCCTGTATTCCAGAAATAGATGAATAAGAAACACACTTTGAAAATATTTACTAAAGACAAGCATTCGAAGGCCTAGTTGAGCAAAATCCAAGTCATCAGGCATTTTACAACTGATGCAAAATTCTAATTAATCCATTAGAGCAGTAAATCCACCACACACTCTACATTACTTGAAAACACTTCAGCATCTCAAAAGTTTTATCGAAAAATTAAAATTCATGAAAGTATTAAAAGATAATCAGTGTACTACGTACAGTATGATGTAACAAAAATGTGGGGAAAAGGTTCCAATCTGCAATAAAAAAGAATAGAAATTCAACATTCAAGCAGAGAAAGTAACATTCGAATTCATAGAAACACAGGATTATTCTTTTTTTATTGAATAAAGACAGCTGAGTAATTTCAAAAAGTAATTTTTAATACAGTATAATCAACACTTTTTTCTCTCATGCAATTATCTTCCTAAAGTTGATAGCTTTAAACTGTTTAACAAAATTAAATGCCATCTGGTTTGTAATTTTAAACAAGGTTTTTTTTTTAAAATTACGTTTGCTTTTTTAGCTATTTTTACTCTTCAACCACTCCAGTTGAGGGTTTCTCAACAAAAGCAACGCTTGTTCAAAACCTCCGAAAATGGGCCATGAGCAGAACCTTTCAGTTTTCTGTAAACGAAACAGGTCCTTAACGTAAATAAAAAACTTTGTAAAAAACACACATAAGATGTGTGTTTTTTACAAAGTTTTTTATTTACGTTATTGTTTAACACCAGTATTTTGAGTGTTTTTTCCGAAACAGGTCCTTGTTTTGACAAGTTTCAATGCTTCTACTTGAACAAAATTTGCCGAAAAAGTCTTTTTTTTTTTTCTTATCATCTTGAAAACGCTATTTTGAGCAAATGTTCTTTTTGTTGAAAGTCTTTAATAATTGCCATATAGAGCAAATCAATCTATTTTAATCTATCTCATTTTGTCCAAAGTGAAAAGAAACTGTCACCATTTTGCCATTGTTCATTTAACAAAGTTTTTAGAGAGGTATCTGGAGTGTTAATTTTTTTTAGTTTTCATTTGGCATTTTGACAATATCTTGTCCATATTTCAAACAGTTATGTCTTATTAGCGACCGGGATTAAAATCGTCACTTTAGTTTGAGAGTAGTACTTGAGACTGATTTTGGGTGGGAACTGTTCCCACAGTTTAGTGAGACGAAGGGTTATGACTGATGAAGACTGAATAAATTTTCAGTCGAAAATATCATATCTTGTTATAAGTATCATTTTATATGTATGTTTCTTAGACAAAGTTTTTATTTATTTTATCTTTTAACACCAGTAGTTTGAGTTTTTTTCTGTAAAATCTCAAATACATTCAATATTTGCAAAATGTATATATTTTAGGTTTTCAATAAAAATTCTCACTATTTCTTTAATTATTAGTACAATTGTGGAAACAATTTAAATTTCGTACATCGGATGAAAAAATTGTACAACTTGCAGCTATGGTGTTGTGCAAGAATCAGTCATATTTAAATTAAAATTATTGCTTATTGCTATTTGAAAATCTTTTAATAAATTTAGTTTTAAATCTAAAAATGATCTACAACACAATAGGTTTATCCTTTGGTACATGATGGGGCTCTCTCATTGCTAAATAAATGCACTTTTTAGAACATTTTTTAAATAAACATGTGTATGGGCATGTGGTTCTTAAGCCACTTCCCCCTCCTGTCAACACCTCACACTCCTATGTTGCACCTAATTTTGAATAAAAGTGGTTGCAAATGCAACAGTCTCATCCTATCAATCATGAATAATCTTATCAATCATCCTATGCGTCTGCTTTTAAACAGAAGCAGTCGCAAATGCGATGATTTTAACCACAGTTGCAAATAAGATGACACCTTTTAAGCAGTTACAAAAGGTATGCATGAATGCATTTATTTTTTTCCATACTTTCTGAATAAGAAAAATAGAAAGAGATAATAAGTTCTAAAACAATTACCCCAGTCTCCCTTCTCTCTCTTTTTTTTTTTTTCGAGGGAGGGGGGGGGGGGGGGGGTTAAAAATTTTTAATCAGTTCTTTGGATTTTACTACTTTTTCCTTATTTCACATATACTCATTTAACGATGAAATGTTAAAAAGCCTCAATTTATCTCATTTTTTAGAAACTTTGAAATCTTTAATTGGGTCATTTCATATTTTTTTTTCATAATCATTAATGATTATTTTAAAACGAAGTTGGAATGGTATGTTTAAAAAAAACATACCATTCCAACTAATTATGATCCTATCATGCATGCTGTAAAACTAAAAAAGTTTTACAGCATGCATGATAGGATCATAATTAAGTAATAAATTATTTATATTTATATTTTGATTTTTTTTCCCCAATGGCTGGCTGCCGCCTTGGAAGGCTTTGGCCACAACAGGTCAGAATCGTTGGCCATTTTATTACAGGGGCACCTAGTAGGTGGACCAATGTCGCCCCCTATGAAGGGACGGACAAATGACAACCATGCCCAGTCGGGGATCGAACCACGACTGCCGAGAGTTGAACCTGAAACAGTAGTACAGTACTTTACCCACCATACAATCCGGGCAGCATTTATATTTTGATGCTTTACTAAATACTGGTAATTTAAAAGCTGTGACTAATTTAACATTAGGTAGTTCAAATAATGTTGCGTTACTCACATTAAAAATGTTACAATATGAAATGTTACACTAGAAATAAGCAGTGTTTTAATAAAATTCAAAATCTAACTATTATGTCCTTATTTACAATATTATAACACACAGTTATAAAACTGGGGAAAATTACCTCAAATTTATTTTTAAGTAATCTTTAAAAACATTTGTATCTTTAGCTACAAACATTACATTGCATTACCCAGTGTAAAATTTCTTCACAAGGAAATTTAAATTATTAAAAAGAGCTTTTGTCTTAAATGAGATAAATACAGTGAACCTCTCCGAGCGGCCACCACTGTATAGGATACTATAGGATACTACCTTCAGGAACGGCCTACCTATTTGGTTTAAAGCCTGTTTTAGTTCCTGAAGTGTCCTACTGTCCTGCTGAACCCTAGCTCTAGGCTCAGGTCCAGCAAGCAGCGGTTTCCCTCATTTTTATTTTAATTTTTTACAGCACAATTTTTGTATTACAATTGGTAAAATACATCAGTGTTATGCAATATAAAGGCAGTTAGTTTACAATGGTTTACAATTGCTCACAATATTGTTCTTAGTAACATTTGACCATAGATACATATATTTAACACGTTCTTTTTTTTTTTTTCTTTTTACAATTTTGAAAGTTAAAAGAAGTAAATAAATATCTAAAAGTAAACAATAGGCTTGAGAATGATAAACTTAAAAAGTAATTTTGAAAAATTTAAACATAAATAAATACAACTAATATTCAAAAATGTGCTTTAGAAAGAAAGTTTTTTTTTTTCTTTTCTTTTTTTTTTTTTTATTTTATTTTTTTTATTTTTTTTCCACCACTGTATAGTGGACACCCCTCTAAACGGCCAATTTTTCATGGCACGGATTTTTCGGCTCATAGACTTAATGTTAAAATAACCTCTATCAGCGGCCACCCGACCCCCTCTAAACGGCCTCCGAGTGGGATCGCCCATTTCATTTTTCGGGAAATTCGACTCACTCCATGCTTTCATTTTGAGCGGAAATAATCAAGGTCAGATTCAGGGTAGAATATAAGACCCAGCAATAACTTGCGAAGTCTATTGGAGCAAAAATGCCATTCACGTCCATGTTCACGCCAGTTTCATTTTATGAGTGGGTCAGTGATCTAAGTTGCAAATCGAAAAGAAAGTGAGCTGAATTGTTGAACTGCGTAAAAACGTAAATCAGCAAAGTCATTCAAGAAAATTATTTTATTTTGAAAGAATGCGAAGACTTCCAATTTCGGGGTGTTAATCGGATGAGATCTGCTTTTTAAAGTAAAAAAAAAATTGTTGCTTCAGAGAAAAGTAAAAACTTAATGGTACAGCAGGCACAAATTGCATCTTTTTTTTCGAAAAATGTAAGAAAGCATTCAATATAGTACTAGTTTCTCTTTAGATAAGTTTTAAATTTCATTTTACATAAGGAATAGGTGTCAGACTTGCTTATATTACGCATTATAAGCAGTTACCTAATAATAGTCAATAAAACCTTTCAGAGCGGCCCCCTCTAAGCGGCCAAATATTCTCGGTATGGTGGGGTGGCTGCTCAGAGAGGTTTCATTGTACACAGCTAAAAGTTGCTTTATTAAAAAAAAGTATACAGCACTATCAAAAACCAAACCCTTTGAAGCGCAAGCATTTTCACATATAAATATGGAAGACCAACTGGATAGACTAGCCAATGCTGAAAAAGTGCAGCCATTACCATCTACCCACTTAACCCTTTGAGGCGCAACCCTTTCCCAATGCTGAAAAAAGGGCAGTCGTTGCCATTGCTCGACTTAACTACCGGCAAGATGGCAGACGATCGAAACGTTCATCGCGTGCCACAGATCTAGAGACCCTTTTTTGACGACAGCTGGCTGTGCTGCCCTTTTTTCAGCATTGGCAATTGATCCAACTGTTCTCGCATTCTTCCATTTTTCAGCAGATGTCAGTGCTGTTAAAAAGAATCGTGGCCATTGTTTTTACGTGAAAGGACATGCTAAAATGTAAAGGATTCTCGTGGAGCTATCACCCGCCACTATTTTTATAGAAATCAAATCTATTCTTCGTGACTGGCAACAGTCAAAACGTCAAAGTTTGCTGTTCCCAGAGCAGGATCACTGCATGTTAAAGGGTTAACTACCAAGAACATGGCAGTTGATCAAATAGCCCATCTGGTGCTACAGAGTAAAAGAACATTTTTGAAACAGTTGTCTGTGCGGCACTGCAGTCAGCTGTGTCGAAATTGTTCTTTAGCTATGTAGCACACGATGGGCAATTCTATTGACTGCCATGTGCTGGTAATTAAATCAAGCAATAGCAATGACTGCACTTTTACAGCATTCAGACCATTTGACCATTTTTGGGGGGGGGACAAGCAGTAAAAGCACTGAAAAAAAATGTCGTTTCACGGAGCAACCAGCGTGCGTGAAAGCGTTAAAGCAGCATAATACACATTCACTTACCTAGTACAAAGATGATGGCTCAAGCTCTGACCATGATATTTTTTTCATGTGCTGTTTTAAGTCTCTGAGATAAGTGAATGCATTTGGGGATACACACTGTGTAAAATTATTATTTATTTTTTCTTTTCTCTCTGGTTCAAAGTGATCATTTAGACTTGGTGATCAAAAAGTTCCCTTCATTGTATTATGTTAATAGTATATGTCAATAGTACTATTACAGCAGATGGCGTCGTGAAATACCTACAAAGTTCACTAGAAGCTTATCTTATCTTCGGCTGCGAAGGCTCCCCCAGAGTCTGGGTTGTTATGATTTTGCCCAACCCGAAAAAACCCGGATGGGTTTTTTCGAAAAAGCCCACTTGAAAAAAACCGAAGTGGATTTTTTCAAAATTTCAACTTTAATTACGTAGATAATACATCTCTTAATATCAGTACACCACTTGCAAAGTTTATGAACAGCTCCCTACCTTCCCCCACACCACCAATACCCAAGGAAAAAAAAAAAAAAAAAATCAGAAAGACTTCACATAGGCATAAAACCTTTCTAGAGTAAATTTTTATGCCTATCTGTATTAAAATTAATCAGGATTTTTTAACCATAAAAAATCATTAGTTTAAAAAGTTCTAATGAAGCTTTTGTATATCACTGTTAAAATTATTACTAATAGTCAATTGATCTAAGAGCAAACCATGATTGGGGTTGCCATTGTTATTGATTTATACATTTTTCATGTATGATTAATAACTGTAATTAGTTATTACTATTAATTTAACCCTTTTTTATTCATAACTGATTTTTGTAATCGATTAGTTGCTTTAAGTTGTACTTAGTAATAAGCAATTTTTTTTTTCAAATATTCTGAAACCCCATCCCTTCTTCTAAAAAAACCCTGATAAAGCCCAAAAAACCCAGTGGGTTGGGTTTTTTCTGAAAAACCCCGGGTTTTTAACAACCCTGCCCAGAGTTGATTCTTTGGTGGTCAGGGTTGGGTTTTTGACGTCAAAAACTGGTTTTTGACATGACACGTCAAAAACCAGTCAAAAAGTGTCAAAAACCTAATGTTTCTTTTTTATGGTCATGAATAACAATTTTAAATAAATTATATTTCACAATTAATGTAATTACATTAAAACTACATATCACCCTTCATATTATTTGTCATGTTAGAACTAAATACCTGAAAAGGTAAAAAGTATTTGTGTAAGTACTTATACACATCTATTTTTTCCTCCCTTAAGTACTCAGCTATTTCTAAATGTGTTAATATAAATAATTATATGAATTACTTTATGCATGATTTAGGATTAGAAGTGTTACTAAAACTATTCCTTATCCTTTATTCAATGAATAATCCTAAGTTATTTAAACATTTTTTTCTAAATTCTAAATATGTGTATAAATAAATTTTCTGCATAAATATTACATATAAACCACATCTGTTTTATAAATATTTCCTGGGTAAGTAAATTAATAATTTGAAAATGAAATAATGATTTGCTATTATCAATACACTTAAAATTTTATAATATACTCTTCATTGTATTATGTTAATAGTTTCCATTTAATTATTCAAAGCAAGGGCAGTTTATTTTGGTGACAGTTTCTGTACTTATAAAACAACCCCCCTTTTCTTGGTTCAAGTTCATAGCTGTAAACAGCAACATGGTGTTAATCCCTTGTGGAATGTCTTTTGAAAGGCAAATAGATAGCAAACCTGTTTTTCCTTTGTATTCTAAAGTATGCACCTGGGTGGCCAATGGTCAGAAGTGTGCAATCAGTTTACTTAGTGATAAGAGAGCTTGTTTACAGCAAAATAATATTGTCAGTTTGGAAAATTTTTCCAAAACTAGCTAAGAACACTTTAGTCTTTCTTAAAACTAAGCTAAGCTATTTTAAAGTAGTACTTAAATTTTGGTCAAATAACTGTATTATTCAGTTTTTTTTTTTTTTTAATTAAATCTGTTCTGTACATAATTTAAATCACGGATAAAGGTGGTAGGCCAAAAAATACTATATGGAATAATTTTATTTGTGAAAGAAGGAAATAAAATTTACGGAAGATGCAAAAAGTGTGGACATACCATGGCCAATAGAGTGGATAGGATGAAAGTACATTCAACAAAATGCAATAGTGGAGAACAAGAGAAAAAACAAGGCAAAGTAAATGAGGAACAAAGAGTGCATATGGAAACAGATGATACAAGTCTAAAGAAAAGTCATGAATTATTTGAAGTAAATTAATGTACATCTCGAGTTGCAGGTGTTAAAAAGAGTTTGTTTACAGCAAAACAACATATCTGATTACATAGTAAAAACTGCACCCAACATGAAAAAACAGCTGGATCTACAACTTGCTAAGTTTTTTTGCAGTTGCAATATCCCTCTTAATGTTGTTGAACAAAATGAATTTCTCAAGCTCATAAATTTGCTACGGTCTGGTTATAAACCTCCTACCAGAAAAGCATTATCTGGCAGTCTCTTAGATGAAGTCACTGAAGAGTTAGAAAAGCAAATGAAATCAGAACTTCAAGTAAAGGAATGCACATTAGTTGAAGATGGATGGAGTAATATCCATAATGAAGCAGTTATAGCTTCTTGCCTGCATGCTGTGGGAAAAGTTAAAAACAGCAGTATTTCACCAGAACTTCTACAGCTGATGGTGCATTTGCATTCTTGTCCTTGCAGTTCAACATCAATAGAAAGAATCTTTTCCAATTTTGGATCTATCCAGACAAAGTTACGTAATAAACTTGGATTACAAAAAGCTGCAAAACTAGTGTTTTGTTACCGCATGCTCCGGGGTAAAAAGGAATTAGAATGGGACTAGGTAAAAATGTAATTGTGTAAAACTGAAAATATTTGTTTTATTTACTTGTAATTTCACAGATTAACTTAAACAAATGTATTTTCATTTTTAAAAACTAAATAGGTTGATAATTTTTTTTTTCATAAATACTTTTTTTTCTATTTTTATAGTAGCTTATTTAGTTATTTTCTATTCAGTACAGCTTGAACAAAACTCAAGTTTGGGGGTTGTCTTGTCAACAAAACAATAGTTTGCATTGTCCAAAGGTTTATTCTAGTGTATTAAGCCAAAAATTATGATAGTTGTACAAGTATTTTTGTTACAAAAGTGGTTTTAGGACAAAATTTTAGGTTTTTGACACTTAGTGTCAAAAACTATGTCAAAAAGGGGTTTTTGACATGACGGTTAAAACCATGGTTAAAACCGGATAAAACCACCAACTGTCAAAAACTTGCCAACTCTGTTGGTGGTGCAAGATTTTGTGGTCAGGTACTGATAAAATTGTTTCTTTAGTCGCTGTTGATCATAATTACTTTGTTTATACAACTTCATAGTAAAGGCTTTTTTAACAGAAGAAAATTCCATGCGATTTGGTAGCTGCAACCAGTTGCCAAAACTCTTTCTGGCAAACCGATGAGCAAGCATGGTTCCATAGTAAACAAATGCAGCGAATGGGCGATTGCTAGAGCATGTCATTATCGGTAGCTTATCGTCTCAGCAACCTTTTAAAATAATTAGGATCCCGAGAGTTCCATAAATGTGGAATTTCACATTTGCTTTCACTTAGATCTATTTTCCATATTGCTATTCCATTTGAGACATTTTTTCTTCACTCATCACTTTGATCGGTTTAGATGAGTCTTCTGCTATCTTTGTGACATAGGAATAGGAAGCACTGCGATTGGCTGGCATTCCAGCAACTTGCAATATTTTCACCTCTGAACAAAAAAAGTTGGAGTGGACCGTTCCCTAGGTAAATGAGGGAAATTTCCAGGAAAGAGGTTTCTGCAACTTGTTGCAGCAACCAATCGCCCCAAACTTTCTTCGTATAATAAGGCCTTACGTAAGTAATATTAATCAATTAACAAATAAATAGAATGATTTAGTTAATTTTTTTTATTTATTGTTCTTAGAAATAATTACATTCAACTAATTACATGCATTTAAGTTAAACATATAAGTGCCTGCTGGCTGTGCAGCACAGCCAGCTGCATCAAAAAAGGGTCTCTAGATCTGTGCCACGCGATGAACTTTTCGATCGTCCGCCATCTTGCTGGTCGTTAAGTCGAGCGATGGCAACGGCTGCCCTTTTTTCAGCATTGGACAATCTATCCAGCTGTACTCGCATTCTTCCATTTTTCAGCAGATGTCAGTGCTGTTAAAATGAATCTTTTTACGGGAAAGGACGTGCTAAAAAGTAAAGGATTCTCGTGGAGCTATGTCACCCACAACTATTCTTATAGAAATCAAATCTATTCTTCGTGACTGGCAACAGTCAAAACGTCAGAGTTTGGTGTTCCCTGAGCGGAAAAACTGATTGTTAAAGAGTTAAGGGACCAGAAAGATATGGAATACAGATCAGCTCTCGGTGGTAGTCAAGTAACTGCCTAACAGCAATATTACCTGAACTAGAATGCGAAATAAGGCTTTTTGAAGCTTGGGAGTGATATTTTTGGGTCTGCCTATGACAGAAAAAATGACCCTAAAAGGGATCTGGAAATATCAGGTTGTAACGAAAGTTTTCCGCCAGATTTGCTTGAGTCAGCTCACGCGATACCCAACTATTGACCTTATATGTCAAGTTTTTTATGCTTAGTGCGACTAATGAACATGGCACTAAAGTCTAACTCTTTTAGCTAGCTCTCGAGTGGATGAATATTTTATCTTCTTCCACAAATTGTCGTAGGCGGGAGTCATCAGCATGAATAGGCCGGCCAAAGCACTCTTCTTCTTTAATATCCTGGTCCTCGTTTTTGAACTTTCGGTACCAAATCTTCACAGTGTCATGATTCAACAGTAGTACCTTAAGCAGTATACATGATTCAGTGCCATTCTGTAGCTGACTTTTTGCGACAGAACTGAGAGTAAATGATGGATCCATCTGGTAGTGTGGTAGTTCCAATTCAGACACCTTATACTTAATCATAACGATATTGTTTTACAGATTTCATAACACAGTTCTATAAAACAAGTCTTTTCTTTCAAATAACAAAAATCGTTTTACAAAATATTGTCAAAGACACCAACGGGAACTGCTTGTGCAGGCAATACTTGGAGTGGCGGAAAATTTTTTCATTACAACCTAATATTTTCATCAAACCAAGTTTCCATTTTATAAATGGTCTGTTCAAAACAAGTTTGTGAATTTCTTACTGTCAAAATTCTGTAACAGAGAAATCCTTCCATGTTTTTGCTGGTGGAATGCCCGATGAGAGCCTCGATTCTCCCTCCTCTACCCCCGATTTTAAGTTGGCAATGACTATGCTCCAAAACACATTGAGAAGATGACTGACATGCAAATACGCTATCAAGAACCCTTTTTGAAGAAATGACATGGACACAGTGATCGATCTAGCATTTTTTCAGAAGAGTAAAAATACTCAACCTTTTTAGAAGGAGTATTTTCTTTTCTAAAGGAGTAATTAAAACAACGAATAATTATTCGAATTTTTCAAATACATAATTAAGGGCAAGATTCAAGTGAAACACAATTTGAACATTTTCCGCATCAAACAGGGGAAACTTCAAAATATATCAATGTTTCTTATTCAACTGAAACAAAACAATCGTGTTTTGATCAAATGACAGTGCAATAGGCTTGTTCATTGGAAGCATTCTGGGGACTAAAAAACGTTCGATTCAAACTCGATTGTGTGCGTTTCACTTGAATCTCACCCTAAATTGCATATAACACATATGGGTAATTCCATGAGAATGTATACCCAAGTATTGATTTTTACATTGTAAAGAAGCATAAAATCATTAATGCTATTTTAATAAATATATATTAAAGTTTTTATTAAAGATTACAAGTATACTAGAGAGTAAACAAAATAAAAAATTATGTTTTTATATGAACAAACTTGTGTTTTCAGATTGAATATTTGCAGATATTGCGTAAGTCACACATTATCTGTCGTGGCAGTCACAAGCAGATAACTCAAATAAAAGATTTAAAAATTTTATTGAACTCGAATTTGATTCTTATTATTGTTGTATGCACTATTCTTGATATTTCATGCGAGTTTCAAATTTTAAGAACTAAATCTAGAGCAGAATTTTTAATATAAGTGAAAGCAAGTCTAAACCAGTTTCTTTTTGTGTCGTGTCAGTCACAAACAGTTATTTTATTTTTTTAAATATTAAAAATCACACAAATTTTTATTGAAAACATAATACATAAGTGTATTTACTTTACTCCTCTATGATTCGTTACTGAAAGTTTAAATTTATTCTTAATTTACACTTTTGAACAAAAGTGAAACATACAGAAAATCTCAAATGTCGTGTAAGTCACACACAGAATTACCCATATATAATAACTGATTATACATCTAGGTACATAAATGTCAGTTCAACAAAAACTAGTACAATAATTGAATTTTTTAAATTTAAAATCATCAAATCAAAATTATTTATAAAAATATACCTAATTTTGTATGGAAAAGCAATGCGTAAATACACACATTCCAAAATTCTTAAGGCATATTCTGAATTTCTAAGGCATAAAATACACATCTACAGGTGCTATCTCGATCACTGCATGGACAAATTTTTAAAGCAGATTTTTAAAAAATATATTTACATTAACAGATGTGAAACTTGAAAAAAATTAGCCACAACTGGACAAAAAACTTGTAGCTATTTTTTTCCCCTTATAAGTCAACAGCTTCGGAAATTGGCCATATAATTAGCCAAAAAATGAATGGCTAAAAACTTTTTTTTTTTCTTTTTAGACAGCAACTTCTGAAATTACCAAAATGCCTAAAATTAGCCACCTCTGCCAAACCTGCACCAAAAAATTTTCTATTTCCCGCAAAACACATTTTACAGTCCAGCAGCTGTTCTCTAAACCAATAAGAAAACATTGGTATATTCTATTTCTTGAATCATGTTGTTGATATTCTAATATTTTAAATAAATCTAATATTTTTTTAACCAGTTAACTATTGGTATGGCAATTTAAAATAAATATTTATGATAAATTTATAACTGTTTTGAAGACATTTAGGCATTTAAAATATTTTTTTCTAATAGAATATGCAAATTGGCACTTTATTAACATTGAACCCAGTCTTCTTTACATTATTTTATTTAATTATTTTTACTTTCCGAACATGTACCATGTAAGGAAAGTATAGTAATAATGAGATAATTCAACTTCGAGATTTTGATGTATTGACACGTTTTGAGGTCTTCTGAATTCATTTATGCTATTTTTATGGGATGCATGTATGTGGGTGTGTGTGAGAGTGAGTGAGTGAGTGAATACGATAGCTCCTAAATGGGACATTCGATTGAGCTTCAATTTGGTATATATGTTATAGACCACTGTCACGAGACTGGTATTGATTTTAGTATGTATAGGATTTATAGTTTTTTTACAGGACTTCAAAAAAGAATTCTTTTACACTACAGCATATGGACGGAAATTCTTGAAAGTGTGCTAACATCTAAATGATGAGCTCAAACTTAGCATATCATTATAGGCTACCCTAGAACAATCAGTATTGATTTGGGTGTTTACGGTGTAATCTATGTCTGTGAAATAGAACCAAATTATTAGTTTTCAAATAAACTGAATTAATGACATATATTCATGAATTTGGGGGAAATATTCAAATACCATATCATATTTTCACTATTGTTTTTTGCTGAACTATTCATCGATTAAAATTTATTTAAATGCTTGGTAATGATCTTAATCATAAGTGTTCGGAAAGTCGATCAGAGTCACTCCAGATTTTTTTTACTGCAGCTGTGCACAAATAAGGTTCATCTTGTGAATGCAGAGGTGTTCCTTCAAAGGATGCCCGTGAGCAAATGCTTTCTAACACATGCTTGAAACATAAGGCTTTTCCTACGTTGCACAAGCAGATGACTCTTCAAGCGACTCTGCTGAGGGAATGCTTTCTGACACACAAACATAAGGCTCTTTTTTAATGTGTACAAGGAGGTGCCTCTTCAAATATCTCTGCTGAATGAATTCTTTCTGACACACACTACAAGCATAAGGTTTCTCTGTGTGTACACGGAAGTGGCATTTCAAGTATCTCTGCTGATTGAATCCTTTCTGACACACACTACAAACATAAGGCTTCCCTTCCGTGTGCGTCAGAAGGTGTTTTTTTAAAGCATCCGTATGAGCAAATGCTTTTTCACACATGGTGCAAACGTAAGTCTTCTCTCCTGTGTGAATGCGGAGGTGGAGATTCAAGTGGCCCTGCTGATTGAATGATTTCTGACACACGTTGCAAACATAAGGCTTCTCTCCCGTATGAGTCAGGAGGTGTTTTTTTAAGACACAATCATAAGCAAACGCTTTCTGGCACACGCCACAAACATAAGGTCTCTCTCCCGTGTGAGTGCGGCGGTGTAGATCAAAAGAACGCCTCTGAGCAAATGTTTTCTGACACACACTACAAACATAAGGCCTCTCCCCTGTGTGAGCGCGGAAGTGTTCATTCAATGAATGACTATGAGCAAATGCTTTCTTACACACGCTGCAAACATAAGGCTTCTCTCCTGTGTGAGTGCGGAGGTGGCAATTCAAGTGGCTCAGATGATTGAATGATTTTTGGCAGACACTGCAATTAAAAGGCTTCTCTCCTACATTAATGCGGACTGTGTTCGTTTGTGTCACTTTCCAAGCTGAAGGCTGTTCCACTTACGTCATGCATAAAAGACTCCTTTATAGCATGCGTATTTAAAAGTGACTCACTAGAAAAAGTTTCTGGGCATGCACCAATCATATGGCATTTTCCAATTGTGTCAGCAGAAAGATCTAGCTTTTGCTGTTCAGAGATTACTCCTTTATCTGCTTCACTAGAGCAAGCTTCTTCCATTTGCACCTAGGGATAATTATCAAAATTCAATCGAACATTCTGTTATTTCAAGAAAGAATAATAATTAAGAAAATTCAATTTTTTTCAAATATTAAAAAGTTCTTTAGTTTTTTTCTTTTTTTTTTCTATTGCTGTCATCTGTTTTCTCAGAGTTGTTTGGTTGATGGAGTACTGAGCCTGTGAAGAATATACAATCTGAAATTTTTTTCAAACAAACAATTCTTCACAAAATATTTTTTCTATGTGCTGCATTTTGTTTTTGTTTTCTTAATTTTGGTCAAGATTCTTGATAATCTTTATAGTTTATGATTTTCATTTTTGTTCTAATTTAAGACTGAAACAAAACAGATATAGTGCATATAAAATTGGAAGTGTTCTCCAAGAAGGTTAATTAAAAGGAATTTTCAAATCTAACAAAATTTTCATAAAAATACTTTTCAATGGTGAAACTGCATGATTGTTGATTACTTTTTAATAGTTTGTCACAGGGTAGGTATGTTTTTGCCATTAATGAAAAAATCCACAGAAAAAAATACTTTCATTTCCTTGCTATGTCAGCAGAAAGACCTAGCTTTTGCTGTTCAGAGAATACTCCTTTATTCGTTTCACTAGAACAAGCTTCTTCTTCCATTTGAATCTTGGGATAGTTATCAAAATCCAGTCGGAACAATCAACTTAACTACTTCAAGAAAGAATAATAATTAAGTAAATTAAAAGAAAAAAATCTAAATTTCTTTTTTTTTTTTTCAGCTATTGCTGCCATCTGTTTTTCCAGAGTTGTTCTATTTTACTACATAAGAAAAACACCACACGAAAATCTAAAAAAAAAAAAAAAAATCCCCTTTTTTCCTCTATGTGTTGCATTCTTATTTTTATTTATTTACTTTCTTTTTTTTTTTTTTAATTTTTATTTTGTCTAGATACTTATATTTCATACTCATTATAGTTTACAATTTTATTTTCCAATTTAATCTTGAAGCAAAATAGATATAATATATAGCATAGGAAAAGAGGTTAATTAAAAGAAATTTTCAAAAACAAAATTTTCAGGAAAGTTGTTTTCAATAGAGTAACTGCATAATTATTAATTATATTCTGAATAGATTGAACCAGGATTTATAACAGGGTTGGTCCTTTTTTGCTACTAGTGGAAAAATCCATAGAAAGAAGTCTGGAAGAAACTATCCTGGCAAAAATAGGGATGTATTGCATCTATTTAAAAAAAAAGTATAAATAATATTATTTTTTTTTTAACGAAGAGGAAAAAGACTAGTTTTCTACTTAAAGCTTTGTTAAAGTAATATGAGAGTATACAATTTTTTGCACTCTAATAACAAGATAAAAGAGGTACAGAATTTTTAAGGAATAAAATTTGCTACTAAAGGTACCACAAAAATAAAATTTGGTACTTTAAAACGGTGAAAATGTGCTTTAGCCCACCGCTTGGCGATTGTCAACAAACTGGCCAGTTGGCGGTTTTCTGTGAAACGATTCTAGGATTGCAACCATGGAATTCGATAGACGTTGTGCTCTCTTCGGTTCGGGTCATAATCTATAGCTTCCGTTACTTTCGTTTTTCTCCTTCGGCAAAGCACGTGTGACGCAAAAGCCTGTGGGATTGAGCCATGGAAGAAAGTTTACTTTTAGGATTATTTTCCCAAGATGCATCGCAGATTCAAAAACGTAATCAAAATCGCAAATGCGGGAAACAAATATTTTAGAACAGGTGTGGGCAATCTTTGAAAAGTTGCGGACCAAATTTTGAGATGCTAGCGAGGTGACGGGCCGTATAATTGAGATTTAAATGGATTTTGAATGTTTTTTATGTGTTTCAATTCAGGGTTATGATATGTTCCCCGGTCCGGATCAAAAGCCGTTGCAGGCCACATCCGGCTCGGGGTTAGCCCATATGTGTTTAAGAATATGAAACTATTTAAAGTAAAAACTAACAAAGTACTAGAAATAAATAGAGGGCCCCTCGAAAATACGCTAAGGTGGTCCTTTGCGAGAGTTGTACAACCTAGTTGTACAGCTATGTAAACTACGCACCCAGTGGACCGTTTTTAACTAAAAAAACCTCAGTAGATTCAGCAACCTAGTTGTACAGCTATGTAAACTACGCACCCAGTGGACCGTTTTTAACTAAAAAAACCTCAGTGGAATCAGCAACCTAGTTGTACATCTATGTAAACTACGCAACCAGTGGACCGTTTTTAACTAAAAAAAACCTCAGTGGATTCAGCAACCTAGTTGTACAGCTATGTAAACTACGCACCCAGTGGACCGCTTTTAACTAAAAAAACCTCAGTGGATTCAGCAACCTAGTTGTACAGCTATGTAAACTACGCACCCAGTGGACCGTTTTTAACTAAAAAAACCTCAGTGGATTCAACAACCTAGTTGTACAGCTATGTAAACTACGCAACCAGTGGACCGTTTTTAACTAAAAAAACAACAGTGAATTACCCTTTGCTAAATGCTAAGCTATATGCAAATCAAATATTTTCAAAAGTAATACAACAATTTAAATCAAATACTAAGAATAAAACTAAAGAAAAAATTATTTCACTTACTCTCGTCCAAAAAACGAATATCAAATCCACAAGATAACTTCACAAAGCAATGACCACTCTCGTAAAAAAAAAACAATATCAAATGCAGAATAAAAAACTTGTTCCACATGCAAAATTTGGATTTGCAGACGATAATTGCCACAAATAAATCAGCAGACGAAAACAAATTAATTCTTAAAAAACAGTTTGTAATGTTTCCAAAAGTAAATCAGTTTTAAAAGTACTTTTAAAAAATATGAAAGCAAATTTTCTCTAAAAATATTTTTAAAAACCTCTCTAACATATATTTTCTTGTTCAAATCTAGTTCCAGTAGCTAGATTCCAAAATAACAACAACGCATGCGCAAAAACGCAAATTAACAGCTTAATGACGTCAAATAGAACATGCACATTAGTTACTTTTAGCTACATATGTCACGCAGTAGCTAGATTACAAAATAACAACAACGCATGTGCGAAAATCTAACATCTTTAGGATATTTCCACAGCTTTAAAATATCGAATTTACCATATTTAGCGCCTTTATCGCCCACTCGAAAAAAACCCGTCGCCAAGCGGTAGCGTAAAGCACATTTCAGCCCTTTAAAACAAACAAAATTTTAAATAAATTAACTTATATTTTTTACTTCACATATAATACCTTAAACAAGATTTTTTTAATGAAAAAATGATATTTTAATTTTAAATTTAAGTTTCTACAATTAAAATCAGATTTTTATAAAGTAATTAAATCAGTTTTTAACTAAGCTTAACTATTTCATATGTAAACAGGTGTAAATATCTAAATGTTAATACAGTAGAACCTCGATCTATCGTTTTTCAAGGGGTGTGTAGTAAAAAACGATGCATGCGGGAAAACGACGAATCCGGGTTAAAGTCAAAATAAGAAAACAGTGTTTATGAATACACACAACGTATGCAGTATACCAAAAATACTAAATTTGTTACCAAACTGTAAAAGAAACAAATTGAATTTGTGTAGAAATTAAGTGATACTTATTTTTACAAAATCAGTAATTTTACACTGGGTTTTTCATTAATCTTTTAATTAAACAAAATTTTCAAGATTTACAATATCAATTTAAAAGCAAAGTGATGGATAGTTAAAATCATTTAAAAGCAAGTAAAAACACATTAAAAACTGTATGTAGCACTATCGGTGGCGACCACCACCTTCTTCAGCATAGGTCTTGGTTCCAAATGGCCAGCTCTCTTCCTCAGCAGGGTGTTCCACCCAGGATCGATCTGCGCATGCGTCATATTATTTACAATATTCAGACCTTCAGAAACCTTACAATTCAGACCTTCAGAAATATTAACAAACAATTGATTTTTATGTGAGGGGTGGTTCTGCAACCCTCAACCCTACCTCTGTGATGGAGATCACATATCTAATTTTAATAGTCATTTTATTACATGTGACCTCCATCACAACCTCGTTCCATTTAATGATTAAAAATAGACGGAAAACTAAAAAATAACAACAAATAAGAATTAAAAACATTTAAAAAATGTTACAAAAAAGATTAGCCGCCCAATAAATGGATCTTTAAATAAAATTCAGAACTATGTTAAAGTTTATTATACAGTTTTTATGAAATTAGTTTATTAGAAAGCAATCTCTCTATTTAAAGGAGGATGCCCAATCTCGATGATTTATCGATGCCCAGTTAATTCTACTGGAGAAACAGACAATTTTTTAAAAAGCTTATTTCTTTAGCGCGCAGATCATTAATTATGAAAAGGTTTTTTTCTTCTTTTAATTTCACTCTTTAACGGGATTAGAGGGCTAAAACTTTTTTTCTAGCATTTTCTTCCAGATTTCAAAAAAGGAAAAAGATTGCATTTAAGAGCAAAAATACCTACATATCAATTTCAGAGTTCGATAGAATTCGCACCTAAATAGAGGACAGCCGAAAACATTTTTGCCCTTCATATCTCAATGAAAAAACAGCAATAGCTATAAAATTCTTATCTCAGATTGAAACAAACAGAAAAAATACATTAAAACTGCATTACTTACCACAAAACCTTAAAATTTTTGAAAGAGAATTTATTTGAAATAGATGCTATTCTGCCACATATCTTTAAAAAATTACACAGCGTCTGTTCATATAGGAATGAAAAAATAAACGCAATTCTATCATTTAGGAGAATTCTTGTCAATTATAATAAACATACACTAAATGCGTACATGAAATGTAATTTGCACTCTAAAATTGATATTTATATGCTCTATAATGTCCAAAAATAAAATTAATAACACAGCACAATAACCCAATTCTCATTTCATTGTTGTCACGCGTCATTTCATTGTTGTCACCATTACAAGAGTCATTCACATACACGAATCACGAGCAATCAGTGAAACCATGGAGCTTGGTAACAAAAACACTCAAGCCAGCCTAAATTGGGGACCACACGTCCCCAATTTTCGGGGATAGTTCCCACTGCTGCGATTTTTTACGATTTACGATTACGAAAATATTCTCATCTTAATTTAAAACATAAAATAATAAAAAAAACTTTCTAAAGTAACACCAGAAAGGTGACTTGAATGGCCATATAGCTGTTTCGATCAAAAACCTTTTGATCTTCTTCAGTGACTTCAGGTGAATATGGTGAATGTCACTGAAGATCAAAAAGTTTTTCATCGAAACAGCTGTATGGACTTTCAAGTGACCTTATGGTTTAATTTTATAAACTTTATTATTATTATTATTATTTCATGGAGCTTGGTGCAGTAAAAGTTGGGGACATCTTATAAATTCGATGCCCTTGTCCTTATCAAATAAACTTCTATTTATTAAAAAAAACCATTCTTAAAACTCATGAAATGAAGAAAACATGATTATTTTTACTTTCCTTCCTTTTTTGCCAAGGACCGAAAATATCGCCATTTTGGGGATGGCGATATTTTGGATCCTTAATTAATCGTCCTTGGCGTGTTTTGGCGAAATGTCGCCAAATTGATCGATAGTCAGTCATTGTTTGGTCCATGCCCAAAATCTCGCCATTTGTCGTCAAACCGTCGCGAGTTTTGGTGAAATATCGCCAAATTTAGCTAAAAAAATTTCGCATAACTCTAAAACTTTTAATTGTAGAATGTTGAAATTTTGTATTTAGAGCTATTGTAACATCTAACTGTGCAACATTTCAGTGGCGGCCCGTGGTCCAAACTGTTAGTGCAGCCGGAAGCATATGAGTCCCCCCCCCCTTCCTCCGGACAGGAATGGAAAATCTTTGTTACTCAATTCGAAAGCAGACGGATTAAGCCCTCACCGAGGAAAAAAAAAAAGAAATTACATAAAAAATGTAAGAGATCCTATTTTACTTCCATAAAATGGACTTAAATTTTAACCAGCCGCTCTTATACTCAAAATTGCGTTAATCCGTGTCTGATTCGAAGTTTCCTTGGAATTTTCTTTTGTAACGATAACTTGAGAAGAAAAGAAAAAAAAAAGAGAAAACTTATTTATTTTTTTATAAGTCAAATCAATCCTCCTTTCTTTTAAACTTGCGAATCGGTCAGTAATGCCCTCATAAAAAGGCGTTTTAATTCAGATATCAATAATTTTAAAAGCTCTTTAAAATTTCCCATGTTTAAAGAATTTTCTCGCTCGCCATGTCCTCTAAATGCCAGTTCTTGCTTACTTAAAAACAATACTGTTTTGATGGGTAATTGTCCATTCATAAGCATCTATTCAGGCTTAAGAGTTTTCCGAACATATTCTCCTTACCCCCTCCCTCACTTCTCGAGCCAATCAATTCGTCAAATTCACTAGTGCAGCAAAAGTCATAAAACCTCTTTTCGGCTGAGTCTTAGCTAAAACACCCTATGCCATCCTAAGCCGGAGAAAGTGCTTACGTAGTCGTTACCATTGCAACGCTGCTGCCAATTTTCTTATCAGCGCTCTGGGCTGTACCAAAGCTTTTCCCAATTGAATTGCGGGAAGATTAAAGTGCTTTTTTTCTGAATGAGCGATCCGGCCACAATACGGTTGTTTTGTTTGGCCTTTTTTTTTAGATTTTTTTAATTTACCTTAGGAATTCCATAATTCTAATCTGAATTTAGGAAAATTAGTAAAATAAATTATTTTAATGTATGTGCTGATAATTTCAAGTGCAGCCCGGCTGTACTTGCTGTATCCCACGAGCCGCCACTGCAACATTTTTTTGATTGCAATCGACTGGGTAATTTATGTACAGGGTCAGCCAATTGATTTTAAATACATTAAGATGTATAGATACATTCAATTCCTTGAAATTCTGTGGTCAATTAATACTTTGGCTATCCCCAAATCTTGCAGACTATCTCAAGCGGTAAAATCATACAAGACGGTGCCCGCTCATGTAAACACGGCGATAGCCGCTGGAGTTTGGCGGTCGCCAATGACGAGCACTACAGATCTTGGCGCCAAGCTCCAACGGCTATCGCCGTCTTGTGACGAATAAACACTAGTATCTACCACTAAAATTTTTACAAAGAAATACCGATTCTAAGTAAATGGCAAGATATAAAACAGTCAAATCCACAACAAAACATTAGAAAAAGTACACTCAAGCACTTACCTCACTTTTTCAACCTCATTTTTTTGCTGGAAGGACCGGGAACATCCATACTAATGACGAAATTCCCCGAGACGCTCACTAACTTACGATAAAGAGTCCGTAAAACGGAATCAAAATCACAAGGAAATCAGAACGCAAACTTAATCCACTCAAATCAAAAAGCACCAAACTTCAATCTTCATGCAATTAGCACTAAATGAAAATTCCATACTTCAAATAAAACGCGTTTAATTCTCAGGATTGCCACACAATTTGTGAAAAAAAGAATACCTGACTTTTCCAGACCAACATGTGATAAAAAAATCCAGACTATTTCTAAGTTTATGATGTCAACTTTACATGTGTTCTCGATGGACCTCCTCGGAAATATGCAAACTCTGTCTCCTTTGCGAGACCAAAAAAAACATCAGTGGGTCCGGCCATCTCTTCAGGGGGCCTCCTCAAAAATATGCTAATGCTGGCCCCTTTGCGAGACCAAAAAAAAACATCAGTGGGTCCGGCCATCTCTGCAGGGAGCCCCCTCGAAAATATGCTAATGCTGGGCCCTTTGCCAGACCTAAAAAATATGCTAATGCTGGGCTTTGCGAGACCAAAAAAAAACATCAGTGGGTCCGGCCATCTCTTCAGGGGGCCCCTCAAAATATGCTAACGCTGGCCCCTTTGCGAGACCAAAAAAAACATCAGTGGGTCCGGCCATCTCTTCAGGAAGCCTCCTCGAAAATATGCTAATGCTGGGCTTTGCGAGACCAAAAAAAACATCAGTGGGTCCGGCCATCGGTTCAGGGGCCCCCCTCGAAAATATGTTAACGCTGGCCCCTTTGCGAGACAAAAAAAAAACATCAATGGGTCCAGCCATCGCTTCAGGGAGTCCCCTCGGAAATATGCTAACGCTGGCCCCTTTGCGAGACAAGTTGAAGCAAATTAGAATTCTTAGAACACGGAAAAACGAAAAATAACAATAACGCATGCACACAAACGCAAATTAACAGCTTAGTGATGTCAAATTAAGCAAGCAAATTCGTTAAATTCATCTGCTTACGTCGCACAGTAGCTAGAATAAAAATTAACCATTACGCAAGCGCGAAAGTGCAAGAAATTCCTGATCTTTCAACAGTTCTAAAATATCCAATTTACAATATTTGACGCATTATCATACCTCCAAAAGAACGTTGCCAAGCTCTGCAGATATCTTTATGGTTGCCAGCCAAACCTACCATCGGCAGCACCAGAACCAAGGGGCACCGGATACGGAACATAGACCTCTCAAGCTTGTCGGCTTTTGGTGAAATATCGCCCAATTAAGTTTCAGAAGCAAATCTTTCAAATTGAACCTAGCTTGGCGATATCGAAATATTTGGGTAGATATCGCTAAACCTTAGTATTACTGCAGTATTGTATCTCTTTCAAACAAAATAAGTTTAGATGAAGTGCGCCGAAAATATTTTTGAATTAATAGACGTGCAAGGAAGTCATGTGTTTTCCACATTAGATTTTTTTTAATTAGGAGAAATAGTTACTTTAACGAAAATGTTGTTCTTAAGTGCTAGCCAATTGGTAAGTTTGGTCATTTTAGTCCGGGCAATTGTGAATTTTCTATCGGGCCTGCTTGTGTAGCCCAGGGACATTTCTCATTCCGTAGATTCAGCCGTTAAATGACGTATCTCAGTGCTGGAAACAATTAGTCAGCATTCGTAGCAGTGGGTTATTTAAATGGAAGTTCACAAAACAAATTTCTAAAGTAAAATATGCAGATACGATGCACCTTACAAATTAAAATATATTTGCATTTCCAGCAGTTAAAGGAAAACAATGCACACAACTGAAAGAAAGCAAGTCATCTTTGGTCAGTAGTGTAGACAGGAATCTTTTTCGGGGGTGACTGAGAGCTCAAAAACTAGAATGCATTACACAAATCGATATAACAAACTTTTTTTGGGGGGAGGGTCATCCCCCCCCCTCCCCAAGCATCATTTTTCTAAAAATATTCCCATATAAAAATGTACACTGCTGGCCACCCAAATTGCAACACCAAGAAAAACAAGAGATATCACAACAAAATTTATTGTGTAGATAACATGTTGACCAAGTAACAAATGATTAAATTTACAGCATTCTATGAAGCGTGGTTCCTGCCAAAATCAGTACCCAGAGTAGCCGCCGTTGTTGGAGATCACAGCTGCCACACGCCTCGGCATTGATTCAAAGAGACTTTGAATGTGTTCTTGGGGTACAGCAGACCAAGCAGCTTCCACACGTTGCCAAAGTTGATCTGGTGTGACAGCTGGGGATGAACTCTGGGTCAGTCGTTGAGCAACCATGGACCACATGTTTTCTATCGGCGAAAGATCCGGAGAGCGCGCCGGCCAGGGAAGCAATTCAATCTGGTGATTGACGAAGAACCCTTGGACAATGCGTGCCACGTGTGGCCGTGCATTATCCTGCTGAAATATGGCTGTTGGCAAGCCCTGAAGGTAAGAAAGGACAACTGGCTCCAACACCTCGGAGATGTAGCGCTGGCTGGTTAAAGTACCGGCAATGCGTACTAGAGGAGTGCGAGAGAGATATCCGATACCGCCCCATACCATAATACCCGGTGCAGGACCAGTGTGACGGTGCATAATGCAGCTGTTCAGCATCCTCTCTCCACGGTGTCTCCAGACTCGAATCCGACCGTCGTGGTGTTGCATACAGAAGCGTGACTCGTCAGTAAAGAGAATTTCATTCCATTCTGTCGTCCACATCCTTCTTTCATCGCACCATTGGCGGCGGAGACGTCTGTGGTTCCGCGTCAGAGGTAGACAAAGCAACGGACGTCTTGCGGACAGACCATTCTGCTGTAAACGACGTCGAATGGTACGCGCAGACACTGGATGATGCGTTACAGACTGAATCGGCTGTGATATGGTTCGTGATGTGACTGAGCGGTCCGTCACTGCCATGCGTACAATCTGCCTGTCATCACGTGACGTGGTGCACTGAGGTCGATGCGGTCGATCACGTCTGTCCGTCGTACCCTCCTGCACCCAACGATCACATATCCGCATCACAGTTGTTTGGTTTTCGTCCGGGCCATCGTGAATTTTCTATCGGGCCTGCTTGTGTAGCCCAGGGACATTTCTCATTCCTCAGATTCAGCCGTTAAGTGGCGTATCTCAGTGCTGGAAACAATTAGTCAGCATTCGTAGCAGTGGGTTATTTAAATGGAAGTTCACAAAACAAATTTCGAAAGTAAAATATGCAGATACGATGCACCTTACAAATTAAAATATATTTAAATTTCCAGCAGTTAAAGGAAAACAATGCACACAACTGAAAGAAAGCAAGCCATCTTTGGTCAGTAGCGTAGACAGAAATATTTCTCGGGGGTGACTGAGAGCTCAAAAACTAGAATGCATTACACAAATCGATATAACAAACCTTTTTTGGGGGGAGGGTCATCCCCTCCCCAAGCATCATTTTTCCAAAACTATTCCCATATAAAAATGTATTACTGAAATGAAAAAAAAAGTTTTAAAAAATTCATAAATCGAATTTAAAAATCTTACACTAACAAAAACATACACTAGAAAAAAAAATTAATTTGGCTTAGAACCGTTGCTGAACCTCAAATTTCTCAAGGGGAACTTCCCTTGGTTACCAAGGGAATATGAGGAGAACTTTTAAATTTATCCACTAATACCTAATTTTCCCCATATCCTAAGTTTACTTGTTTTAGAGATGGCTGTAGCCCCATCAGCCTTCCCCTGGCTAAGCCCCTTCGGGATTTCATTCCCGATTCTCATCACAAATAATTACACATTGTAAACAAAAACAACATTTAATTAGACTTTAGAATTACGCTACAAATAAACAAAGCAAAAATAGGTATGCCAAATATGCCGAACATGCGGCAGCGAAACAGGAGGTCTACAGGCGTACTGAGTGAGAACCACGTTGAGAGTCCAGTCCGGGGAAACTGGTTGAGTTGTGCACCAGCCAGTTGCCGTTACAGTGCGGATTCGCAAACCAAGGGGTTTGTTCCAGGGGAGTATGCACCACCGCACCCCTGTCTTTGGTCTTGCATTTCGTGACCAAGATAAGTTTTAGCAAAGGCGTTGTACTGATTAATTTTATTTCAATTTTTTTTCAAAAGGATAATATTAAAAGATGTAATCTACAACTGTAATTTTGAAGCTCCGAAACACTTATTTAACTCCCATCTTAATTATTTACACTAGTTTGTAAAAAAATAGTGTAGTAAAACAAATGATAAAAATACAGATAATAATAAGAAAATGGGGGAAAATAGATTGACAAACCGAACATAACAAGCCAAGACAGAATCCGGCAGAGATAACCTCAAAAAATGGTTCGTGAGCACACCAAAAATGTGCGAACGGAATATCAGCAGCGCCTAACTTCCTCTGTATCTCTCTCCGCTTCTGTTCTCAGAGAGCAGTTCAGAAGGTTACTTTTCTCCAATGGTCGCACGTGCGACCGAGGAAATACTGTGCTGTAGTAACCTACACTACATAACGTTAGCTACAATAAGCGTATTTAATAATAGTGGGCATTGGGAGGGAAAGTAAAACTCATGTTTTAAATTCACAAAAATCTAGATGTGCACTTTATGTATTTTTTAAAATTTAATTTGCTAATGTGTTTATTTTTTCCTTTGGGCGTTCACGTGCTCAAATGGAGGAGCTGCCACTGATTCCTGGGTCTTTTGGGATGATTCTACAAACGGGTATTTCACATTAAAAAAAAAATTGGTAGTAACCTAAAATCTTTTGGACCAAATCCTAAATATTTATTTGTTGAACATAAAAAAAAAAGAAAAAAGTAAAATCTGAAACACTTTCATATTTTAAATACGCACTAAAGTGCTATACATTAAAAGCGTATCATAATCAATGCGTCATTCCTATTTTCCTTCCTTATTCCATTAAGTTGGGAAGTGTATCATTATTTATAAGTGTGGCGTATTTTTCTCCCTTTTTCCATAAAACACATCTTTGGAATAGAAATCTATCTTGAAATCGCCTATTAAAACTGTTTTACTTTTTCTTTGACAAGCATATTCCAATATTCTAACTGTACTTCACAATTTTAAGTACTGTTTGGAATGTGCATCATAATGCATGAGTATGTCATGTTTGCCTTTCTTTTCTTGATTCCTACTTAACGCCTCCACTCTCGCCAAGGTGGCGATAATTAAACATATGCAGTTACTATGATGATTTTTTGTATTTATGTGGCAACTGTAATTTTGAATTAAAATTGTGGTTTGGAACAACATGTAAGTACAGCATTAATTACAGCATATGTTCAAATTAATAAAATTCTGAACTTCTAAAACTTATAGTAATAGATAGGACTGTAGGAAATACAAGGAATTTCACAAAACTATCAAATCTACAACTATATGTAAAACATTCGAATTTTGACAAATGTTATATAAAACAGGAAAGAGGGTTTTGATTGGAAGTTATTATCTCAGATTCTGATCCAAACTTGAAGCAAAACTTACTGCATTATGTAATATATGCTCTGTTCTAAAATTTAGCTGAAGCAAAATAAGTTTTAAAATCAATTTTCAGTTTTGGTTTAGATGTAAAGTACTGTTTGAGTTTTTGATTTCTATTCTGATTCAAGCTTGAAGTTAAATTAAAAAAAGAAATTGGGGGATATTTTAGTACAGTTTTATGAGGTGCATTGTTAAACTGAAATATCTTCCATTTCATAATAAAAATGCAGAATCTTTAGGTTACACCAATCATGGAATTATCATACATTTACATTTTACATTTATATTTACCATTAAATTCAAATAATTATACAGTGAAGTACCGATTGCATTGATCATTCTACGTCTTTCTTTTAGATGATTTATTAAATTATTTTTTAATGGCATTTTCATATGTATTAGATGAATTACATGTACAAATGTGTTATGCGATACATATATTGCACATTTTTTTAAAATTAATCTGGTAACTGGTCTTCTTTTACTGATATGTACATATTTAAAAAAGCACTGTGGTAAATAATAGTTAGCAGGCCGCCCTGGTGGTATCTATGAAATAATTCAAAATCACTTTTTTGTATATATTGCTTTCTAATGCGTTAATTAAAGGATATTGGTCATTTAAATGGGCAAAAAAACTTGTACCCCCAATTTGCACTGCGTTCCCAATTAGGAATAGTTTCAATAATAAGTGATATAAGAATAAATAAAAGATTTAGATATGAATTAAGTTTGAAGGGGAAGGGTGTGTATCAAAATAGCTCTGTAAAACTTCTGTAAAAGCTTCTCTGTAAAAGCTGGAAAATGGCTATTATGATGTTTTATCCAGTTTTCCACTAATGATAGAAATGCAAATTCTATTTCAAAAAATCAAGTTATCTTTTAACTATATCTGCTAATTTTTTCAAATCAATATTGATAAAATTTAATTTTTCAATAATTTTTTTACTTTATGTTCCCGATTAGGAACATGGCCTGTGAAAGGTTAAAAAAGGTATTTTTTCATATAATAGAATATAATATTATTTTCTATTCATATATTCTAAGAATATATGAATGATAGATAATAGATAATAGATATTTCAAGAGTTTATTTCCAGAGTTATTTCAAGAGTTCCATATTTCACGAGTTTTTCAGTATTTAATTGTTTACAAAAAAAAAAAAAAAAAAAAAAAAAAAAAAAAAAAAAAGATTTCGGGGGAAGTTTATCAATTTAGACAATCCCCAAGTATTCTCCAATGGAAGTTTTTGTCTTGAAATTCCAAGCAGAGTACCATGATATTATCTTTTAACTATGAAGAAAAAAGGGGTAATAATAGAATAAAATAAATAGATCATGAAACCGGATGATTTGGTATATTTTCTCATTAAAACATACAATGACATAATCAATAACTCAAGAGAATGAACAAATATGCAAAAAAAAAAAAAAGGCTACATGGAAAACTGGGAGTGGGGGTGGGGGAAGGACAGAGTGAGAGATTAGTTTATTTAACTTTGGAAAGTTACGGGCAGTTGGAAATGAACATTTTTTTTTTCTATCTTTCTTGGAAACAAACTTGTATGAGTTTTTTAATTAAAATTCGGAGAATATGAAATAAAAAGTAATTTAACCCCTTGGGTACATTTGACGTCTGAGAGACATCATTCAATTGTTTTCCCTAGGAGCGGATGACCACGCTTCGTACCAAACTTGCTTTGAAAAATATCACACTCTGCATAATTATTAGTAATTGGTTTTTTGTTATAACTTGCATTTATTTCATTTAGTTTTATTTTGTTGTTATTAATTTATTTTTGTTTTGCAATTCTAATTACTTGAAGACATCTTAATACTACATATGTCACTAATCTTTTAGAAATAAATAAATTCTTACGTAAAATGAACTGCTTTTACATACTACTCCAAGCAACCAAAAATTATATTCGTTCCACATGCTAGAAACATTTCTTTCAAATACAGGTTGCAAGGTTCAATACGTTATGCTATCAGTTTAACTTCAGTGCAGCCAAAAACAACAACAATAATAATAATGATGAAAAAATAAATCTAAAAAATAAAATAACATTTTCTCAAATAAATCCGTACCCAAAAGGTTAACTGAATATGAGAGAATCTGGGGAGCGGAACAAAGCAGTAATGCAAAGTTATTTTATTTTTTAGATTTATTTTTTCCTCATTATTATTGTTGTTGTTGTTTTTGGCTGCACTGAAGTTAAACTGATAGCATAACATATTGAACTTTGCAACCTGTTTTTGAAAGAAATGTTTCTAGGTTTTTAGATCTAAAACAAAATTGACTGCGCCTGAGATGTCAGAAAAAAGTTTGGGTATTGAGAATGCAGCCGTCATTTGTATACGTGAGACACCTTTGTCTGTAGAAAGCGTGTATAGCATAAATGATTACAAGAAATACATACACATATGAAATACATTTAATTACAAAACCAAATGGCAGAAATATATAAGAAACTAACATTAACAACACAACGAACACTGAGCATTTATATAAACTTAATTATCATTTAAAAACTTTCTTTTCCTTATACATTTTTCTTCGAAAATGCCAGCCAGAGACCTAAGTGCCATGTGAATACATCCACATTCGTTGATTTAAAATCACAGCAAAAGTACTTAAATCTTCTTTTATCTGAAAAATAAATGAACTGAATATTAGACTTTGAAAACTACTAAATTTTAATAATTATTTAATGCAAATTATAAATGTTCTGTCATTTCCGTTTTATGAAAAAAAAAAAAAAAAGGCTTCCCAAATTTTAAACTTTAGTGAAGTGCTTGACATTTGCATTTCTTTGTCTGTAAATCATCCCCCCCCCCCCTACAAAAAATAATTAATTCAAAAAGCTGTATCCGTGTAGTTAACTTTCAGAATTTTATTTCTGAATCCATTGCTAGTTTGAGAAAGAGCTTGGAAAATTACATGCAAGTAGGTAAAAAAGGCCGATTCTACATCCCAGCTCACCTGGTGCATCTGGCAGTCTATCGTTCTAAGCCACAGCAGCAGCGTTTTTGCTAATAAACGTACAGTTTACCGCATAATTCTATCGATCTTTGTTGTAGAGATATTTAATTTTGAAATCAGGGCTTATTCGCTCATTACCCTGTATAATTAATATATATATATATATATGATTACTAAATGTTTTATCTAAGTGTGAATATATGCGTAATATATCAGTATAAGAAAGGTTAAAAAAAAAAAAAACATCCACCAGAGCGTCAGACTAGCCAGCTCACGCAACGCTGAGCTTTTGTTGACATATATTTTCATCTAATGAAGCTACTAAAGCAATCATTGAATCTACTTATTCGATGGTGTCAAAAAATGTTTTTTTAATATATATTAATTTTTATTATCAGTTTATTTAAATGTGCTTTTTTCCTTTTGCATTTTAGTTGATTTCTTTTCTTTATACATATTTATATAATTTAAGTAATTGAAATGCTTTTCTTAAAATATGTTCATATACTTGTTTAAGTGAAAATACTGTCAATGAATGTGTTTATAACATGGCATAAATATGTTCTAACAGCAGACAATTGTAAAAATTAGTCCCAACACATTTTCAGAAAAGAGTTTTTAAGACCATTCAAAGTACATAGCGAAATAACATGCCATGCAAATTAAAAAAGAGAAACCTAAAAAGATTCATTTTTGTTAATTTATTCATAAACTTTAACTAATTAATGAGGCATATGATATTGCATATTGTTTTTCTACTGAAATAAATGTTAAAAAGAAATTAGGATGGTTATTCGAGTTGATATAACGTGTTTTGAAAACTGTATTATCAGAAACGTCATATTTTAGTACTCGATAGATTTATATATATATATTTCAAGATTTACACAAAAATTGGAATTTTAATTTAGCAGTGCCTGTAAATTTGTGAAAATCGAATTTAAAAAACTACGAAAACAAAGACTTTTATACATTACAAATCTAAACATGGTCAATTTTCGAACATAAATTTTAGTCAGATTACCGTAATATACTGATAATACGCTGCTTTCAATTAAACATATCCCCCCCCCTCCACTTTTTAATCCAAATGAAGTTTTTAAGATCTCAAGAGACCCCCCCCCCTCCCTCCGACACACACATACATTTATAAAAAAAAACCTGTTCTGTACATGAAAGTAAACATAAACTGTATTTTATATCTAAGCAGAGAGCACACAATTTTGTGGCATCAAAAAACGATTTGGAGTCTCAATTTTTGGACCTTTCAATAGAATAAACGTCCAATCATTTTGTATCCTCGGTAATTCTATTTGACTTAAATCTTACTTATTTATTTATTTTTGTTAATTCTACATTCAAAAGCTTTTATAAAATTAAATTTAAAGAATTTCTTTTATACATTGTGTTGTTTTATGCTCCGAGTTGGATTAAGACAAATAAGGACTCTAGAATATGAGAATCCCGAACCCCTCCTCCTTCAACGAAACTTGTTGACAGATATACTAATCAATAAATTTTGTGAAGCAAATTAAAAAGTAAAGCTTTTTAGCATTATTATTTTGCACATATTAGGCAGAGTTGCACAATATAAAGCAGCACTCCTTTAAAATTCATATTCATTTTTTTTTTTTACTAATCTAAATACCCTGCTAAAAAATATTGACACTATTTTAAGCATGCATGCAAATATATATAATGACTATACCGAGAGGGGAAAATAATTAGTAGATGTCTTTTGTAAGCTATGCCTCCCCCCCCCCCAATGTTTGAGCCACAAGATAGAAAATAAGTATCATAAAATAAAAGAATTAAACAATAAAAGAATTCAGATGACTGTCCAGAAGTATCGAAGAATTAATTGAAAATTGGTCCTCGCCCAAAAAATGGCAGAGTGGGTAAAGCCACCGAACATTGGGAGATAGTTGGTTGAAGTAGATATCCAGGGTTCTGGAATCTCGCACAGTCATTGATCTAATGACCTCAAGTTTAGAGCGTTTTTCTTATGATGTAATAAGCATTAGATTAAAACATATTTAAGGGTCATTCGAGTGAGGCACCTCCCTGTATAGGCAAATAGCCCACGTGTAACTTTGCCAAAGACAAACGAAGTAATGACAATGTCTTCATGACTTTGACATAAATACCCAAGAGCAGCTACATATTGTAGGGAAGACATTTCAGATCACACTATCCCAATTTTGCTGAAGCATAACTCTTCAAGATTTTTTAACTATTTAAAATGGAATGTTCAATGCATAGTTTCAAAAAACTATATGTAACTGCTTCAAAACAATATGTAGCTGCTCTTGGGTATTTATGTCAAAGGATATGGTTTTTCGTTTGTCTTATTAAAGCTGAAAAACAGTATATGAGTGCAAATCAAGATTCCCGTGTTCGGCTTCATGATAATGTCCCTTTTCTCATAAAATCTGAATTGTGCATCACATAACTTGCCATTTCTTGCAGAGTTGTGAGTGTTTCTAATGAAAAACTAATAAATTTTTGAGAATATTGAAATTGATAATTGGGCTGAAATTGGAAAACATTTTCTCAGTGGCCGCGTATGTTGCAAATCTTCATATAAAGAGCAAAAACGAGACAGAATGATTAACTATTCTATAAGGATAATAACTAAGGTATAATTGTGCAACAATATAATAGTTAAAGTTTTAGTAGAAATATAGTGTATAATACATAAACACAAAAAAGTATATTTTAAAGCATATTTTATCCTTTACAGTGTGATGGGAGACAAAGATGTTGGTACAACATTACCTCATCAGAGAAAGTACTGTTTCACATGACACACAAGCCCGTAGAAGGTGACTTGATCAGGGGAAGGGCAGCGTCCCCAGGATGGCTATGAACTTCAATTTATTTTCTTCTTTTACAAATCTCCACCCCCAAGAGGGCTAATTATTACAAAGCACATTTTTTGCCATTTTATTTATTTAATTGTTTTTATTCATTTAATTATGTTTTCATTATATTTTTAACTGAGTTTCATCAGTGACTTAGGCAAAATATTCCGAAAGGACGTAAGTGTTTGTTCAGAACTATCACGTCTGAATCCAAACATAACTGTTGTTCACACCCTGTGATCATTTCTCTATTTACAGCAGATTTCTGCAGTAAGGTTTTTCTGTTTAGTCACTTCGGAATCTAGGCCAAAATTTCTGGGGGTTTTTTCAGCCCCTTTTCCCTTGTAAATGCTGATATAAGAGACAAAGATAGATGAGCGATAAGTATAATGTAGCTGCATACTTAAGTGGTGGAAAAGCAGGATTTAAAATCTAAAAAATACTTTACTTTTTAATTCAACTTTTTTACATTTTCAAATGACTATTCTATCTATTCAACAAATTTCGAGGAACACAGATTTTTTCAAAGAGAGCAAATATTTTTTATGGGACACTGCCCCAAATGCACTCTCCTGCCTTGTAGTCCTAGTGACACATACATGAGGTTGCCTTCTTTCGTATACATCCGTTCATGTTTCTTTCATAAAAAAATCTGTCACACACAAGGTTTTTTCCCCTGTGTGTGTACAAAGATGTGTTTTCAAGTGTTCTTTATAAGTGAAGCTCTTCTGACATATGTCACACACATAAGGTTTTTCCCCTGTGTGTGTACGAAGATGTCTTTGCAAGAGTTCTTTACGAGCGAAGCTCTTCTGACATATGTCACACACATAAGGTTTTTCCCCTGTGTGAGTAAGAAGATGTGCATTCAATGTTGCTTTATGAGAAAAAGCTTTCTTGCATATGTCACACACATGAGGTTTTTCACCAGTGTGAGTACGAAGATGTGTATTCAAGTTTCCTTTACGAGAGAATCCTTTCTGACATATATCACACACATGAGGTTTTTCGCCTGTGTGAGTACGAAGATGAATACTGAACTTTCCTCTACTAGAGAATTCTTTCCTGCACACGTCACACACATAAGGTTTTTCACCAGTGTGAGTACGAAGATGTGTATTCAAGTTTTCTTTACAAGAGAATCCTTTCTGACATATGTCACACACATGAGGTTTTTCACCAGTGTGCGTACGAAAATGTGAATTCAAGAATCTTTTCTCAGAAAAGGCTTTATTACATACGTCACACTCGTAAGGCTTCTCAAATGTGTGAGTACGAAGATGTGCATTCAAGTGTTTCTTCCTAGAGAATCTTTTATTACATATGTCACACACATCAGGTTTTTCACCAGTGTGAGTACGAAGATGTGTATTCAAGTTTTCTTTACGAGAGAATCCTTTCTGACATATATCACACACATAAGGTTTTTCACCAGTGTGCGTATGAAGATGTGAATTCAAGAATCTTTTCTCAGAAAAGGCTTTATTACATACGTCACACTCATAAGGCTTTTCTCCTGTGTGAGTACGAAGATGTGTATTCAAGTTTTCTTTACGAGAGAATCCTTTCTGACATATATCACACACATAAGGTTTTTCACCAGTGTGCGTATGAAGATGTGAATTCAAGAATCTTTTCTCAGAAAAGGCTTTATTACATACGTCACACTCATAAGGCTTTTCTCCTGTGTGAGTACGAAGATGTGTATTCAAGTTTTTCTTCTGAGAGAATCTTTTATTACATATGTCACAGACATAAGGTTTTTCTCCTGTGTGAGTACGAAGGTGTATATTCAAGTGCGCCTTTTGAGTGAATCCTTTTTGACATACATCACACACATATGATTGTTTACTTGAGTGGGTATGAAGATGTCTAGTTAATGTTCCTTGCTGAGAAAAAGCTTCACTACATATGTCACGCACGTAAGGTTTTTCCCCTGCATGGGTATGATGATGTGTACTCAAGTGAGCCATCCGAAAGAAAGTTTTCTCACAAATCTTACAAGCATAAGGTTTTTCCCCACTGTGAGTATGAAGGTGTACATGCATCTCTTGGCGAGTACCACTATCACAAGGTTTTACATCCATGGGAGGATGATGCTAATTAATGGAATTGGCTCAGTGCAGATAAAATGCTCTTTAATATGACGCTATTATTGTCTTTTCCCTTAATGTATATGTGAAAAATATTTTTACTCGTGCTTCCTTAAGTAGAAGGAAAGGTACATCACTTTATTAGTTCATCCAGAGTAACATCCGAGAAAGGTTGAGAGATTTCACGATTTAGGCAAGACACAGAAATTTTTCTTGCGGTTGATGTATTTAATTTCACATTTTTCTCTTTGATAAAGAAAGTACTTACGAAGAAAGGTTTCCTCACACTGTATATAATGCAAGAAGATATTTTAAGCTTTCAATTAAAGTCAATAACTCTGACTTCCAAAGTGAACCTATCATGTATTTTTAACTACCCACTTCTCATCTGCATTCAAATCCTGCTACATTTCCTGCCCAAAACATCCAACAACCTTGAATGCAAAACTCTTCACAGCAATTATAGATGCACAGAAGAATTGTAAAATCTGTAAGAAAATAAATAAATAAGTTATTAAAAAATAATTATAAGGACATTTTCACATAAAAAGCATAGGGCATGGCATAAACGAATATCCGAACTTTGCAGAGCTATTAAAAGAAACCAAGGAGTGCAATCTTATTCATTGAAGATGAAAAATAATAGTTGATGGTTAAGACAACGTAATTTCAAGTTAAGATTAGCTAAGAATTTTTCAAGTAATGCATAAATAAAAAAGTATGTTATGAACATTTTAGGTATTACAAAAGGTCACACACAGTCTAGAAAGTAAACACAAAGCAAGTTTCAATTCAGAATAAGAAAACAGTAAGAAAATTAGAGGTTCAAAGAGATTAGTGGAAAATAAAAGTTTGAAGAGATTGGTAGAGCGAGAGTGAGAGAAGAAATTAGCAGTATATACAGAGTGATTCAAAAGGAATGTGTTTTTAAAAATAAATTTAAAAAAATTAATATTCTTGCAGTGGATGAATGACTTATGTCTGGAACTTCTATTGGATTACTTTATAATGTTAGTACAAAATGTTATCGACAGACGGTACTTAAACATTGTTTGGTCCTTTGACAACTGTGTCATTGCCTTGATTATTTGCATGCAACCAGCAAGGATATGAATTGACCACCTTACTCACCAGATTTAAGTCTACACAATTTTTTTTTTTTCGTTGGGAGCCAAATGAAGTATTTGTTACTTCTAAAATACTACCTTGTTAAAAAAGTTGCACCGATCAATCTATCAGGAATTTGTTTGCTTAAGTATTATGGCAAGCCTACATGAGCATCTGCCTATGGGATGATATGCCTTGAGTAGAAAAAACAAAGGTGTTCTAATGTGCATACAAATTACATCTCCAAAAAACCACCCAAAACTCTAAACCGTTAAATTCACAGATGTATGTTGGGCTTGAACATGGAACCATCAGACTTCAGCCATATACTGTCATTCAGTAACTTATCCACTTGGCCAAGTGGGGCCCGATCTGTCAGGAAAGTGCAACCATTTCAGAAGAGAATTGCAGAAAGTATGTGGTAATTTCATTCCAACATTTAATTGTGATGAAGGGAGACATTACTTTAGGGATCACTAATACTAAAGAGTTACACCTTAGTTCCATAAAGGGTTTGTCTGACTTTATAGGCAAAGTGGGCGACCCAATTTATTGGAACTAAGAATCTTTGGGCTTGGGGCTATGGCACAAAATGCTATTGAGCAAAGGTGCCCAGCATTAGACAAACCCAATCTTAAGAAGAAGAAGAAGGGTTTTTTAGCAAGAGGTTGCCAACATTTCGAAGTGTTAGCCATGTGTGACTACTTTACTGGTTCATATAAAAATGCCATAGCTTTCTTAAGGATGAGATGTTTTAATAGGATGTTTGTAGTTCTCCCTTGGAGTAAACCAACGGCCATATTACAGGAATCTAACCTTACGGGCCTACCATAGTGTTTCTTCAGGTTACTTTTTTCACAAAATGCCAAGTAAATGGAAAATTAAAACTAGCAGAGAAGTTCACCTGCATCTATTAAAGAAGCTGTTTCTGAAGTTTTCACAAGGAATGTGCCTGAGATTAGTTGCTTAATCTTTCAACATACCAAATACTTGGAAAAAATGTTGCAAATAAAAATTAAAAAAAACCTCTGATTTAGCATCATGTGTACCAGCTTTAAATATTGGTGAAAGAAAAGGACTATATTCCGTATACGGTGACTTGTTTACATTTGATGTTTTGTTTACAAATTGATTTGGCGTTGGCTCTGGCGCCGTCAACGGCAATGCTCAGCTGCAGTGAGGCACCCTGGCGGTGATTGTTTAGACTGGTAACCATAATGAAACACGGGGTGTTTGAAGTATGGGATATTCATTCAGTGCTAATTGAATGACGGTAGTTGTTTGTTTGTGGCGAGTGATAGAGTGGATTAAGTTTGTGTTGGCTTTTCCCTGTGGTTTTGATTCTGTTTTACGGACTCTTCATTGTAGGTTAGTGAGCGTCTCGGGGAATTTCGTCGTAAGTATGGATGTGTGGAATATGGAGTTTTTGGCACAGCTTATGAAGCTCTTCATTCGAAGCATTTGTAAACTGTACGCTCCGCGCACGAAGGATGGTCCAGTGGGGGGGAGGGAGGAAAGTGATGAGTCAACTGTGAGTGCGAGTGAAGGAGAGGGAGGGAGGGAGGATGAATATACGCTATCGGAGACGGAGATGGAGAAGAGCGATGACGAAGAACGAGGAATTCCTGGCCCCTCTAAGAAGAAAATGAAGTGGGAAAAGTAAGGTAAGTTCTTGTTTAAGTGTATTTTTCGTATTGTTTTGATGCTGAATCCACTGAGGTTTTTTTAGTTAAAAACGGGCCACTGGTTGCCTAGTTTAGATAGCTGTACAGCTAGGTTGCTGAATCCACTGAGGTTTTTTTAGTTAAAAACGGGCCACTGGTTGCCTAGTTTAGATAGCTGTACAGCTAGGTTGCTGAATCCACTGAGGTTTTTTTAGTTAAAAACGGACCACTGGTTGCCTAGTTTAGATAGCTGTACAACTAGGTTGCTGAATCCACTGAGGTTTTTTTAGTTAAAAACAGACCACTGGTTGCCTAGTTTAGATAGCTGTACAACTAGGTTGCTGAATCCACTGAGGTTTTTTTAGTTAAAAACAGACCACTGGTTGCCTAGTTTAGATAGCTGTACAACTAGGTTGCTGAATCCACTGGGGTTTTTTTAGTAAAAAACGGACCACTGGTTGCCTAGAATGACTAGTAAACATGGCGACAGTCGCTGGAGCTTGGCGGTCGCCAAGCTCCAGCGACTGTCGCCATGTTTACATGGGGTGGGCACCGGCTTGTACGATTTTACCAAAGAAAAATATATTCCAATAATAAGAAAAAAAGAAGTGATTACTTGAAATATCATGCCAAATGTGCTACAGCTTTTTTTTTTTTTTTTTTTTTTCTAATTCAAGACATTTGGCTTACAACTATGCTCAGTTCTTCAAGAAAGTAGTACAATGAAACTTCTCAGGAGCGACCACCCTAAGTTCCACAAAAAATAGGTCATTAAGAGAGGTGGTCGCTCGAAGAAGTACAAACATTTGGTAGACAAGAAATGAAAAAAAAGCTGCTAAAAAAATTGCTTGTTTTGTTATTTATGAAACTGCATATTAAAACACAATTGCTTATACAAACATATTTTTAAAATTTATATTTTAATAAAATATTTCTTCGTGCATTATGAATTTGCCCTAATAAAATATATTTGCTTTCAAGTTCAGAGCCTTATTATCACATGGGCAAATCGGGACTTTGCCTAGGGCCCCTGGCTCAAAAGGGACCCCCAATTTCAAATATTGTTCTGAAATATACTTTTTAAATCAAAAATGTATGAAAAATAAAACAAATTTCATAGATGGGGGCCCCAAATTCATCAATGCCCGAGGCCCGCATTGGTCATAATCAGGCTCTGTTCGTTTGCTTTTTGGGTTTCCCCCACTACCAAAAGTAGTTGTGTAACTGCCAACTTCCTCTCCGTTTTTTTTTTTTTTTTTACTCGATTTCATCAATGCATTGCTCCAACAATAAAATCACTCCTTTCTTAGAAATGTCTCTTCTCTAATCTACAAGATCTGTACGTAATGTGTACATGTACTTGTATCTGCTGTCGATTTGAAGTAGAGTGACTGGTTTCAAATGTGGTTTTTGTTTACTTTACTTTCAGGGAAACACCAGAAAACTTACAGGCAGGGAACCGGGACCAGTCGCTTATAGAGGATTGTGTGGTCTTTTCTAGAGAATCTTTTAACATGAAGTAGATAAGGTAAAAAATCGGTGCCTTAAAACATGGGTCTTGGAGGAGGGGGTCGCTTAATAGAAGTGTGGCCGCTCATAGAAGTTTCATTGTACCTTCATTATGTCACAAAAATAAGACTGGAGGTGAAGAATGTCTGGGTTTATGGTAAAACTTCAAGATTTACCGTACTCTTGAAGTTACAAGTCAGTCAAGAACAAGCAGTTTTAAGAACAATAATGTTAACTTATTTTTCAAGAAACTTGAAGGATATCAAAACAAGTATATGTTCAAAACGTCTGATATTTACAATTGAGATGAAACAGGATTAAGTACAGTAACCAACCAGGGTTATCCTATTTTGCCAGGGGTGATAAAAACCAAGGGAAAAATCTTGGGAAAAAAACATATCGAACAAACTATAATTTTGTCCGTTTCTGTTTTTTAGATTTTAATATAAATGATGCTATTGAAGGCTGTCTTACACATTCATACTGAGAATACGATGAGGATGGAGTAGGGCTGGAGATTGATAAACTGGATACATCTCATGTACTTTCATCAGTGTCTTATTCACACTTTCGTTCTTTGGGACATTTTTCTAAATGATTTCATATACTATGTACTTTAGCACTAATGCTACCGGAGCACTCTTCACAACACATTTCAACAATTTTACCATTTTTAGTTATTTCATCAGAAAATCTTCTTATTGGATATTTTTTTTTTCTACCACACTTATCTGGAATTGTACTCCTCTTTGCTTTTTTTTGTGGGGGGAAAAAATGAATCCAACATTTTAAGTATACTAAAACATCTAACTCCAGCACAGATGAAACTCACTATGACTATAGCTTTTTTCTACACTTAACTATACTGAATGAAGCATCTGACTGCACTGCTGATGCAACTCAGTATGACTGAGAAAAAAGCAGAGAAGTTATAAGTTCACCTTTTAGTTTTGGTTTCTGTTCTCATTCAGTCTTGGCAAATAGGGAATGCAATCCCGATCCCGCGGGATTGACACTTTTAATTTTTTTTTAAATTACATTTACACGCTGCTTTCCCAATCAACAGACCTAAATTTTTGCATATTTATGTCTTTTATCTAACAACAAAAAAGAATCAATAATTACAAATTTGAATTTAAAGTTTGATCTTTTAAAATTATCTTCCAATGGGAGTCTGGATCAAGCATCTAAGCATCATAATCTAAATTTTTCTCAAATTTCCCAATCTCCAAATGAACTAAAATATTTCATACTAATTTATCTCTTAACGAACAGTCACGAATTAATTATAGAAAGTTTTCATTTCAATTTTTTTAATTAACACTTTTAATTATTTTACTAAAAAGTTAAATCTAGACTAGGAAATGATTCATTGGATTTGTTCGATTTTGTACGTTCTTTTTTCAGCAACTAAGAAAATAACGTAAGTAATTGAATGTATAAATAAATTGTATATTTCTGTAAATTCCTCATTTTTAGCAACCAACATTAAGACATGACTTAGAATATTATTCTGAATATCATGATTATAATTTTCATATTTCTGATTGTATTAATTATCTCATAAGATTAATTATTATTAATAAAATTAAGCTTCGTAGTGCTTAAAATCTAACATTTTTCTACCTTTCTCTGTTGAAATGATGTCCAAGCTAAATGAAATGACAATCCCGCGGGATTGCATTCCCTATTGGCAAAAAAAAAAAACTTATTGTGAGTATAGTATGTAGCATAGAATTGGCTCTTGAATGAAGATGAATTAAAGTAAATTTTAATTTAATTTTCCTTTTTTAGTTTTCAGAATTTTAGTATTTTTTGAGTGTAGTTCCAGTTTGAAGAAGAACTAATTTCAGTATGCATCAAATGATTGATTTTCAGATGAAGATTAAAAGAAGGAATTTTTCATCTCCAATAAAAGTTTTAGAAATATAATTAATTTAAAAATACAATTATGTAAAAGAGTTTATTATTTTCTCTATACTGTTATATGGTATATAGAAATTAAAGTCTGTAGAAACAAAAATGAAATTCTTTAATCTTATTTTTTCAATAAAAACTCCCTTTTCATGTACGATGTTATTAAATTAATTATTTAATAGCTAATTTATTATTTTATTTTGTTAAGTTTAATTTTCCAGCAAAGTATTCCATAAAATTAATTTTTTTTCCTATGACGTTTATCTTTTCCTTGTGAATTTATTGGGTTACGTATGATTCTGTGATGACATATGTGATGACTTTTAATGACTAATTTAAAAAACATTCTTATTTTTGTTAAACTTTACAAACACAGTTTTTTTTTTGGGGGGGGGGGGCATGATAGCACTACTCTTAATTTGGTGATTTTTATTTTGTCCATGATCCTAGACTTTTTACAAAAAAGTGGAAAAACACCACACTGCAACCGACCCTCCTAAGTTATTTCAAGAACATATAGTATCTGTTTCATACAGTTTATATTTCATTGTATGAAACAAGTAGGCCAAATAATATCAGCTGAATAAGGTCAATTAGCAACAACGTTGAACTTCAATTGGAAACATAATTCCTCTTGTTTACATACATCCTTAAGAGTTAACTTTAATACCCCTTTATATTTAATCCTCTCAACTTCTCCTCTTTCAGCTTCTTTTTTTCCAAAGAAATACTTTTGCAACAGTAAGCATTTACATTCAGCTGTACTCGCCTTCTCCTGCACTTCCCTCCTCACTCACTTAAATCTCCCTCCAGGTGGATCCCACACAGCAGAGAGGTCAGCAAAAAAGGTCATGGCATGAGCAGGACGAGTGAGGTGTTCACACTCCTGTTACTGTCATTCTCCTGCTCACTAACACGAGAGTGGACTAAGTGTAAACGAGGGGTCAACATTTTATGCTTGCTAACTGTCCACCTGGAAGTTTAGGTCTGGAACACCGAGGGGGTCAAGAAATATTTTTTGGGAGGGGCTAAATTTTGAAAATCTCTTATTTCACCGAAACAAAATGCACAATAAAGCAAAATTTTAGTCTGAACCAATGTGAAACTTTTGGAAGGGGCTAACTTATAAAAAAGAAAGATAATTTTATCTTACTTAAAGTGTATAATAAGGCAGAATGTTACCCTTTAGCAATCTCTTTTGAAGGGGATAAGGTTGAAGCCTCCTAGCCTCTCCTCTGTATCTGCTAATGGGCACACAAAATGGCTGGATGGTAGCACACAAATTTTTTAACTCAATGGAATGTTTTGTAAAATATGTAGAGTTCAAAAGAGGAGCCAATTTGATTCACATGAATAATCATAAAAGCCACATCATAACGTAAAAACTATTTATTTGGGAGAAGAACATGCTATAGTGATAATAAAGACACATAAAACATTATTTAATACGGCGGATTAATTAGTTAAAACTTCTTATTTGGGAATACCTTATTCCCACCGTACACGATATATATTTCGGTTACACACATAACCATCTTCAGTCGTTTCTGGAGCTCTCACTAATGGCGGCTTCTTTTTATATCTTCGTCGTTCTTCTTCTTGAAAGTTCGATGCATGACGTCGTCCCATGATTGGTCGATTGTATGAAGCGTATCGTTGATGCTGCCCTCTGTCGTCAATATTTCTAAGCTCTCACGAATGTAGGCATATATACTATTTTTAAAGTTGGCTATTTTTTTAATATTTTTAAAATCAATGGTAATGGGCTCTTTCAAAGCTAGACGGGCTAGGGCGGTACTTTGTTTCTGGAGGTTAATGTCATTAAAATGTTCGTTTTTTCGTTCTTTAATTTTCCTTTTTGTAACGCCGATGTAGCAATTTTCTTTATTAGTATCGTTTGACATAAAATTAATTTTATAGATCCCTGCGGTTTCGATGGGTTGATTGGTCTTTTTCCGATCTAATGCGCTGAAAGATTGTTTTATTAGGTTTAATTGGAATACGTAAGTTCTTTTTACTGGTGATATTAGAAAGTTTATTGGCTATCCCTCGGCTAAAGGGGATAGCGGTAGTAAAACGTGGTTTATCTTTTGACGGTTGTCTATAACATTTAATTTTCGTTGCCTAGCTTTGAAAACTTTGTCGAAAATTTCTCGAGGGTAGTGGGCGTCTTGACATTGTTTCTTTATGAAAGCAATTTCTTTCATAAAGAAACAATGTCAAGACGCCCACTACCCTCGAGAAATTTTCGACAAAGTTTTCAAAGCTAGGCAACGAAAATTAAATGTTATAGACAACCGTCAAAAAGATAAACCACGTTTTACTACCGCTATCCCCTTTAGCCGAGGGATAGCCAATAAACTTTCTAATATCGCCAGTAAAAAGAACTTACGTATTCCAATTAAACCTAATAAAACAATCTTTCAGCGCATTAGATCGGAAAAAGACCCAATCAACCCCATCGAAACCGCAGGGATCTATAAAATTAATTTTATGTCAAACGATACTAATAAAGAAAATTGCTACATCGGCGTTACAAAAAGGAAAATTAAAGAACGAAAAAACGAACATTTTAATGACATTAACCTCCAGAAACAAAGTACCGCCCTAGCCCGTCTAGCTTTGAAAGAGCCCATTACCATTGATTTTAAAAATATTAAAAAAATAGCCAACTTTAAAAATAGTATATATGCCTACATTCGTGAGAGCTTAGAAATATTGACGACAGAGGGCAGCATCAACGATACGCTTCATACAATCGACCAATCATGGGACGACGTCATGCATCGAACTTTCAAGAAGAAGAACGACGAAGATATAAAAAGAAGCCGCCATTAGTGAGAGCTCCAGAAACGACTGAAGATGGTTATGTGTGTAACCGAAATATATATCGTGTACGGGGGAATAAGGTATTCCCAAATAAAAAGTTTTATGCTATAGTGAGTTTAACATTCACATTTCATTGTAGCCATTTCCTCTAAACCTTTGATATTACTTCGCATGACCCTTTTAAAACAAAGTATCATACTGTTCAAAATAACTGGTTGACCCACAATCCTGAAAAAATCTACTTAGTAGTACTTACAATGTTGCATTAATTTCCCCAAAAGCTTTCTGGTCTGCATTTACAAAGAACAATACCATACATGGGTTTCAACGCACTGGAATTTCCCCACTTTTTTTGGAGGATTTTCTTGCATCATCTGTAATCGATCGTTCATTAATTAACATCCCCAAAAGAAGACTTCTGTTTTAACTCAACAAGTCTGTTATAATGCAACTTTGATAGAAACTCCTGTAGAGCCTGAGCAGTAGTCTGCTGCTACATGAATTCATCCACCGAAGCTTCTGCAAAAAAGTCAGGTGTTAAAATAGGGAGGTAAAGACAGAGTTGTATACTAAATGCATTACAAGAAGAAATTGCAAAAGCATGTCAAAAATGGCCAAGGAGAGGAAAGAGGGCAACTTTCTAATGATGATTTGGATAGCAGCGGCAAATCAAAAAGTCTGGAATGACTCCACTCCACTTTCCGAACACTGACGATTAAGATCATTACCAAGCATTTAAATAAATTTTAATCGATGAATACTTCAAAGATATATACCAAATTGAAGCTCAATCAAATGCACCATTTAAACGCTAGTGCACTTTCAAGAATTCCGCACCCCCCCCCATAGGCCATAATGTATTCGATTGAACAGTACATCGAGTTCAATCGAATGTACTGTTTAAATGATAGCGCACTTTCAAGAATTTCCTCCCATAGGCCATAATGTAAAAGAAATCATTGTCGTAGCCCTGTAGAAAAACTGCAAGTCCTATACAAATCAAAATCAATACTGGTCTTATGATGGTGGTTTATAACATATATACCCAATTTGAGCTCAATCGAATGCCCCGTTTAGGAGCTATCATGTTCACTCACACACACACACACACACACACATCTCGTAAAAATAGCATCAATGAATTCAGAAGACCTCAAAACGTGTCAATACACCAAAATCTCGAAGTCGATTCTTTTCATGATTACAATACTTTCCTTACATGGTACATGTTTGGAAAGTAAAAATGTATCATTTCATAATGATAGTAATATATCCACCAAGGAAGAAGATAAAAACACCATACTTTAAATGACATAATGGAATTTCTTAAACAGATCGACAATGCCTTTTAATTGTATTATACTGATCAATTAGAAATTTATTTTGCAGATATGGAAGATATAACAATTAAGTTATCAAAGCTAAGGACACTGGGAACCACAAGAACCAAAGGACTTTTATCGTTTGCTATAAATCCAGTTAATATATAAGTCAAGGTTATTTTCAATGATTACATCAGTTAATATCAATTTGAATCAGTACACCAGTCACTTCAGTTATGAAATGAAAACATCAAACAGGATTCATATTCATTTGGCGAATTAAAATTCTCTCAATTTTCCAGATACATTTCCGTAAATTTCAAGAAATGTATTTATTTAGATGAAACAGATATAGAATAACTAATCAGTACCCTTACTATTTGACATGTATTTACTTAGCATTCTAAATTAACTAAAACTGTACCATTTGATATTACTAACACACCCAAATAATATAGATGAAAGCACGAACGTTGCTTGCAGGAAATTTTCAATTTTGCAGACAGCTTTGAAATTTTCTTACAAATTTCTTTATTGTTAAATATAAAATATAAATAATGAAAATATAAAAATATGACAATGAAAAAACAACGAATAAATAATATTTATTATGTTTGATTTTACAAAATAATCAACATCAATATGAAGTTCAGTTTAACCTTTTAACACGCAGTGTTCCCGCTCTGGCAACACCAAACTCTGATGTTTTGACTGTTGCCAGCCATGAAGAAAAGATTTGATTTCTATAAAAATAGTTGCGGGTGACATAGCTCACCCAACAGCTATGCAACAGCTGTCGTCAAAAAAAGGGTCTCTAGATCTGTGGCACACGATGAACGTTTCGATCGTCTACCATCTTGCTGGTAGTTAAGTTGAGCAATGGCAACGACTGCCCTTTTCCAGCATTGGGAAATGGTTGCACCTCAAAGGGTTAAAAGTAGTATGCTATTTTAAAAAATATGTTTAGCTGTTGGCAGAAATATAGGACTCGGGAGCCACAAAGCCTTTTTTGCACTTACTTTTTAAAAAAATTATTCGAGTTTTTAGACAAATTTTTTGTAGGTCTGATTACTAATACAATAAAAGTTTACCAATATAACCAGCTGATAAACTCAAAACTGTGAAAGAAAATATAACGACATTTGTAAATTTGGATAAAACGTGTTTCATAAAAAAGGGGGTAGGGGAACAGAAATACTATTTTCTCTGCAGTTAAAAACACACTGGCATTTTCCTGGTCAATCTGGAAATTTCCAGAATTTCAGGAAAATAAGTACTTTCCACATAAGTTTTCACTCAGATAATTAGTCATAAAAAAAACTTCAAATTTTACACGCTTTCCCTGAGGCACATAAATCCTGTTAAAAAAATTTAACATAATTTGTACTTTCCTCAGTGCCGGATTAACAATATAGCAGATTTAGCAAATGCTACGGGCCCCGCGCTTTTAGGGGCCCCGCGTCTTTACCTTGAAAGTTTTCGTCTTTCCCTCTCAAGATCTAGCTTTTTTGACACTTTCCAAAAAGGTAGAAAAGTGTTTAAGATTTCGGTTTCTCTGTCTGTCCGTCCTTGACTCGCGTGTATAGGCATTGATTTCTACGAAATTTATATATGTTATTCTTATCTGCAGTACCATGTACCCTATTGTAAAGGATCTATGTAGCATTTATTGATTTTTTTCTACAGGAGCACTCAAAATAGTCCCAATACATTGCGCTCTATGGGAAGTTATTCTTTAAAGCGTATCATCCTGCTAACTACAAGGGGTGATCAAATGAAAAGGTAAGAACGGTGGGTACAAATGTAGACTTTATTCAAAATATACACCATAGGCCTGAGCACAACGATCCCACTGACGAACAAGCCCAGTAGCGGATCCAGAAATTTTTTTTGGGAGGGGCTAAATTTTGAAAAAAGCTTTTTTCATCCAAACAAAATGGAGCAAATTAAAGTCTGAAGTAATGTAAAACTTTTTGAGAGGGGCTAAGTTATAAAAAAAAGAACCTTTTATCTACTTAAAGTGTATAATGAAGCAGAATGTTACCCTTTAGCAATCACTTTTGGGGGGGCTGAAGCCCCCTAGCCCCTCCCCTGGATCCGCTACTGAACAAGCCGCAGGATTCCTTGTTCCCAGAATTCCTGTGGCCGTGACGAGACCCAGTCCGTCACAGCGTCCTTGAGTACGTCGTCCGAGTTGAAGCGCTTCCCTTTCAGGTGGTTTCTTCAGTGGAACCAACATATGGAAATCGCAGGGTGACATGTCCGGACTGTAGGGCGGATGGATGGTCCAACGTCTCCCACTTGAACGCGACCAGTTCCTTGGCGAAAACGGACATTCCATTTTCTCATTGATTGGTGAGACACACAGCCTTCCCAGTATACGATCATCATCCTGCGATGAATAGTGGCCGGTTTAACACCTTCCGCTGTCAGAAATCAGATAACGCCTCGCTGCCCCTAAATCGTCGAATTTTGCAATGTGAACACCATCCTGTCCTCACACGCACTGCCGCGTCAATTGGACGTAGTAGAGTGCTTTTTACAAGAGTTTCTGCTCTCTCCTGCGGGCCCCCCGCATGTTCCTATCCACACAAAAGGCTCCAATCGCATTCCTAGATGTCTCGATACGTGCTCTAATAGCTGCATGGACAAATATGATAACGGTTAGGTTGTTGCGACGTTTGGTACCTATTCATTTGATCACCCCTTGTAGTTGCGCTGAACCCCGACTTCAAGATAAAACTTTTTCCTATACGTTTAATACGTTTCCAATACGTTTAAAATAATTTCTCCCGATTACACAGTTTATTATTATTTTTCCCCCACAAATAAATCGTCTATTGGATATTCGAATGTTTATGTATACAAAACGAAAGCTTTCGACTGCGAAAAGATTCCCCGCGTTTCCAGATGAGCATGAAATTCAATTTGGGTCTGTAATAAAAATTCAATATGAACTTATTTATTTTAGGTGGATGAAAATTAAATATATTGAATATATTGAGTCTTTTCATTTGAAAAGACAAATTTCCTTGAAATGTTTTTTCTCTCGCCCGTTGTAATTGCCTTCACAAAAGGCTTTGACTTCTAGTTTTAGAGATATTCTGCTCTTTGAAATGAAACAAAATTGGATGTTATGAAGGATTACAAAATGAAGCTTTGCATCGAAAATAGTGTCTGTATAGTTAAAAGTTTTTCTATACGGGAGCACTCAAAATAATTTCTATACAATACGGTCAATGGCAGTTTAGAGACAGGCATCTATTTTAAGCATATAATACTATCCTACAATATGATTAGCTAATAATCCGACGACGATCGTGTGCCTCCTTCAAAATTTGAGTCAAAAGCCGGCAATGTTGGCGACTTTTGCGCTAAATTGCCAAATAGGGTGCAAAAAAAAAAAAAAAAAATGCTTTGAAAAATGAACCAAACTTGGCAATATTTTTATTATTTTACGATAAATCGAAAAAGGTATTTACGTATTATCCCGGCGGTCATTAACGCCAAACTATTTTTCCCTCAAATTTCCTGGCAAACTGTTGGCAATCGTATTCCGAACCATCAATAATTTCATGTGTCCGGCATTTATCTTGGCGAAAAAGTTGCTAGTCTTGGCGGATCGCCTGGATAATAATGTAGTACCTCGAAAAATGTCTAATGTAATTATATTAAGCTATGTCGATTTCTTTGGAAATTTTGAAAATTCGTTACTCGCACTTTAATTAACTGATTTATTGTATTGTGTTTTGTTAAGGGCTATCTGCCTAGGAGTAGGAGGGGGTCTCCGACCGACGAAAATTTGTTAATGCATTAGAACCCAAAACGGGTTAACGTCCTTATGATTTCGGTCATTTGTCTGTTCTGATGTCCTAGAGATGAGTTCGGGCTCATTTTTTGAAGCCCGAGCCCGTGCAATATTATTAAAGTTGGAGCCCGAGCCCGCCCGAGCCCGAAATTTCAGCTAAAGACAAATAAAATTAACTACTACATTAAGAGGATACAATAAATTTTGGAGCTTCACACACCTCCTAGTCCCCCGTGCCGCTATTTTTTCAAATAAGTACGTCTATTTATCCCATGAATCACTTTTTAAAATCTGTTTCAAGGAGTATGTTCAACAAAGAAGAAATTTTTCACGAGCCCGAGCCCGCCCGAGCCCGAACGCAATCGTGAATTCAGAGCCCGAGCCCGAGTCGGGCCCGGGCTCGGGCTCGGGCTTTCGGGCTCGGGCTGAGCCCGTCTCATTTCTAAATGTCCACCCATCCAGTGTTCTAACTGCTGTGGATATACATCGATTTGTGCGAAATTTATGTTTTTTCTATGTACAGTACCACGTACCATATTGAAAATGGTGTATGCAGCATTTATAGTTCTTTTACCGGAGAAAAAAATCCAATGTACAGCACAGTCTAAAAAACAGAACTAAAAGGGGGGGGTTCGGGGGGGGGTCTCCCCCTGTATCTGTTGATACAGGAATGACTGAATCAGCAGTCATTCTTGAAAACATATTTTAGAGATATTCGATTTTTGAAAGAAAACAAAGTTGGCATATATATAAGGCTCTCAAAATGATGCTCTCCATTGAGAATAACGTCCGTATTATTAATAGTTCTACAGGAGCACTCAAAAGAATTCCCATTGCAGTCTGTGGCATTTGAGAGACACTAATACATTTCTAGCACAAGACAATGAGTATAATTTTATATTCTTCAGTTAAACGCTAAAAAAAATTAATGGTCTTTTACAGAGTCTCATAAAATTGCATTTACAGTGATAATACAACATTTTTTTATCTACGAAATCTCGCCAGTTTTAACTAAAATACATAGCAGATTTGGCGCAAAAATATTTTGTATTGGAAGTGTTTTATAATCTATGAGCTTGGCATGACTTATCTTTCTTGATTTTTTAAGGCAACAGATAAATCTTGTAAATCTTTTTTTCTTTCGTTCTTTCTTTCTTTTCATTTTTATTAATTTATTTTTTGGATAAGACAATTTCTGAAGATCTATATAGTGGAACTGTAAATCAGTTGTAGACAACTCATTGAAAGAATATATGTATAACTCGGCTGTTCGAGCCTCATCAATGGGAGACCCCCCTGAACCCCCCTATTTTTTTAGTTTCATGATTGCCATATTAAAACGATATTAATGGACTATGTCATTTTATCTCTCATCTATCGTGTATTTCACCTGGTAACCCCATGTTGAAATTTTTAGGATTGTAACCTATTTATAGAAAAATACATGTGATGCACATTCTACAGTTCAGTAAATATTGTAACAATAGATTAAAGCTGTTGTGAACTAATAGTATTTAAATATATGTAAAATATACTTGTGATGTATATTCTACAGTTTACGAAATATTGTAACAATAGATTAAAGCTGTTGTGAACTAATAGTATTTAAATAAACGGATGAAATTTTTAAACAATCATTTTATCAAATAAATGCAACCTTACGGAGCTTATAGAAATTGGTGGTTTACGTAACACATACTAACATTTTCAGCGGACATTTATTCTTACTTTTATGCTGCGTTTTCGTAACGCATTTTCGTGTCTCATTTTTATGTCACATTTTCAAAAGGGGGTGAGCGATAAAATGACATAGTCATTAATATATTTAATGTGGCTGTTGCATGCCTGCATTATTTAGTCAACTCATTACCTAGACGAAACTGAATAAGTATTCTAAAGTCAGCAATAAGGACACACACAAGAGTGTATCCAACAATACTGTGGAACAAAAACACGGTTCTCAGAAAAAAAATTCAGGGAGGATCCAAAAGGGGGGAAATAAAAGAAAGACAGAAAGAAAGGCTGTATCATTATCTTTTCGTTGACTAAAAGCGAAACTCGGACAAACGGAGGAGGGGTATCCAGATCCTTGCACCACCCACCTATGGCCTTTAGAAAATGGATTCCTTACCAATAATGTTACATTTTTGTCTTTATTTGAAGACTGAATCCAGAAATAAACAAAATATAGAAAGAAAACTAAGTGCCGAAACAAAAATACAGACTCAGGGTCTGATCAAGGGCGGATTAAAGGGAGGGGGTCGGAGGAGGTGACCGCCCCTCCCGAGAAAAATGAAATTAATGTAAACAATCCCAACTTACTTCCATAAAATTTATATATATATATGCGAATCTTCCATCCAAGCCTCCACCCACAAAATTGTATTAATCCGTCAGTGGGCCGTATTATTCATTAGTCTGTAGTCTATCTGTCCCGATCACTTCAGGGACTTTTCAGTAACAAGTCGAAAGAATTTTTTAATGAAGTTGTAATCAAACTTTTCAAAATGACTCAATAGAACGGAAATATTTTTGGCTATTTCTGAAGATGTTCTCTGGAACGCGAGTTGACCTTCTGCATTTCCCCTAGAGCTGAGATCCATAGGATTAAGATTGTAGGAAAAACGCGCCCCATAATCAATAATAATCCCCCACGAAACAATAATTTTTATTTAAATATTGGACATAAAGTTATTTTGTTTTGCAGTAAATATGGGGATGGTATTTTAAACGGATATTGGGCAGCCCCAAAGTTCTTTATTTTGCAGTAAAGGCGCGGGTGGCTTTGGCGAAATTCGAAGGTGTACTAGGATGTAAACCATCTTAGAAGGCTTTTGGTAGTTGGCTTGCTTTGTTTTTACTTAATTATTTATTTTACATTTTACAGTATTTAAACAAAGGCGAATTATTTTTTGAAACAATAATAATATATAGAATGCAAGTTATTTTTTTATAGTTGGGGAATCCACTATTACGATAAATTATCTTATTAATCTCGGAAATTAACCACGTTAAATATGAAAGAATTCATTTTTGGCCGGTCGAAACCACAGGTCAAGAGCGCGAATGCCAGTACGTTCGTTCAAATAAAATAATTAGAACCGAGAGGATCTTCGCACGGTCGGGGCATCCGAGAAGCCATAACCTCAGGCAAACTGAAAACAAAAAGAATTTTCGGATACTCTTGACCCACAAAGAAACTCACAAATTACTTGTCACATTTAAGATTATTATGTCTTGCAAAAACATTTGAACGTAATACGATAATGAATGTTTTATCCGAATTTTTTATTATTTATTATATAGATTATTCTATTCCTCTTATAAAGATTTTTTTGAGCAAAATATTTTATATCATTTTAACGAGGATAAGTTGAAAAGTAATGTACATATGCTTGTAGAACACTAACGAAATGACCTTTAGAAGTGTCCCAAGCGGAATGTGCAAGTAACAGTCCCCCTGTACAAGCATGTACAGTTTAAATGCCTTCCGTGTATGCAGTATATTTTGAATGATGGAGATATTATTGTGCTAGATCTATCTATCCTCAGTTCGATTTCTTATGAATTAACCCATTAAATAAATTAAGAGAAATTAAAAATATGTAACCTATAATTAGTAAAGACCGTCCAGATATATAATGAAATAATTTTACAAGCATGTATTTTTATAGGGGAAAAATAGTGTTTAAAGGCACAGTTTAAAATACATATTGATTTCGAAGGTTCTAAAAATTTTACAGAAACACGTATTATTTTATGTGTGTAAACTTGTCTAGTTATATCTTTGCATATGGGAAAGGTGGGAAGTGTTAGAAATTCCAAATATATATCCATGAACATTAACATTCATTAAAAAAAAACCTGAGTTGTACGAATAAATAACTTTAAACATCGCCAGTCTCACTATCTATTTACTCACTGTCTATGTCTTGCGGCATTTTTTCCGCACACTATTTTAACTCAAATTTTTTCATTTTGAATCAAGAAAATTCGTAAAAGTTGTGTTTTATTTTATTATCGCACAAAACCTACAGATTAGCTCACCCAAGGTGGAGGAAGGGCTGGGATAAACCTCTCGCAAATATAACACGTGGGACCTTTTAGTTTTGTTTACATCTAATTAGCATTAGTAATACCATTAATTAGCACTAAACATAAATTGTAATATAATTAGCACTATTTATTTTCTCATTTAATTTAGCTCTATTACTTTAATGTGAGGGTGAACTCCTCCCCCTAAATATATATATATATAGGTGCGTCACTGACCAGGGGGCCCCCTGGTAACATTTGCTACGGGCCCCGCGCTGTCTTAATCCGGCACTGACTTTCCTCTGTCAATTTAAGTTATGCCCAATTCATCCCCAGTGGTGGGAAAGAGAGGAACTGTAAACATGCATATAAAATATACATATATATATATATATAGAATTTAAAATGACAGTTTTCTAGAAAAGTTAATATGTCTATAAGTAATTGACTAATGATGTAATGAGCAATATTGCCAGTTTCAGAAATGCAAACAGAGATGCCAATCTTCAGTACTTTTCAGTAGTTTTTAATGTTTGCTCGTAGTCAGTCACATAGGCAAAATGCTAGTTTTGTTTTTGTAAGTAGCTTAGGGAAGAAAAGGTTAATTATACTCCTTTACAAATTAATCTTTACTAAAAAAAATTAAAACTTATATTAATTATGCCTTATTCAAAACATTTTAGAAAAATAAATTATAACTCAGGACACGACAGATTGATAATTCTTCAAATTTTATATATGCAAATTTAAATATTATATTTATATACAGTAGAACCTCGATTCGTTGTTTTTCATGGGATGTAGGAAAAAATGCTGAATGCGGGAAAATGACAAATGCGAGTTCAAGTCAAAATACAAAGAAAGCAATATGCATACACACAATGACTGTATACCAACAAATACAACTTTGCTACAAAATTGTAAAACAAATAAATTGTAGATGAAAATTAAGCGATACTTATTTTTAAAAATCAGTAATTTTATGTGGGGTTTTTCATCATTGAAACAGTAAATTTTAAAGATTTACAATATTTTTCTGGATCTTTTACGTGATTTTATGTTTGTATAAAAAAGTTCATACAGTTTCAAATAAAATTACTGCTTCAGACAAACTTCATATTAGTGTAGGCTCAGCTTCATCGGCATGAACATAATAATGGCATAGCAGAGGATATTCATATTTTGCATCATTACATGTTTCTTCCAAGTTTAGGATTCCGCATGCCTCACCGTCTTGATGAATTGAAATGTGAACATTAAATTTCATGCTAAACACATCCTCTTCAACACACAATCAGTGTTCACCAGATCATCAATAAATCAAAAAATCAGACCGAGAAGCAATTACATTTTTTATGCCATATTGATCCACTTAATGTTCAATTTCATTTTGGTAAGGAGAACATTTTTAGAACCTTTGAGAGCGGGAAAATCCCTTTTTGGCGAGCGACATATCCGGATTTCTTTATTGTTATTCAAATAGAATTTGTACAGGGACTCATATAATTAAAATGTTTCCTTCGGAGACTTTTGGGATTTCATAGAAATAAAACGATCAATACGGGGAAACGATAAAAGTGGAAACGATAGATGGGGATGATGTGTATGAAGATGTGCATTCAAGTGTTTTTCACGACAGATTCACTCTGACATGCCAGACATATAACGTTTTTCTCTGTGTGTACGAAGATGATTTTTTAAGTTCCCCTTCTCAGAAAAGGCTTTATTGCATATGTCACACACATGTGGTTTTTCCCCTGTGTGGGTACGAACATGTCTATTGAAGTTTTGCCTGCGAGAGAATCTTTTCTGACATACGTCACACTCATAAGGCTTCTCTCCTGTGTGAGTACGAAGATGTGTATTCAAGTGTTTCGTTCGAGAGAATTTTTTATTACATATGTCACACACATAAGGTTTTACTCCTGTATGTGTACAAAGATGTATATGCCAGTCTTCCTTACGAAAAAATCCTTTCTGACATATGTCACACATGAGGTTTTTCTCCCATGTGAGAACGAAGATGTTCTCTCAGTTTTACTTGCTGAGGATAGGCTTTACCACATAGGTCACAAACATAAGGTTTTTCTCCTGTGTGGGTACGAAGATGTAAATTCAAGTCTCCTTTTTGAGAGAATCCTTTCTGACATATCTCACAAACATGAGGTTTTTCACCTGTGTGTGTACGAAGATGTAAATTCAAGTCTCCTTTCTGAGAGAATCTTTTCTTACATATCTCACAATCATAAGGTTTTTCTCCTGTGTGGGTACGAAGATGCAAATTCAGACGATCTTTACGAGAGAACCCTTTCTTACATATCTCACAAACATAAGGTTTTTCTCCTGTGTGTGTACGAAGATGTAAATTCAAGTCTCCTTTCTGAGAAAATCTTTTCTTACATATTTCACAAACATAAGGTTTTTCTTCTGTGTGTGTACAAAGATGTAAATTCAAGTCTCCTTTCTGAGAGAATCTTTTCTTACATACGTCACACGCATAAGATTTTTCTCTTGTGTGTATACGAAGATGTCTATTGTAGTCTGCCTTATGAGAAAATCCCTTCTGACATATGCCACACACATAAGGTTTTTCTGTTGTGTGAGTGCAAAGATGTTTAGTCAACGATCCTTGCTGAGAAAAAGCTTTACCACATACGTCACACACATAAAGTTTTTCACCTGTGTGTGTATGGAGATGTTTATTCAAGTTTTCCTTCTGAGAGAATTGTTTCTTACATATATCACACACATAAGGTTTTTCTGCAGTATGAGTACGAAGATGTCTATTTAAGTTACACCTCTCAGAAAAGGCTCTATTGCATGTGTCACACACATAAGGTTTTTCGCCTGTGTGGGTACGAAGATGTGAATTCAAGTGTACCTTCCGAGAGAATCTTTTCTGACATATGTCGCACGCATGTGGTTTTTCGCCTGTGTGGATTAGAAGATGTTCTTCATAGACTTGTTTGCTAGAGAATTCCTTTTGACATATGTCACACATGCTAGTACAAGCATAGGTACGAAGATATCGGTTAAACGCTTCTTTCTCTGAGAATGTTTTATTAGATACGTCAAAAGCATGAGGTTTTTCTTCTGTGTGTGTATGGAGATGTGTATGCAAGTTTTCTTCCAAAGGAAAAGCTTCATTACATATTTCACAAGCATAAGGTTTTTCTTCTATGTGAGTAAGAATATGAATATTTAAATTTCCCTCGTGAGAGAATCCCTCCTGACGAATGTCAACCACATGGGATTTTTCTCTAGCATGAGTACGAAAGTGTGTATTCAAGTCTCCCCTCTGAGAGAATCCCTCCTGACATATGTCACACACAAAAGGTTTTTCATCTGTGTGGGTACGAGCATGCCTCTTTAAGGCAGAAAGCATAGGAAAGTTATTCTGATGTACATTGCACTCGAAAGTTTTCACACCTGTATCAGTACAAGTATCAACTTTTGAGATAGGAAGAAGAGAAAATATTTCTTGGCAAGTGTCAATGTTGCAAGTTTTTGCATCCATAGGAGAAGATTGGCAATTGATGAAATTTACTTAGTATAAATCATTAAACAAATAATTTCAACACAACAATATTCTTGAGCAGTTTTTTTTTTCTTTAATGTATACATAAATCTTTCAACAAATGTTTGAAGAAAGCACAGATATTTAATTTCTACTATTAGTTTCTTTACAGTAACATCTGATAAATGTAGAACAATTTTGAGAGTCAAAAGAAAAAAAAATTAACTTTTTCTTACGATTTTTTAGGAATTCCCCTTCTGTGAAAGAAAATACTAAATTTTCATGATTTGAAGTATTCTCATCTTGTATGAAATGTCTGAAGATATTTTATGTTTTCATTCAAAGTCAATAACTGGAACTTTCAAAGTCACCTATTGTGATGTTTTTATTGTCCGCTTCTGATCTAAATTCAAATCTTCGTTGGTGAGACTTTGTGGTAGGAAGAATGTACAAATGCACGTTAAAAGTTGTGAAATCTGTAAAAAAAAAAAATAAATAAATAAATAAGTAAAACAAACTAAATAAAAAAAATAATTAAAAGAGAATGAAACTTGTCATTCAAATATAAAACTTCTTGGAGTTTTGCAACAAATAGAATGGCATTAAACTTTTAAAAACAGTTGGGACAGTAGTAATGATAGACGATTACGAATGACGAATGAATGAATAATCGATTACTGCATTTGTTTGAACTAATCGATTGCTGAAAATAGGAATTCGAATTATGGACTGCTATTCGAATTGCAGTGAGGTATTCGAATTACAGATTAGCATTCAAACACGCGATCGGTCCGATTAGGCAATGCCTGACCAATTAATCGCTTAATATTTGAATAGCAAAGCAGAATGAATTTAAAGGGGTGGTGTCTGGGTGGCCTCATCATGGCGTCTACCATTTTCAGTGGTTATGTCACTGAAAAAGGTAGACAGCCGAAGTGTGAAGGTTCGGGTTTGATCGTGCGGCTGTCTGTTACGTGTCGATTACAGAGGTGGTGGATAATGGAGACTCTCCAAAGGGCAACAACAAAGAAAGGTTAAAGAGTCAGAGAGTTAAGGAAAAATCCCTCCCAAAAACTAAAACTGGCAAAGTAAGAACTGAAGCAAGGGCTTTCTCTAGAAATGTTTTGGGGGGAGGGAGGATAACAATTTGAAGTGCCTAGGGTGCCAGGGAGGTTAAAAACAGTCCTGGATTTGATTTGACAGAAATGGTGGGGCCTTTAAAAAATTTTATGAGTTTTTAGGCCTAAGCGCCGTGGGTAAAAGAACATCTTGAAAATTATTTCCGGATACTTGATTTGTTACTTTACACAGGTTTGCAATCGTGAAAGTCTAATGCGAAATAAAAGATAATTGACCCCTTTTGTAAATATATTAATCCAAAATTATACCAAAGACAATGAAAGTTACTAAAAAAAATTATATGCCCCACTAGTGGCCGAACGCATGCGCTCTCAAGTAATAGACGGAAAGTGCCTGGTTCAAACCCAGGTCGCATCTGTCAACTTAGTCGTGAAGAGTTTTCCCGTCTTTTTCTTCTAAACTAGCATAAATACAGGTTAGGACCCCTTAGAAAGGCACCCCCCCCCCCAACATAGGGCATCCCCTCTTTGTGTTGTCAGAAGGATTTATAAGCGAGCTTCGAGCCAAGCACACGAATCCGAAATACATGTTCACAAACAAACAAACAAGTGTTGTCTGAGAAATGCAGTATGAATGAATGCAATGAACAGTATTTGAATTGCAGCTTCGCGTCGATGGATAGAACATAGATGGGTGCAGTATTTTATGGTGTTAAATGAATGAATAAGGATACATTCAACTTCTTGGGATTAGGCACTAAACCTTGAGTGGAAGGTTTAGTGCAGTGGGCATTTAACTTTTTAAGCAGTGGAGAGGTCTTGAGGGAAGATGGGAAGAATCCATGTTGAGTTTCCTATAACAAATTGTGATTACTGTATTTTTACATACAATGAATAGTTTGCTGGAAATTTATACCAACTAATTTGGGATTATTGAATTATCGGTTATAAAATAGATTTTCCTAGAATCATAAACTAAAGCCTCTTTATAAGAAACATCTGTAAGAAAATCTATATATACTGTGTGCTAATAAAAAAATTAATCAAAATATTTTACAGACAACATATACACATTAATAACATATAATATCGTGAAAAAATATGATCTAGAGATCTGGTAAGTTTCTAGATTATAAGGACTGTTCGAGTTTGGACATAACGAATAGATTTTTTTGGAATAGACAAAAAGTGTACTATTTTTGTTCATCAGTGTTCTAAATGTAAAAATATTATTTCAAAATTGTGACTTTGTACCCTAGTAAAGATGAACTTCGATCCAGAAAATTATACATATTTTTATATTATAAAGTGAAATCTTTTTATAAAAAGAATTTAATTTAAAGGGTTGTTCACTATAAGGACTATTTTTATTAAAAAGTATTGCAATTTCGTAGATGTAACAAATTTTTTTACTAAAGCTTGACAAAGTTGCACAACATAACATGGAACGAAGTACTTTATTGAAGTATCGTATATAAAGAGTATTTTTAGTTAATAAAGCAGTGGTGAGTTAAGAATGGGGGGGGGGGTAAGTATTTCATTGCGTGTAGTGTATGTGAAGATGCAAGTATAACAAGCAAAGGAATGATTTGATTTGACTTTGGGAAAATGGCACGAGGCTGCTTATCAGCACAAGGGATCTAGGCTGAGAGGGGGAGAGTGCCTTCAGTGGGAGACTTTTTAAGTGTTACTAAAACGTGTTTATGCAAAGTTTCAAAGAAAACCACAGAAAACTTCCCGGAAAGGCTATGTCGAAGAAAGTGAACTGGGCTTGAACCGGGCACCTTCCATCTCCCACTCGAGAGCATTATGAGCTCGGCCGCAACTAGGAAAGAGAAGGGAAGCCCCTTTTGAAAATGGATTTGGTGCTAGTTAATGTATTCGTAAAAGTAATTTTGATCTTTGATTTTAATCACTATTAATCATTAAATTTCTAACTAGTAAAATTAAATTATGATTTTACAAAAATCTTACTTCTGTGTTGCTTCAAAACAACTAAATAACAAGCAAATAAATTAAAATTTTGTTGCATAATATAGGTGGCTACTAGAGATGAGTTCGGGCTCATTTTTTGAAGCCCGAGCACAAGGACTTTTAATCCGAGCCCGAGCAATATTATTTAACTCGGAGCCCGAGCCCGAAATTTCAGTTAAAGATTAAAAAAAAATCCAATTACTTCATTGTTAGAATACAATGAATTTTGCCGTTGTGCAAATTAAAGACAAATATGCAGTTGCAAACTCTCAATGCACTTTCTAATTCTTTATTTATCCATATGTTTATCCAATAATGTCGGATCTCATGACTAACTAATGAATATAAGCCGCCGTTCTGAAATATCCAAAGAGCTTCACGCACCTTCTAGGCACCAGTACCGCTATTTTTTTTTTTTTTTTTTTTTATAAGTACAGCCAACACCGGTTATAGTGAACCATCGGATATAGTGAACACAAACCATTAGTCCCGATTCACACACAGTATCTCTATCCATCATGAAGACACTTGGGTTTTAGTGAACTTCGGATATAGTGGACGAAATTTGATGGTCCCCAGAGGCTCACTATAACCGGGGCCTTCGCAATTAGTAACGGACCTGCACGTGTATTTTGATGAGCCATCAAAATTATGAGCCATAATATTTATAATACTTAGAATAATAAAATAGAATACTGTGACTGGGGAAAACAGGCCTCAATGATAAACTCATTTTTAGCGATGGCAACTCATAAGCAGGCCCGTTGCTTAGCGATGGCCCCGCTATAACCGGAGTTGACTGTACTTCTATTTTCCTCATGAATCACTTTTTTATATTTTTTTCAAGGAGTATGTTCAATAAAGGAGAAATTTTTCACAAGCCCGAGACCGAACACAATTGTGAATTACAAAGCCCGAGCCCGGTTCGGGCCCGGGCTCGGGCTGAGCCCGTCTCATCTCTAGTGGCTACTACATTCGAAATACAGTTTTCAATTTTGTACGACTTTCGATGCTTTTTGAAGATGCGATGTAAATTGTGAAAAAGTCTATTCGCAAAATATGTAAAATTATCTAAATATAATCAAATCAAAATTTTGCACTGACAAACATTGATTGCTCACTACTTTCTATTAATTTTCCAGTTATTCACTTTTCATTTTAATATTCATTTCTAGCATCTTCTTCTGCAACTTTATGAATGACCTCAATGCCATCAAGTCCGAATGGATAAGACACTCAGAATGGCAGACAGCTGAAGTGTGAAGGTCCTGTGTTCGGGACCACCGTGCGGCTGTCGATCTAACGGCCTTGAGTCCAGGCAGTTTTCTCCATATGTAATGTGACTATGCTTTAGAAACCTTTAAAAATTCCTCCACTCAACACCTTAGGCAGATGCCCGTCACAGACATCATGAACCTTACAAATAAGTTATTAATGAATTTTAATTCCAAAGATTCCAGTTATTACAGACAACGTTTAATCTGGGTAGCTGTTTATCTGGGACTGGAGTCCAGGAACAAATATAATTCAATAAAATAACAACATTTTTATTTGAATATTTCTTACAAAATACCACTTATTCTCCTCAATTGACTGAAAATGTCACTCAATATTTTTTGCCCAACATAAATATTTTCAGAATTTTAAAAGAATCATGAACTTTTCTTTTTACATTTACTTATCAGCTGATTTGTAACTTAACTGTTGCAGTTTTTTTTTCATTTTTTATAATCTGTCTCACTTTCTCTCCATTATTAGTCCCAATGAATTTGTCCTGTGCTTTCAGTGGCAGATCCAGAAAAAAATCCAGAGGGACCTCAATTTTTTTTTTTCTCCACTCATAAATTTATTTGCATTTTCAAAATAGTAAGTCAATTATCTATAGTATTAACTTAAGTTCGTCTGGAAGGCGAGGGGGCAGGGTGCGAAATTAGTGGTCGTTAGTCGCATTTTGCAACTGTCATTTCTGTTTTGATGACCGAGATTTAAGAACCAGTCGTCATTTTTGACGCCTAACATTTTGCCCGAACAGGCGACTAAAAAGCGACTATTTTAGCATCGGCCGACTCCGGCGACTTTTTAAACAAAAATACCGCGAAAAACGAATATTTTACGAATTCTGGGAACTTTTTTTATTGTCTAGACGACTATTTTTCAAAATGTGCTGAAAAAATATAAATGTAAATTTCCCTGAAAAAAACTTTTGCTTTCGTAAGCACCGCTCCGTGGCAGAAAGAGAACGATCCTCTGCAGACAGTCTTCTGTGAATGAAAAAGGTGCGGAAGACCACTTTCTTGTCTTCCGCAGATGTGTAATCATTTAAATCACATCTTTTTTAATGTAAAAAAATAGAGGAACTTAAAGATATTTAGCCATAATTTTTTAACTCCATGCACATTAATGAAGTTGATCAGAGGAAACTACGAGCTTGCGTTTGCCATATTGGATTCTTTCTGCAAATGAGTGTTTTAGCGGTATGGGAAGATGCGATGATAATACTTGATATCAATATTGATGAATGCACGAGATCCTTTTAAATAAGGCAGTGTAAAAGTTAATTGGATTAGTAGTTAATATTCATTAATTAAATATAATTATTTACCGCGGGAGAGTACGGGTTTACGGTCCGGACGGACGGCATCTTGGATTTTATTTGCCGCGCCGCGTTGCAGCGCCGCAATAACAGCTGGTTAAGTGCAGCAGTTCGTGACTGAAAGCAATACATGGATTGACTGCAATTAATTAATGCAATTTCGTGAAAAAGCGAAAGAAGATTTATTTATTTGTGTGTGTGTGTGGGGGGGGGGGTTGGTGACATTAGCAAAATGTCTGGATTTGGGGAAAATCTAAATTTCGGACTTCCGGCCTAAATTAGGATAATTCAAATAAAAATATTATTTGTATAAAAATGTTATTTGATTGTTTAAACTTAATAAAATTTATCTTTTTTAAATAAAACTCCTTCATGAGATAATGTTAAAAAAAAAAAAAATTGAATTAGTTATTTGAAAATATAAAAAAAAAACTTTATTTAAATATAAAAATTTTAATAATTAAGATAAAGTTCAGTTTGTAATAAAATATGTTTTAAGTAATTTAATTAAAACTAATTTTTAGTAAGATAAAATAGGTATGTAAAATAATAAATTCTTGGTGATATTGAAAGCTTTCATAGACCCTCTCCCAACTTCAGTTCAACCCACTGAGAATACAAATACATATTTCCACAATTTTAACATGTACTACCTGCTTACTGTGGGGGTTGATCAGGTGACATTTTGAAGCTAGTACACGTATACTGCATAAGTTTATCTACCATAGGCATTGTAGTTATATAGCAACAATTAATAAAATACGTACTTCTAAGCTAAAACTAAAGACCATGTTCTTGTAAAATGTATCATAATATTTTATTCTGGATGCATAGGTGGAAAGCCATAAAAATTGATTTTATATTTACTTACTATTTATTACTATCTTAATTTTAATAGTCCTGATCTTCTTTATTATTACTGTACATAATCATTAAGCCTACCTGTTTATAGTTTATGCATATAAACAAAACAAAGGTTTTCGAAACTGCACCTGAACGAGACAGTTTGGCAACCGGGGAAAAAAAAGTTAGGTGCCATTGACGCCTAGATTTTTGCTCCCAATTTCTTACCCTGCGAGGGGGTCACATTCCTTGTGACCACCTTCTGGATTCGTCAATGAGTGCATACCGTGAAAATCCATAGTAGTGTAGGAAACATTGAAATACTACTAGAAAAAATATAATTTGCATTAATACACTGGGAAGATTTTCCTAGCTAAAAATCAAGTATAAACCAAACTAAAAAGCCAGTGCCGACAAATTGATCACTCACTTTTTTTTTTTTTTTTTTCTGTTCATTTTATAACAGGGAGCAGTTTTAGTGTTTGATTTTCTGTGAAAAACGACAATCCTTTTTACCCTTAAGAATGGCTGTCAAGAGAGGTGACTGGTCTTTAAAAGTCTGTGCCCAATTGGGAATGTAACCTAAAATAATACATGCCCGAAATTTAAGGTAAAATCAGGAAATCCTTAAACACACATGAATGTGGGGTTTTTATCTTTCCCCATTCTTTTGGGGGTTCTGTATTCTGTTGCCATTACAGTTAAGATATTGAGATTGCCACTCTGACATTGATAAAATCCCAGAAATAAAAATGGACATTTATTTTTTTTTCATACCAAAATTTGAAAAATTGATGGCATTTAATATATACATATTTTTAAAAAAATGTAATTTATGAATAACTCAGACTTTATTCTTTTACATAGCCAGTCAGGCAAGTGGAAAAAAGAAACATATGCCCCTCTGAAAATTTTACGTGCTTTGGGCATGTCGGGCAATAGATTTTTCCGGCCCTGATTGCTAGAGTCCTAAGAAAATGAAAAAGTCACCATTTGTGACAAATATCCAAGCTGTTCCTTTCTAGGAATGCAATAAATATTTGGTTGGTATTTGGTATGCTGTCTATTCGGTAGATAAACTGAATATTTGGTTTGCACACTAAAGGTAAGGTTTGGGCTTCAGGTGCTAAATACGTCAATCTGACAAGAATTATGCATCAAATAAATTTATCCTTTTTCAACAGTTGTCTTTCAATTAACTAAACAATACGTAATTCTAATTTGCATTAATATATTCTGCAGTAGTTTCAACAGAGGAGATTACTTGGACTTTAAAAATAACGAAATTCTGTTTTGTCACAGCAGTTATGGTCATATTTTAGTGAAATATTCACTTCTTTATGAAGAGTGGGTGGGCAGCTATTTTAAAATAAAACGGTTGTCCATTTCATGTAGTGCCTGAAGTATTTAAGGCTACAACTTGAACCTAAAAAACAGTATGAGTTAGAAATAATGCTTTTTGAAAGTAAAGAGTTCCCTGCAAACCGTCAAGCTTATTAGTTTTTGGATCGCGAATGACTCTGATGCAGTTTTTTGTGTCATTATATTACAGCGATTTCCGGTTAGTACTCATGAAGGAAACTTTACGTCAAGAGTCAAATATTTTGCTTTTTTAGGTTCCTCATCGTTGGAATTAATTCGAATTACACATACAAGGAAAGTTTTTGTTCCCTACCGTGAGCAGAACGGGCACGCAGCTAGTAATACATAAAAGAAACACTACCATATTAAATTCAGCAGTATTTTAATTTTCTAAAGTTTTGCACCATATGAAATATTGTTTAAAAACCAATTGAACTATGTAGTCAAAGTTTAATAACAGTTTTAAAAACTTAACTAAATATTCGGTTAGAATTTTAACCGAATATCCGCTACTTGTTATTCGGCAAAGTATGGTAGTATTCGGTGCATCACTATTCCTTTCGTTTAAATCTTAAATCTGGTGAAAAATCTACGGATTGTAATAAAAACAAGAATGTTATAATTACTAAGAAATAAAGTTAGAAACAATTTACGAGAGAAGGAAATTACCGTGCAGGAAATTCCGTGTAGTCAGGAAATTACCATGCCTTCCGAAACGGCTCCAATGCAATAATGAGTAGTTTTCTTGCCAGTCTTCAGTTCTAAAGATAATACTTTACTCCACACTGGAATTTAGCATTTTAAATTTCTTAAACCTAGATAACTATGTTTATGAATGACTACAAACTGCATAAACATACACTCAAGTAACATATAATAAAATCAAATTAAAATAATCAAATCCGGCACCCTCCACTTTAGATTGATGTAAACACAAACAAAAGAAAAAGTTTGTTGCCACAGGAAAAATGATGAATATTCAAAAGAATGAATAATTTTGCTTCTTCCTAAAAAAAACTCCTACCAGTAAAAATCATTACTTACTCTTTTCAAAAAGGAAAAACTTATTTTGCTTTTTATGAAGTCATTTATAATACCTCAATAATATCGGATTATTTTAAATAGGAAAATAACTTTATTGTAGGTGGCAACGATGGGCAATGGAATGAATAGTTGAATGAATCTTTTTGACTCATTGATTCCCACTCTAGGCGACTAAACAGCAAACAACCAGCAAATTTGATTGACCGCAGAGCGCTTCACTTTTCTTTTAAAAAGCACGCTGGTTTTTATATAATTACATCGTTAACTAGTGATATTAGAGAACTAGATTCTTATAATATTGTATACTTCTTAATTAGAACCGAAACGTACATTAGTTATTATACAAGTAAATATTATCGTTAAAACCATACTGAGTAGCTAACTAAACCATACTGGCACAATGTTAAAAGGTTGGGAACCGAAGATCTAGATATACCACTGTGACGACCAGGAAAGTAGCGGGAAAAGATTTTAAAGGGCTGCCCGAAAGGTAGAATTTCGCACAAAAATGTTTGACGTGACGACATTCAGATTCAATTGACAAAATCTCACATTTCGATGGGGAGCAAGGTACAGTGCATATATTCTTGACACCTCTGAGGTGCTTCCATCTGTATTTAAGTTTCGGAATTTATTTTTTTGTCCCTCTCGAGAAGTTTGTTTTGTATGTTTGTGGATTAACCCTTTAACACGCAACTTGTTGCTGTTGTTGTGAACATGTTTATCGGATTTGTGTGCTTGCTCGAAATCTGCTTATAAATCCTCGTCAGAAGGGCAACAAATGGAGAATGCCTTCCGTGGGGTCTTTCTAAGGGTTCCTAACCCGTATTTACGTTAAGTTTCGGATGAAACCACGGAAAACTCCGAACGGTTAGGTCGACGAACACGCGATGTGACCTGAACCCGGGACCTTCACACTTCGCCCGTCTGCCATTTCCAATGACATAACCACTGTGCCAAGGTCTTTGCCGTGGACGACAAATTAAAATGTGAAAACTAAAAGTGGATAAGCCAGGGCAGCAATTTAAAAAAATTTCTCTACCCTGGATTCTGAGGTGTTTTCTTTTCTTTTCTTTTCTTTTTTTTTTTTTTTTTTTTAAGCACCAGGGTGCTATTTCGTTCAGTCCCAGAATTTTGTCGACAGGATTTGTAGACAGGTTTTTGTAGACATGAACTGCTACGGTGAAGATCTTTTGAAATGTGTTTGCCAGATAACGCGGAGGTGGGTGGGCGGAAGATTAAAAACTTGAAAGTCGCACAACGTTTGCAATTTTCCAAACTGATCGCCACGTTTGCTAAAGAAAGAAAAAAAAAAAAAAAAAAAAAAAAAAAAAAAAAACCTTCAAAACCGAACCAAGCTTGAAAAGTACCCATAGTATATGCCTGGTGAAAATTGTAAAATACACTGCTGGCCATCGTAAATGCAACACCCTGAAGGAAGCATGCAAATAATATGAAATTTACAACATGCATTAGCTGAGGTGAGATATGCAAATGATTAGAATTTCAGCGCAGACGCACATCAAGCGCGCCTGTGGCGCCACCTCAAAGCGCTATTTAAGGCTTTGAGATTTCGACGGTTTCAAGTACAGCAATTGTGTTTTTCTTGCTTTTTTTTCAAAAAAACGATAAATTATGCCTCGTAGGAAACAACGATCATCTTTTGATCAAGTATCCGAGTTTGACAGAGGAAGGATAGTGGCATACCGAGATTGTGGGTTATCTTTCAGGGAAATCGGTCGTCGTATTGGACGAAACCAAACAACTGTGATGCGGATATGTGATCGTTGGGTGCAGGAGGGTACGACGGACAGACGTGATCGACCTCAGTGCACCACGTCACGTGATGACAGGCAGATTGTACGCATGGCAGTGACGGACCGCTCAGTCACATCACGAACCATATCACAGCAGATTCAGTCTGTAACGCATCATCCAGTGTCTGCGCGTACCATTCGACGTCGTTTACAGCAGAATGGTCTGTCCGCAAGACGTCCGTTGCTTTGTCTACCTCTGACGCGGAACCACAGACGTCTCCGCCGCCAATGGTGCGATGAAAGAAGGATGTGGACGACAGAATGGAATGAAATTCTCTTTACTGACGAGTCACGCTTCTGTATGCAACACCACGACGGTCGGATTCGAGTCTGGAGACACCGTGGAGAGAGGATGCTGAACAGCTGCATTATGCACCGTCACACTGGTCCTGCACCGGGTATTATGGTATGGGGCGGTATCGGATATCTCTCTCGCACTCCTCTAGTACGCATTGCCGGTACTTTAACCAGCCAGCGCTACATCTCCGAGGTGTTGGAGCCAGTTGTCCTTTCTTACCTTCAGGGCTTGCCAACAGCCATATTTCAGCAGGATAATGCACGGCCACACGTGGCACGCATTGTCCAAGGGTTCTTCGTCAATCACCAGATTGAATTGCTTCCCTGGCCGGCGCGCTCTCCGGATCTTTCGCCGATAGAAAACATGTGGTCCATGGTTGCTCAACGACTGACCCAGAGTTCATCCCCAGCTGTCACACCAGATCAACTTTGGCAACGTGTACGCTGTGGGAAGCTGCTTGGTCTGCTGTACCCCAAGAACACATTCAAAGTCTCTTTGAATCAATGCCGAGGCGTGTGGCAGCTGTGATCTCCAACAACGGCGGCTACTCTGGGTACTGATTTTGGCAGGAACCACGCTTCATAGAATGCTGTAAATTTAATCATTTGTTACTTGGTCAACATGTTATCTACACAATAAATTTTGTTGTGATATCTCTTGTTTTTCTTGGTGTTGCAATTTGGGTGGCCAGCAGTGTAGTTTTAGTTGGCGATTTTAATATGAATTTCAACTGCAAATATGTGTTTTACAGAAGAAGTAAAACAAACAGGGCACACTCATGGATTGCGATGCCCTTCCAAACACTGTTTAAAATGGTAAAGTATAGTTGAAATAGGTTTGGCAAAGATTGTAAAACAGTTTCAGTACTAGGCGGTTTTAAGATAATGTGGCGGCACGAGATCACCTCCGCGCACACAACACCCGGCAATTGAAGGCCGGTCGAATAGGTACCTTTTGGCCATGCCGGATTGCGCCTCATTCTACCATCCATAAGTCCCTGGGTTCAAATCCAGCTCTCGCCTCACCAAGGGCGGTTCTAGAGTTGCAGTCTGGGAGGGGTAATGATATTTTATAATTTTAAATAAACTCAGTGCTTCAGAGAAGCACTGACTACCGGGGGGCGCACAGAGAAAAGGGGACCTTTCTGATTGCACAATATACTTCATATATATGAATTTAATCACCTACAAATACTGTTTTAGAATATTCTTCAGGCATAGTCTAACTATACTTGATTTTTTTTAAATACTCTTTGGAATGTGCATCCTATTCCCCGCGCATTTGTCTTCTTGTTCATCAAAAGTGAAATCTATATTAAAATCGCCTAATCCCCGCCAGACAGAGGCGTAGCCAAGGGGGGGGGGTTAGGGGGGTCATAACCCCCCCCATGAGGAATTTTTTGCCATACAAAATGTATATTCTTCACTACATTATCACACACACGTATACATATATATGAGTTGTAGTAGTCGTAACCCCCCCCATGAAAAATTTCTGGCTACGCCCCTGCCGCCAGACATATTCTAACTATACTTCATCTTTAACTTATTCATCTTAACTTCTTAACTTCATCTTAACATCTTTAACTTATACTTCATCACTCGAATATAGACACCAACATTCCAATTAAATAAACAGTAGGATTACGCAATTTCTCGACAAAGATGGTTGTGTTGTGGTATTACCGCCAATTAGCAACACGTGGGCTCTAGGCCAAGGAGCGGGGTGCCTTCCGTGGTGGTCTTTCTAAAGGATCCTAACCTGTATTTACGCTAAGTTCCGGAAGAAACCACAGAAAATTCCGAACGGTTAGGTCGGCAGACGCGACCTGGTTTTGAATCAAGTACCTTCCGTCTCCCAGTTCAGCCTGTTATGCGCTTGGCCACTGGTGGGGCACTCGACAAAGATGAAAGATATCGCTTCGGGGACTTATTTCTGTTATACTAATTTTGGCGATAAATCATCAAAAATGGATCTTGGGGATTTTACACAATTAATCTGGCAACACTTGAAACATGATTCGCCCTTTCACCAGGTAGACAATGTCCTAAAATTAACAGCACTCAAGAGCTAAATATTACGTGAAAAATACCTTTTTTTGTCAACTATCCTTTATAATGGTCGATTTAAAAAAAAAAAAAATTGAAAAAGAGTTTTAGGAATTTGTGTTCGTTACATCCCAATGAAAGTTTTTTTATGGCTATCTTCAATTTCTTTCGATATATGAAGACAAATATGAAAATGTTTGAACTCTAAAAAACTCTGAAAATGACTGTTATGTATTCGTGTTAGCTACATTTTAAAGCAAGAATTTTTTGGCTATCTCTTTTTCCCTTTGAGATATAATGGAAAATTTGGAAATAACATTTTGACCCCCTTATCCCCATTATGATGCGAATTCTAAAAAAACCTGGAAATGATTTTAAGGCATTTGTGTCTACTAAATTTTTAAGCAAGAATTTCAGGCTATCTTCTTCCTCTAACAGATGAAGGGAAATGTGAAATGAACGTCAAAGAACGTTTCAGTCCCTTTACACCCACTTGGGTGCGAATTCTAAAACACCCTCAAACTGATTTTCAGGCATTCTTGTTCGCTACATTCTAAAGCAAGAATTTTATGACTATCTCTATTTCCCTTTGAGATATGATGGCAAATTTGAAAATAACGTTTTGGCCCCTTATCCCCCTTTTCATGCGCATTCTAAAGAACCCAGAAAACGAATTTTAAGCAACAATTTTAAGGCTATTTCTTTTTTCCCTCCGATATATCAAAAGAAATGTGAAAAGAACGTTTTGGACCCTTACGCCTGTTTGGGTGCGAATTCTAAAAAACCCTGAAAACAACTTTTAGGTATCTGTGTTGTTACATTTTAAAGCAAGAATTGTACGGCTATCTCTTTTTAACCCTGAGATATGAAGGGAAACATGAAAAGAACATTTTGGGCCGCCATCCCCGCCTGGGTTCGAATTTTTAAAAATTGCTTCTTAAATGACGCTTCGGGTACAAAAGCTATAAGCTCCTAAAATTTCATGTCTGTTCCTCCAGTAGATTTGGCTGGGCGATGATCGTCAGTCAGTCAGTCAGGACATCTTCCTTTATATAGAGAGATAAAATGTTTAATTAATGATCAAATGCGAAATAATTGTTTAATTAATCATATAATCAATGAAGTATGTAAATACCGAAAATAACAACCTTGTATCTCCCCGCCCCCTCAATCGATCAAAATTTATTGCTATATTTGAAGAATTCTTATGTTTCGCCAGTAGATAGTGTTATTTGTTTATTTCACCCCAGTGAATTCCCCATGCAGAACTATTTTTCAATTTCGTTTTCAAAATTCTGGGAGGGGTAATTACCCCCATTACCCCCCCCCCGTAAAACCGCCAATGCGCCCCACGCTCTCTCCCTTCATTGGTGACCCGGACGTGCTCGCCCCACGCTCTCTCCCTTCAATAGATTTCGATTCCAAAGATGAGTTTTATGAAACAAGAAAGAGTCGATTCCTATTTTAGGCCATTTGTACCAGAACAAGGTACTTCTTGAACAAGGGATGACTTCTTTTAAAATCATTATGTATAAAAATTTAAATGTCAACATCCTACTGGGTCATGTTAACCCTTCCGCGGGCGGTATTTATGGTGTACATGACAAATTTCAGAAGCATTAGTCAATTTTCCAGTCTATTTACCAGATAATAATGACATTTGCACAAAATGATATTAGGAGGTAAAGTGTCATTCATATTTAACCCATTCGTGCCTGGATATTTTTGCGACTTTCTTCGATTTTTGCTAACACCAGAAGTAATTGATAAATTTCTGATGTCAACTTTTTGAACAAGGGATGATTTCATTTAAAATCGTTATGTATAAAAATTGAAATGTCAACATCCTACTTGCCATATTAAAATATTTTGTGGAATTGAGGTTCAATACTCGCGAATAAAGGCTAGGAAAAATAAATAACGTTTTCGAATGATAGCGATATTGCCGTCCCAAAAAAGGGACGCTAGGCATAAATGGGTTATAAAAATGCTATAGATATTTTACAGAAAAATTATTCATGCTTCATTAAATTGCCATCAGAAATTTAACTATTACTCCAGGCATCTGCATAAACGAGAAAATACAATAAAAGTTCTTGCACCGGAAAGGGTTAAAGTATTTTGTGGAGTTGAGATTCAATACTCGTGAATAAAGGGTAGGGAAAATAAATAACGCTTTCGACTGATAGCGAAAATGCCGTCCCAGAAAAGGAACACTAGGCAAAAATGGGTTAGCGCTCCCATTCTCGCCAACTAGGAAAATCGCCGCACTTTGCTGTCATGGGTCTCTAGGAGTTACACACAAGTTTCAACGCTCCCAAAAGAACTAGACAAAAATTAAAATGAGCAAATTAGCGTTAAACGCACCCGTTAAGGAATTTGAAGACACTTAATTATTAAAACTACTTTAATTGCAAACCAAAATAAATAAATAAGTAATGGAATGCTGTACTTACATGTTGTTCCAAATCGCCATTTTAATTCTAAATTACGGTTGCCACATAAATACAAAAAATCGTTGTAATAACTGCATGTGTTTAATCATCGCCACCTTTGCGAGGATCGGCGTTAAAGTAAAAATCAACCCGAGAAAGTCAAACACGGCACACTCATGGATTAGGATGCACATTCGAAACAATATTTAAAACAGTGAAGTACAGTTCGAATATGCTTGACGGAAATTGTAAAACAGTTTTAGAAGGTGATTTTAAGATAGATTTAGATTCCAAGGATGTGTTTTATGGAACACGGAATAAAAATACGGCACACTGATGAATAATGATACATTTTCCAACTTAATGGAATAAGGAAGAAAAATAGGTATGACGCAGAAATTATGGTGCGCTTTTAATATAAAGCACTTTAGTGCGTGTTTATTTATTATTTTATTTTATCTTATTTTGTACGGATACCTGGCACACCTCTAATGGTAAAGTGGTCATAAAAGAAATTTTTGATTTCTCATTTTCAGAAAGTGCGGCTAAGACTTAATTGCTGAGAATGTTCTGTTAAGGCATTTTCTTGTTTAGGACAAATGGTGTGGGCTCTGTCCACCTCCCCGCACCCTTGCAAAAAGGCTGCATCTCTTATTCTTGCAATAAATAGAAAAAATAATTTCTTAAAGGGTGCTAAAATCGTTCTAATTTTGGATAAACCCTCACCTAGTTACACAAATTGTTATTACTTATAAATAGTAAGGGCTTTTAAGGTTACAGGAAAACATCATCAAATAGTTCGATACAAGATTTAAAAAAAAAAACCTGAAAGTTTCTGAACTGGCATACATTTATCCTTTATCTGAATATTGGTACCCCACGGAAACTGCTAGCGACATTTTTTTTTTTCTTTAAAAAAAAGGGGGGGGGGGGCTTTCGGAACCCCTGATTTAACATTCATCGCACGTACACTGCGGCCTTCAGTAATAAGTAAGAATCGAACCCGCAATCTTTAGGTCACGAGTCCGACGCCTTCACCACTTTGCTACCACGGCCCTCAGTTGGCTTGGTTAAAGTGATTCCATATTTTAATGCACCAGTCTTGTTAAAATTTGTACAAAGAACTTGATTTCAGCCACTAAAATAAATTTTCTAACCCACGCGTTACACAGATTTTGAAAGTTCTCATTAGGATAGACTATATCACAAATTGTACTTGAAATTATTGCTTCAAGGTAACGGGATATTCTCGGATATGAGAAGAAAATTATCTCTTTCATTTTCCGCGGATTAAAAAAAAAAACAAACTCGGCTGTTCGAGCCTTGCCAGGTGGACACCCCCCTAATTTTTTAGTTTCATTACTGTCATATTAAAACGATATTAATTGACTATGTCATTTTATCTCTCATCCTTCGCGTATTTCGCCTGGTAACACTATGTTCAAATTTTTAGGATTGTAACCTATTTATAGAAAAATACATGGGATGCCTATTCTACAGCTTACGAAATAGTGTAGATAACAATAATCAGTTCCCTGTGTTGCTTGCGACGAAGGGCTTGGACTGATGAAGGCCAAAACAATTTTTAGCTGAAACGTGCGTATCCTCTTACCTATAACATCTTATGTGTGTTTTTTACAAAGTTTTTTATTTACTTTAGTGTAACAATAGATTAAAGCTGTTGTGAACTAATAGTATTTAAATACTATATGTAAAAAATACATGTAATGCATATTGTACAGTTTACGAAATATTGTAACAATAGATTACAGCTGTTGTGAACTAACAGTATTTAAATATATGTAAAATTATGTCGCATTTTTGGGGCACTTTTTTCGGATAATTTTCAATAAAGGGGGTGAGAGATAAAATGACATGGTCATTAAAAAATTATTCGTTTCCGTACCCATATACGCGCACCTAGCTTTTTGATGATCCACCACACCATCATTCACGATATACATGACACTTTCGGAATCTATCTTAAAATCGCCTTCTAAAACTGTTTTACAATTTCCGTCAGGCATATTCCAACTGTACTTAACCGTTTTAAACATTGTTTCGAATGTGCATCCTAATCCATGAGTGTGCCGTGGATTCCCGTGCCATGAGTGTGCCCTGGTGTACTTTTGTTTCACTTTTTCGGGCTGATTTTTACTTTAAAGCCGACCCTCGCAAAGGTGGCGATGATTAAACACATGCAGTTATCACAACGATTTTTTGTATTTATGTGGCAACCGTAATTTAGAATTAAAATGGCGATTTGGCTATGTAAATTACATGTAAGTACAGCATTCCATTACTTATTTATTTATTTTGGTTCGAAATTAAAGTAGTTTTAATAATTAAGTGTCTTCAAATTCCTTAACGGGCGCGTTTAACCCTATTTTTTTAGTTTCATTACTGTCATATTAAAACGATATTAATTGACTATGTCATTTTATCTCTCATCTTTCGCGTATTTCGCCTGGCAACCCTATGTAGAAATTTTTATAATTGTAACCTATTTAAAGAAAAATACATGGGAAGCATATTCTACAGCTTACGAAATAGTGTAACAATAGATTAAAGCTGTTGTGAACTAACAGTATTTAAATATATGTAAAAAATACATGGGAAGCCTATTCTACAACTTACGAAATGTTGTAACAATAGATTAAAGCTGTTGTGAACTAATGTATTTAAATATATGTAAAATTATGTCGCATTTTTGGGACACATTTTTCCGGATAATTTTCAATAAAGGGGGTGAGAGATAAAAGGACATAGTCATTAAAAAATTATTCGTTTCCGTGCACCTAGCTTTTTGACGATCCACCACACCGCTCCTCACGATATAGCACTCATAAAGGAGAAGCGAAAAAAAATCTGGAGTAACTCCACTCGACTTTTCGAACACTTGATCTTTACCAAGCGTTTAAATAAATTTTATGCAACTCAACCGAATCTAGTGTTCAGGCACTAGTGCCTGTTAAACGATTTGAGTGCGTAGGCCACAATGTACTGTAAGATCACTTATTTCGGGAGCCGTTATTTTCGAGGAAATGAAGGTATCGGTGATTTCGCGAGCTGAAAATTGCGCGAATTACACTAATAGAACGGAAATTGAAAACTTCCCTAAGTACCTAAATATAGAACCCCTTTTGCATAAGGCATTTTAAGAAAGAAAGTTGTCAAGAAAGTGTTTTTAACAGTACAATAAATCGTTAAATCTTAGTAAGTGAAAAATTTCCGATTTTTTTTTAGTTATTATTTGAAGCGAAAAAAAAAAAAAAAGTATTTCGTGAAGCTTTATTTTCGCGATCACAAGGGGCTCGCGAAAATAAGTATGTTAGGTTTTTGTAGCCCTGTAAAAAACTGTGGGCCGTATACTCACTAAAATTTATGAAGTATGTAAATCAGTGCCTTGAAATATGAGTACCTAATTTGAGCTCAATCAAATGCACCATTTATGCGATTTGCGTCCTTAATCCGTAAAGTATAAGAATTCCCTTTTTTTTCACACCAAAATCTATGCAGGTCATGTGAAGGTGACCCATAACATACATACCAAATTTGAGCTCAATCGAATTCACAGTTGAGGATTTATCGTGTTCCATCATACTCTCACACACACACGTGCACATACAGGTCGTCGGCGCACGACCGGTATTGATTTTGGTGCGTATGGTGTTTTTTTTTTTTTTTTTAAACAGGGCTACGACAAAGATTTCTTTTACATTATGGCCTTGAAAGTGCGCTCGCTTCTAAACGGTGCATCCGATTGAGCACAAATTGGACATTTCTATAAAAGTTCACGGCCACATGATTTGCATAATTTTGGTGCGTGTAGAGTCGATAGTGTTACGAATTTTTGGGGTAACCCGCTTTTCAGGGGGGCTGAAGTAGTAATTAGTATTTATGCGTCAATTAAGTAAATTTTGCATTTGTTGTATCAAAATCGGCTAATTAGAATGGGGAAATATGTAGTTTTGTGTTTCCCCATTCGTTAACATAGGATTTTCTAGAAATCTCAACAAATATTGATGCTTAAATAGAGCTTAGCTGACGCCACATTTGGGGAGTTATTTTTGGCAACAAATTTTGCGATATTTCTCCAAAAAATCGACAAGCTTGGCAATATTTCGGACATTTGGCGCGATTTTATCAATGGGACCTGTAATGTTTGTTTCCCTGCCTTAATTGCGTAATAGCCTAATGATTCAACTGTATTCCTATGACGTTCAGCAAATACCACGATAGGAACTTTTTTTTTCCATATTGTATGTTGCATTCTTTGCGAGTGCGCTTGTTTTGCACATAATTCCAATATCGACGGAATCCCGCAAATTCAGCGATTGTGATTTGCTAGGAATACTGAGATCTTAGGCTGGGATGCAGGCACTACTGACCGTAATTATGAACCAGTTTTGTAGACCGATTGTTGGGGCCAACCAATTGGTGGCTATAAAACAGTTTTACAGACCGACTGGTGGGTCTGCATCCCAGCCTTAGTCTTAGAAAAAGAAAAGAAGCAAATATTAAGCAAACATAGAACATTCATTCACAGGTCTTTAAAAATTTTCGAAGCATTAATGCTACTGTAATTGTAGTAGCTGTAGTTTTATTGGCACTGAAATCTCTCAAATTCTTGAATGGAATTTAAAATTAAGATGGTTACAAACAGGGGTGGCTCTAGGGTAAGTGGACCCCCTGCTAACGTAAAAAAGATGCCCCTTTTATGTTCTACTTAGTTTTGAGTTCGAAATGACGCCCCTTCAAAGCTGGCACCCCGATGCGATGCTTACCTCACTTACTGTGTCAGGCTGCCACTGGTTACAAAACAAGATGGTTTAATAATAACAACCTACAAAAAGGTACTGATTATTTTCGTTCTAAATTAATTCTGAAGAGCTTCTGGATATACTGGCCGTTATCAAAAAATGGAAAGAAAAAAAAAAATGTAAGAAAATCTTTCACTTTCAGATTTTAAACACGCACTAAAGTGCTATATATTAAAAGCGTATCATAATATATGCGTCTTCCCTGTATCCTTATTCATGAGTGTGATTATCCTTTATTCTGGATGTAGTACAATAGAAATAGAATGGAAAAAAGCTGCGCAGAAAAATGCACAATTCGAACTGCATGAAAGTTTCAAAAACTTATTTAGGTGATTCTTTATCCAAGTCAGGCGTAACAGACGATAAAATGACGTTTAGTCACTATTTTAGCATCATTTAACTTTATTCAATAAGTTTGCGCCATCTGTCAACGGCTTTGTAAAATAGAAACTCAATTGTATTCTATTTTTTGGATAAAAGGATAGTTTTTCTTATATTATAGGAACAGTATTTTTTTTTTTTCTGTGCGATAAAAAGTGTAGCCTATATATTAATTCAGGATTTTAACTTTCTTTATCCCAAAATTCATACAAATCCGTCAAATCGTTTCAGCGTGAAAGAGTAATGAACATACATACAAACATTGACATTTATATATTAGTAGGATTAATGATGTTCTAAAGAGGTTAATTATATCAGAAAATAATAGTAAATTATTTTTTGTATTAACCCGTTGACTGGTTTCTGTGCTGCAATATGGTGCCATCAAAACAGCATGTTAACACTGCACAGAAATGTCTGCGAGGGTATCTTAAGGAACAATACATCCATTTTCTGTGGGAGGGGGATTTCAGATGTCTCTTCTGGGTGCACCAGGTATTTGGATTTTATGGTCTGAAATAATTCTTTTATTTGTTTGTGTTAGTCATTTTTTCGGAGCTAAACTGATTTTTCCACTGATTTATAGGAGACTCTAACAATCGAGACTCTACTGTATACTGCTCTGTATCGAATCTATTAAAAATTAAAGACATTCTTACCTTTTTAAATATAAAAGAGATAAAAAAAAGTGTCCTTGCTCCTAGAAAATATTTCAAAGACAGAAAAGGAAAGAAAATAATTTCAAAGAATACAGTTTATATCTTAATGCATCAATAAGTGTACTTTTCCTCCATTTATAAAGTAGGTCACCAGTGGTAATGTATGCTGCATGAAAATTAATATACCTGCTTGCAAAACTGTAGTATTTTTTCCACCAAATTCATTAAATTTTGAACAAGTGTCATACGTTTATTTAGGTTATTTTTTTTACATCTTAATCACTCAACTTTACAAAAAGTCCTGTTAACAACACCATGACCTAAAATACTTTGAAACACATTAAAAACTGTTCATTATGTTCTGCGAACTTCTGCACATAAGGGAATAGAAGTAAAGTTAAGTATCATCTGCTGCGGAGTAATATATAATGGATACAATTTATAATCGATACTGTGTAAGGAATTTGCGAGACGAGACAAAGCTTTGCAGCTATTTCGAGATACGAGGCAGACCTATTTCCTGTCTCGTGTCCATCCCTAATTGTATGACCACAGTTTTTGCACACACACACAATCTTAAGGACTCTTTTTATCCTATATTTTCAAAGGAACTAGAAAATAAGGAGATGAAAGAAGAATATTTTGCTTAATAAATAGACTAAAATTATGAGTATGAATGTTTGACAGTAATGAAGACAAACATTTTAAAAATTAATTTTTCTTTATTAATTTAGATTTATTATTTGTTTACCAATTATTCTAAATGTAGAGCATAACTCAGCAATCTTTCCATTTAACTTTTCATATCTGAAAGCAGTCTGTGGTAGCTGCACTCTTCCTGTGTGAAGCATCTTTATCACAGTCTCGTTTTCATGTTGAATTTGTCTGCTTAAGTCATTAAAATAAAAGATTTTGAGGTGGGCCGATGAAGATCTTTTATTAAGTTTAGAATGACATCCTCCAACACTGTTGTTTGTCCGCTGGGACGGGTTGTTGTAGTGATTCCATATTTCACTGAAAGAAGAAAATAAAGTTATCATGAAATAAATATGACAAATGGCATTAAATTTGTTTACAGTAAAACAATACATTATCTTATGAGCTTTTTTAAATTCTAAAATAAAGTGAAATAAGGTAAAAAAATGTAGAAAAGTACAACATGCATAGTAGAATGATTGTATATAACAGACAAGACGACCTATATATACACTGTGCCTCAAAATGCTTGAACGACATGGAATGAAATTTAATCTTTTAGACGAGGCATCCACAATTGAGGACACAAATTTTTCAAGAATATTACAAAGTAAATACTAATAATTTTAATGTTGAAAATGGTTGTGTACAATAACGGTAATTTAATAATGCTGCAGAGTACTCTGCTTATTCCTGGGTTTGCTGTTCTAAAGTCTAGCTGGTGTAGAAAGTTCTAGAAAAGAGTCCATTTGTCAGAATGGAACACAAACTTTATTGCTTCTAGAACTTTGTCCAACAATAAGCTGTACAAAATTCACAAGCACTAACGGCCAGTAGTTCTTATAACAGTCCACTCAGTACCGAAGCTTTCACAAATGCTGTAATTCTCACACAAAATAAAACACTTCCCCAGGAAAAATTCAGTGGAAATATGCAAGGGATAACGTACACAATCCTTTTAGACACAGAAATGAAGAATTTACACACAGCATTTAAAAACCAGCTTCATAAACAAGTGAAAACACCACTTCTACAGCATCAGCACAAAGCATAACACAGCAAACTCACTCAACAAGAGCTCACTGACTCAAACTGGGGGAGCCTGCCGTTTTTATAGTCTTCGACAAACACAGTAGTGGGTTCCAGAAAGATCCATCCATGGAATTTACTAGAACAGACTCGATTATCATTGTGTAATAGAAGAGAAATATTACGCTATTATGCATGTTAATGCAGGAAAACTATACAAGTCCCATTGGGAAAATCGTGCCAAATGACCAAAATGTCACCAAGCTTGGCGACTTTTGGTAAAATATTGCGAAATTTGGCACCAAAAATAAGTCCCCTAAAGTGAGGTTAACAAAGGCCTACGACCAATATTTCTTGAGATTTCTAGAAAATGCTAACCCAAAACTTCTTATCTCGCATTCTAGTTGACCGATTTTGATGCAACAAAAAGCAAAATTTAACTATTTGATGAGTAGAATGCGAATTTTAAACTATTTTAAACCTCAGAACAGCAGATTACCCCAAAAATTTGTAACAATAATAATGATTTTTATTGTATTATTTGATTACAGATTTAATCCCAGTGATTACAAAAATGTACACAGATATATATTCTAGAGGAATTAGTTAATTAGGTCTGAAAACGTTAAGCAGTCAGCTACGATATTTATTAGGAGGCACACAGTATAATGTGCAATAAAAAATTCCAGGGGCTACGTTAACAGGGCCTGACATTTCTTTCACAGTAACAGGAGGAGAGACAACAATTCGTCACGAATCACATTAGTTTGCCCTGAACAATCTATTTCTAAGGAAAGGCTAATGTGTTGTTCATTTCTATTTTGGTCACATTGATCGTTAATGACTGTTACATTGTTTGATCACATTAAATTTCAAGAAAAGTTGGAAACTAACTAACATGCGAAAAATATCAAGCATTTATATATTAGATCCAATTCATTAAATAAATTTAAAAAATCACAAACTTATTCAGTACTGCAAATTAACTGTACATATATGAAAGCAATATTTCACAAGGAGTTAGATGAATAATTGTAGTTTCGAAGTACATACATGAAAAACATATAAAAACCTACAAAAAAAAAAAAAAAAAAAAAAAAAAAAAAAAACCATGAAAAAGAAATATAATACATAAACTTTAAAAGTAGCTTCGATTTCATCCACCCAAGTTTCTACAATGTAATCATGCATCTCAATATTTCTATTAACTTGAGGGCTTTCTTCTTGCAGCCAGGGAAATGCATCAGAAACGTGCTTCTCCAGTAGAAAAGGTAAGGCTGCAATTCTTCTTATCCAACACTTTATGTCCACATTAGTTTTGTATTGCGCAGAATGCGCAAGATTTAGAACCTGAAAAGAATTAATCAGTTGTTTCAAACATAAAGAAAATCGTAGGACGAATATGAAAGATCTTCTGGAGGAAAAGTTTCTTTGGGGGGACTGTTTTAATTAGAGAAGAGCTTTTTTTCATGTGGAGAGGAATGGTGAATGAATTCCTTTAGTGGAAAAATTTAGCTCGTTGACATTTTTCTTGATGTCACATAAAAAAAATGCATTATTATTTTTATTATTATTCCGATTTATCAAATATTTAAGAAATTTTCAAAATTCGTCCTCCAGACAAGTTTGCCTAGCTGCTAAAATAACATTGATAGAGGGGCTCTAGATTTTAAATTTAACCACAAAAAACTGCATTGTAATTGCAGAGGATGTACACGGTCCTATCTATTTATTAGAAAGTCCATTAATTTAAAGAATTCGATGGAGAGAGGATGTTCTTACTCTCTTTAAAATACCTTGTCCAGTCATTGATCATAAAAATATGTAAAAGGTAGAAGAATATGAAATAACTAAATGACTTAAAAGCAAATCTAAAAAAAAAAAAAAAAAAAAAAAAATCCGCCATTAAAAACAAACATCAGAATATAAATTTATACTAAGAATTTATATAAAAAATTTAAAAAATTATACTGGAAGGAATAAACACCCCATTACAATCATAGGAAGGAAAAAACTGCATCCGAGCGGATTTTTCTCTTAAATTTCCCACAAGAAGGTCAGTTACATTGAAATCTCTCCGAGCGACCACCCCACCATACCAAGAATATTTGGCCGCACAGAAGGAGGTGACCACTCAGAGGGGGTAGCTGCTCTGAAGGGTTTTATTTACTATTGTAAAATAATTGCTGTAATGCATAATATAAACAAGTCTGACATATGTTCCTTATTTAAAATGAAATTTAAAACTTATCTAAAGAGAAAATAGTACTTTATTTAATTCTTTCTTACATTTTTTGAAAAAAAGGATATAATTTGTGTCTGTTTTAAGTTTTTTACTTTTCTCTGAAACAGATATTTTTTCAAGTTCGTATTTTACTTTAAAAAGCAGATATCTAATTGATTCGTTTATAATCACTTCGGAATTTTCGATAATTTTATTGGTTTTCCCCAAAGTCGCTTGTGTTGTAAGTTTAGCTTGCTCACCATTACAAACATCGGAAAATTCCTCATCAGGGACGGAATTAGTGCCTGAAAGGCACAAAAATTCTTTTGTAAAAGTGCTTTTGTACACAAGCATACTGTTTAATTAGTTTAAATCAACCTCAAATTAATTTTACATTTGATTGAAAGGATTTAAAATACTCTTACCTTCGCCAGACTCCAGACCTTGACTTTTTCTGCTCAAAATTAAAGCATTGAATGAGCAGAATTTCCCCGAAAAATGAGATGTGTGATCCCTCTCGGTGGCCGTTTAGAGGGGGTCAGGTGGCCGCTGATAAAGGCTATTTTAACATTGAGCCGAAAAATATGTGCCATGAAAAATTGGCCGTTTAGAGGGGTGGCCGCTCGAAGAGGTTTCATTATTATTATCTGCTGACACATTAAAAATATTAGCAAATTTGTGTCTCCCCCCCAGCTGACTTATATATATTAATTTTAAAAAATTACCTTTCGCCAGATACACTCAGTGTAGTAGAATAAACATCTTTTCAATTTCATGTTGTCGAAAGATTCTGTTAATGCAGCCATGGACGCTTCTTCAAAATCCAAAAGAGCGCAGCTTGGATGAAATGGAATTTCTTCTTCAGAAGCTTTTTGTTTGATGGCTTCAAACAGTCTCTTGTACGTTCCTTTCTTTTTGCTTGTTAATAAACAAAAGACTAATGGGAACACTTGGCCCAGCACTGTCCTGTGAATCGTATAGAGTTGAGAAAACATTCTCGGGACAACTTTAAATGTTCCGTCTAGGAACATTTTCTTGCTGTCAGACAATAATTTTAAGTTTTCTAAACTGCCGAATGCCTGAAAAATAAATTCATACTCATAGTGTTAAAAATGTAAAAATAAATGTAAATATAGCAGGGTAAAAATTTAGAGCATGCAAATTATTTTTGAAGCAAACACACACACAGTGCGACACTATACAATTTAGGAGAGGCGTAACTTACTAACATATATGTATATAACTATCCTCTCAAAATTAAAAATTTCAATTAGCTTCCCTCAAAATACTATGCTTGAGTAGCAACTTTAGTTTTCGAGCAAAGTATTTGTCTTGGGATCTAAATTTAATAATGAAGCAATTGATATACCTCTCCTCTTCCCCACGACTTTTCGTCTCCATTACTCTCAATAATTTCCAGGGACTATGATACCCAGACATTTTAACGGTCAATAAATGCACCTTTGTTTGGAGCATACAATTACCTTATAAACCATGTGACCCATGGTAATATAATTACTAACATCATTCAGAAAGCAGCTTTTTTGTGACTTCTGTTGCTACGTAAGATTTTAATGGTTTGAACAGAAAATCTCTCGATAAAAGTATGTTTTTGAAAAAAGTGTGGATTATTCTGGGAAAAGTGTGGTTATGTTGAAGACAGCCACAGCATGTGGATCGGGGCTGCCCCTGTGCTCCACAGACTTTTTACCATTCAGTCGGCTTAATTTAACAGTACCAACAACGGCAGCTGTTGATCTTTTAACGAAGCCAGCTTGGGACTCAAAGCTAGTGTTCCAAATGACAAAGCTGATTGTCCAGTTCCGAAATATTTTTAATACATATATTAATCATTTCAATGCGTTTATTCTCGATTGAGAAGTTTACATCATAGAGGAGAAATCGAGAGAGCGAAGAAGCTGGCTAGCTCTGAACAGAAAATGATTTGCAGATGTTTTGCATTTTATTTGCTCGAGGCCAAATTGCATACAGTATGTATGATTATTTCTAACTGAATAATAATAAAAAATTTCTCACATGGCTGATGAACACACATTCTTTCAAAAACCACGTAATAAAATATAATAAATCAACCACAATGCTGATTAAACAAAATCTTCTCAAGGTCTTGGTACGCAATTTAATATAAATTAATTATATTAAGGAATCGAAAAAATTCAAAATGATTTTTCATGAATTGTACTACATACTGCAATGTAACAGTGTCTTCAAAGTTACAGTAAAAAAAAAACTCAAACATTGCGCAGAAAAGTTGTTCAAACAATAAGACAAATTTTGATTTTTAAGAATTTTTTCTGTAAGTTTTTAAATGATTCCAGTTTATTGTTTATTTTAGTATATAGTGCGTATAAGAGAAGTTCTAAAAATTTTTTAAAAATACTGCACATTATTAGCTTATTTTTATTATTATTTATTAATATTCTAAGATCACATGATTTTTTTCGAAATACACCATTGAAAGTAATTCTTTGAGTGTAGCTGTAATGCTGCACTAAAGACTTGCTTTAATTATGAATCGTGTTTTTAACTATTGATTATGTTAGTCCATGTACACAAGGTATCCAAGACACTCACCTAATCACAGACATATACAATAAGTAACCAAATTACACAAAAAAGTAACCTAATATTATGATATAGATAAGGCTTTAGAAGATTAAATAAATACAAAATTAATTTTTATAGCTTTCATAAAAAAATGCAATTAGAAGTAGTAATTAAGTAATGTGCAAAATTTAACCACTTTATCTTACAAATAGTCCAAGATATGAAAATTTATCTATTCTCACCTAAACCATGGCTTTCGAAGAAAAAAAATATCACGAAAAATCACATTTCAGGGAGGGCATACTCAAATTATAAATGAATAAAAAATCATTGTTTTACAAATGCATAATACTTTAGCTACTATTAGCCTTGTATAGGTCCTCAGCAACTTCATTTAAATATAACCCTGAGCTTTTTCTATGAGAAAAACTAGAAATTTTATTATTTCCAAATTAATGCATGGTGCATACTTTACTAACTTTTTTTTTTACTGATGCCATATAAAAAATTCAGATTTTACATTAATTTAATGTCCGGAAAATTTTAATCGATACTATAAAAATATGTACCTATTTTTACATAACTTCGTAATTTATTGTATATGTCTATAATCAATATTTAAGGTCAGTATTTTTTGGGACACTCAATACTTATATGCATGCATTACATTTATTGTAAATTTAATGTAAAAAGGCTATTTAATAGGGTTTTTAAAGATAAACTGTACTAATTGAGGAAAATAATGACAGCGTTTTTTAATAGTATTCTTCTTCTTTGTCTTTTTCTTATATTAATTTATTCTTTATTTTTTTATGTAAATATGTATGTAAATCTTCATTTTCTTATCCCTTTTCCTGTTCCAACCACCAGGGGATACTCTATTGCTTTTCTACATAATAGTAAACACTTATTCAAATTTATTAGAAATCTTAAATGATTTAAATTATTATCACCGTTACATAACTCTTAATTTATGTTCAATAATATTAAATGCAATCAAATGCAAATGTTCATTGTATTTTATACTCTCCATATTGTTCATTTAAACTTAAGTTTTTGCAATATCTCAGGTATCTTGATGCAACATATTTCAGCCATTTTGCCGTACAGCAACCTTAGAGTGGAGATATTAGCTTTTTCGTTAAGTCGTTCTACTGAAATCTTGTTAATTTTTATCTTTTGTTTGTGAGCATGTTCTGTGTGGTGCCGCATGAGTACAGGAGTTGCTTTTATTTCATGTTCATTCTCTTTTTTTTTTTTTTTTTTTTTTTTTTTTCCCCCTTTACGACAGCTTATGTGTATATATGAATTACTAAAAGCTGCATTTCTCTTTTTTTTTTCCCAAAAAGTTACTTTTATTTGTTGTGCTTATTTTACATAATTGAGCATCTTTCCTCTTGAACAGCATACGAGACATGCAATAAATACACCAAAAGAAATTTTAAAATTTACCTTAAAGAACATAATTTACTGGTGTTATAGCTATCTAATGTACTAAGAGATACTAAGAGATTAATTCTCTTTTGCATACAGTACATACCAAGTTTTGTAATCTTCAATAACTTTTTTTAAAAAGTTTTTGCTCTTAAAAAAAGTATTCACAAAATACCCATAATAATTTGTTATATTCGTAATTTTTATATTTTTCTAGATAATTTTTGGGGTGGGGCTCCTGAAAACGCAGCAGGGCCCAGAGCAGTTGCCCTATTCGCTCCTAGCCAAGAGTCAAACTCGGAATCAGTTGTGTGGAATGGTGTGCTAACTGCCATAACATATGAGATTGTAAATAATACATGTGAAAGACTCAAAACATTATTTTATATTACATATATATTGGAAAATTGGTGCATATCTAAGAAGCACATAAGAGATAACTACCTTTGTAAGATTTAAAAGCAAACAAACAAAAGGAAAAAAAAAAACACTGAAAAGAAACTGGTGTTTAAAAGATAAAATAATTAAAATTGTAAAACAAGGATCCTCTTCTAAAAAATCTATACATTAAAAAATGGTTGTTTGGTTAGCTTTTATTTTAGAAATAAAAGTAATATAAATAAAAATTTAGCTTTCCATAGCACAAATACTTTTTTAATTAGTAGAAATTTAAGGTAGAAGCACCAATAATGGACCATTTGCTCAAAAATATTTAAATAAGTGATAACAAGTTCATAATTCGCACCTAGAAACAAATTACGCAATATACATTTTTTTCTTTTGTCTTCATTTGACATCTTTTACATGATTTGACTCTAGACACTTTAAATACCAAATGGAAAGATAATTTCTTCCTAGCAAAAAAAAAAAAAAAAAAAATATATATATATATACAAATTAATGTTATGTGACTAATGAACTTTTTTCTAAAGTTATTAAAAGTAAGTGAACTGTTACTAGTGCTTTAAACTTAATGAATCATTACAAGTAAGTAATTGTGCATTTTCCTCAAAAGGAGGGGAAAGGAACTTTACTGACTTGTATATTTTAACGGTGATTCAAAAAGTTCCAACATGACATGTATACATTTAGAGTATTTATTAATTTTAATCAATAACATTAAAATTATTATAACCAGTTCTGCTACATTATATATTGCTAGTATAACATATCTATATTTTAAAAATGTAGCATGCTGTAATTTTCCTTAGCTATTGTTAGTAAATCTTTAACAAGCACATGCAAATATTCCATGAGGAATTGACCTCCAAAATGTAAAATGCTCCAACTTGAAAACTTATAAGCATTTTAAAATTGTAATTTGTTTTTAAATTAAAAGTAAATATAAAATAGAAGTCTATTTTAAATCCTATGGTACTGGATATTCTGCGTGAGTCTTTCACTCTAAATACCAAATGGAAAGATAATTTTTTCCTAGCAAAAAAAAAAAAAAAAAAAAAATCTATATACAAATTAATGTTGAGGCAATTATATTTTCCCTTGAATTTTTGCAGTTTTCAATTTTCCCTCAATTTTCTTTTCTTTCCACGATCTCTAAATTACCTGAGTTTTCTCGTTGCTTTCCCCCCGCGGTATCTGTCTGAATTCCCTGAAATTTTCTGGTTTTCAGGTGGAGTAGCAACTATGTAATTTAAAAAATAAACATTTAAGTAGGATTATACTTCATATTATGAAAAATAAATATTTTAATATTTAATATTCATAAGAACTCCGGAAACACAACTATGAAATGTTCTATGAACACAACTATGAATCCAGATGAATTCCGACATGCAAGCACCTCTGAATTCATACAATACCTGCTAAATCTAGTAGATACAAGTTTTAAAAAATGCTAATATTTACTGTAAATTGTATTAATTTGCAATAAATATTAAACAATTATCATATTATTATATTTGTGACAAGTTGCTACTCCCCACAGAAATGCATGTGAAAGGACTCAATGTGGTTTCTCACGATGTGGAAAGGAAAACTTGACCAGAGCACATTCCAAGAGAGCAAGGCGGGGTCCTTTGATTTGCCGACCAACCTCACACGATGAGTGTGAAGGCAAAGGGGGCTTGGAGAAAGATCCTAGGCGGGGTCCTTTGATTTTGCCGACCAACCCCACATGAGGCGTGGGAACCCATAGGGGGCTTCTGAAAGAGAGCCTCAGAGATGTTTGAGGCAAGTCGCACTGTGAACTTCTCTCAGAGGGAAGGTAATTTTCCCGAATTCCATACAGAGGAACATTTTTGCATGCAATTAAGTATGCAGGATGCAGACATTGTAGTGTACATAAATGTGTATTTAATAATCAAGATTTATAACCTCAACTTCTGTCTCGAGTTTCTTCAGTCTTATATTTTCCTTGTTTTAGCACTTGGGGCGAGTACAAAGCATCACATATTTAAAAATGTCTTTGTATACGTAAATCAATGTTGAAAGTGGAGAGTAACAAATCTTCAGATAGTTAAACAACTATGTTATAGAACCATTAAACAGAATGTTTATACAAGAGTGCAGCCAGGAAAATTTTTCCAAAGGGAGGGGGGATACAGGGGGGGGGATGGATTTTATAGAAATGAAATTTATAGATTTCCACCCCTCTGGCTATATATATCTATACATTATAATGCACACTGTATTTTAAAAGCTTAACAAAAACCTTTCTTTCTGCCCTTCGTCGATCAATAAAACATCTTCTCCAATTATTGTTTTTTTCCATACATCAGGCAAATGTACGTACTGTATTGCATGGGGAATCAGTGGTCGAACATTTTTTCTTGCTCTGTACATTGTTTGCCAAACTGATTTATAATTTGGAAGGCATGCTGCTGCATCTTCGTCAGCTAACTGTGAGGTATTTGTAATGAAAGATTTTGAATTAGTTTAAGTGGATTTTTTTTTTTTTTTGGATACAAATAGTTTAACACATCTATTTATTTATTTATTTCGCATTCATAGAGCACTTTTTACATTTGACTATGTATTTGTTAGAGTATCTGCAGAGAAAGTCATTTGAAAACGTTTAAAAAATCAAAATATGAAAAATTGAATTGCATATTTAAAGAGGGCTATTAAAACAAGAGCGTAAATAATTCATCTAGGGATCGTTTAATTTCTTAAATTATGTAACTTTTTTACTTACAGTATGATATATTAATTGCATTCATACTTATTAGTTAACATTAAGGTCTTTCTCCGGTCTTTTTCAATGCTGCATTTATTAGAATACTCTGGTTAAAATATCTCTTTGCATCGAAATTGTTCAATTGTGCTGAAAACAAAAGAGGAATCTCTGCTGCCCAGAGCCTTTTCACAGAATCTCTAAAAGTATGCGGTAATTTTTTAGAGAAACTTTAATCAAGTATTTAAATATAACGTTTAGAGAACACAAAAAACACAATAGATTACACGAAACTGTCCAAGGAATACATTGTAAAATATTTTCTAACGAGTTTAATTTCTGCTGCATGACAAACAGTTAACCTTCTCATGCAGCTATCTTCGTTGAGGAGACAAGATGGCAGAGATTCCCCTACCCAGGGTTGCCACTCAATTTCTGAAAAAAAATTCCCTGACTTTTCCAGGTTTTCCAGACCATCATGTGGTAAAAATCCAGACTATTTTTTATGTTTATGATGTCAAATTTGTATATTTTCTTTGATATTTTTAGCTTCCCAAAGTAAGGTTAAACGTTGTTTGTTTACAAACACTGATTTTCCAGTCCAAATTACATGATTTTCCAGGTTTTGGGCTAAAATTTGCAATTTTCCCTGACTTTTTTTGCCAAAATGAAATTCCCTGACTTTTCCAGGTTTTCCCTGTTCTCCCTGACCAGTGGCAACCCTGCCTACCGTATCCGTTGTTCCTTTCCGACACTGATCACTGAATGCACAACTGAGACCAAGCTTTAGCAAGTGCAAAGATAACAGTCACTTTTTAAATCAATGCCTTTAAAATCTAATGTATGGCAGTTTTTGTTTGTTCTGTAAATGAGTTTCAATGCTACAACTGTGCTTTTCGTAAGAAAGCACCATGTCATAAATCGCACTAACAACTATTAATTTGAGCATAGTTTGAAAAAGATGAATGTGTCTAAAATCTACTTTGGATATTGACTGTGATGTATTAACATTCTTTTGAATGATTTTGCAAGAGAAATATACTAGCAAGATTTCTGATGGAGAGAACATTCCCCCATAAATATCAAGTTTACTTATTAATTTTTCTTTGGCTAAAACAAATAAAGTTTTTTAGAAATTTGCTTAAAGGACAACATTCTATAGATCCTGATTAATTGGAATTATTTTGTACTAGCAGACCCGCACGGCGTTGCCCGTGAACCCCTTAAATTATGCAATTTACAAAATCTGACATGTAAACTGCAACTCCAGATTAGTACTCTAGGCCGCAATTATATAACAGAATGTGCAGATAATGGTTCCAGAGTTTCAGGTACGTACTTACAAATGCACCACTAAAAACAACTCACTGCTGTGACGTCACACATTTCTCCCATTTGAAAAAACGGAAGGGGAGTTTCGCATAATATTCGAATGGCAGAACAATTTTTCACAAAATAATTTTTTAAACCACAGTTTTTAAGTAATTTTTTTTAAAAAATTGGCCCGGTATTGTAAAAGGAATAGATATAGATGAAGAAAAATAAACATATAATTTGCTTTAAAATTGCTGGAGTTATTAAATATTTCAATCAATTAATCAAATTAGCTTGTAAAATCCAGGATTTTCGATTTAAATAAAGAAATATTGCCAAATTTGGCGCTAAAAATAAGTTCCCAAAATTAGGTTTTCGAAGACCTACGGCCCATAGAACCCGAGATTTCCAGAACATTGCATATCAATGCAACAAAAAGCAAAATTTAACTATTTAACGCATAGAATACGAATTTTAAACCCCAGAAAAGCAGGTTGCTCCCAAAATTCGTAACACAGGGTAAGAAAATTTCCATTTTAGAACGGTTTTTAATTAATAATTAAAAAAAGTAATTAAAATTTTAAAATTCTGATTCTCAGATGCACATTATCGGCATTCATGGGCTTATATATTCAAATTTTCAGAGTTCTGTGTGCAGTAGATTTGTCTGGAGACCGCACACAGACAGATTTACAAATATTCATTTTTATTATTATAGAGATTGATAGATTTGGCGTAAACCTGATGAAATTTTCGTGCCATTTCATGCTTCTCAAATGCAAAGGATTTGTTTTATAGTAGCATTCGGGCGAAACTCGCCAAGCATGGCAACATAAAAAACGGTTTTTTACTTTTGCAGTTACCACTCACTTCAAGAATAAATCTTTTCATGCGGCCAAAGTTTGCCAAACATGACAATCTAAAATCAGTTTTTAATTAATAATTTGAAAAGTAATTAAAATTTCAAAATTCTGAGCCTGAGGTGTACAATACCGAAGGAATGGGCTCATATGTTCGAATTTTCAGAGTTCTGCGTCCAGTAGTTTTTTCTGGACATCGCACGCATGCAGATTTTCAGACATTCATTTTTATTGATATAGATTGGCGCAAAACTGACTAAATCTCCGTGCCATTTCATGTTTTCTGATGCATGGGATTTTGTTTCACAGTATCATGCTGGCGAAACTCGCCGAGCATGGCATCCTGAAAATGGTTTTTAATTAATAATTAAAAAAGTAATTAAAATTTTAAAATTCTGATTCTCAGGTGCAAATTATCGGACTCATGGGCTTATATATTCAAATTTTCAGAGTTCTGCGCGCAGTAGGTTTGTCTGGAGACCGCACACATACAGACAGACAGATTTACAAACATTCATTTTTATTATTATACATGTTCCTGTGTATTTACCATTTCCAATAGAGTAAATGATGTAGTACATGTCAGTTGTTTATGTAATTTTTGAAAAATTCAAAGCACATATCTGGCAGTTAGAGCACGGAAACACACACGCACAAAACGAGTCTGGAAAGTGTCTAATATATGTCACATTTTATGCACTGTATTCAAGGTAAACCTTCTTGAGGGGTAACTGACAAATGGGAGAGGGGTGCATTCAGCGAAGGACTTTTACACTTTAATAACATAACATAATAAAAACCTTTTTATTAGGAAATTACGACGTTCATTTATTAAAAACTTATAATCAATAGAATTGAGGAACTTCTAATTAATGTTTTTGAATTAAAAATACTGTTTTCAACATTTTGATGAAAAAACTAATTCTCAGTTTTTGAAACAGATCTTTTGTCAGCCGTCCATAACTTAAGCATTGTATGCAATTCATTTTCAAAAGCAAATAATTGCCTTAATAATTTACTAACTTATTTTTATATTGTCAACTTTTATACATAATCAGCTTAAAATACGTGTGTTAAGTGTTCTTTACGAATGAATCTCTTCTGATATGTCACACACATAAGGCTTTTTATCAGTGTGGGTACGAAGATGTGTTTTCAAGTGTTCTTCACGAATGAATCTCTTCTGGCATATGTCACACACATAAGACTTTTCACCAGTGTGGATATGAAGATGTGTTTTTAAGTGTTCTTTACGAATGAATCTCTTCTAGCATATGTCACACGCATAAGGCTTTTCATCAGTGTGGGTATGAAGATGTGTTTTCAAGTGTTCTTTACGAATGAATCTCTTCTGATATGTCACACACATAAGGCTTTTCATCAGTGTGGGTACGAAGATGTGTTTTCAAGTGTTCTTTACGAATGAATCTCTTCTGGCATATGTCACACACGTAAGGCTTTTCACCAGTGTGGATACGAAGATGTGTTTTCAAGGGTTCGTTACGAGTAAATCTCTTCTGACATATGTCACACACATAAGGTTTTACTCCCAGATGAGTACGAATATGTATATTCAACGCTCCTTTTCGAGGATAAGCTTTCTTACATATGTGACAGGCATAAGGTTTTTCTCCTGTGTGAGTACGAAGATGTGAATTCAAGTTTCCTCTAGTAGAGAATTCTTTCTTACATATGTCACAGGCATAACATTTTTCACCAGTGTGCCTAAGAAGATGTGAATTCAAGGTTCTTTTCTCAGAAAAGGCTTTATTACATATGTCACACTCATAAGGTTCTACCAAGGTATGACTATGAAGATGTCTATTGCAGTCACTCTTCGAAGAGAATCCTTTCTGGCATATATCACACACATAAGGTTTTTCTCCTGTGTGAGTACGAAGATGTGAATTCAAGTGTCCCTTCTGAGAGAACCTTTTCTTACATATGGCACACACATGAGGTTTTTCCCCTGTGTGAGTAAGGAGATGTATATTGCAGTCTTTCTTAGCAGAGAATCCTTTCTGACATATGTCACACACATAAGGTCTTTCTCCAGTGTGAGTACGAAGATGTGTTTTCAAGTGGTCTTTACGAGTGAATACTTTCTGACATACATCACACACATAAGATTGTTTACTTGAGTGGGTACGAAGATGTCTAGTCAATGTTCCTTGCTGAGAAAAAGCTTCACTACATATGTCACACACGTAAGGTTTTTCCGCTGTATGGATATGATGACATGTACTCAAGTGAGCTGTCAGAAAGAACGTTTTCTCACAAATCTTACAGGCGTAAGGTTTTTCTCCACTGTGAGTATGAAGGTGTACATGCATCTCTTGGTGAGTACCACTATCGCAAGGTTTCACATCCATGGGAGTATGATGATAATTAATAGAGCTGACTCAGTACAGATGATAAAGTGCTGTTTAACAAAGACTATTATTGAATTATTATTGTTTTTTCCTCAGTGTACATGTAAACAATTTTTTTAAATTAGTTTTTCTTTAAGTAGAAGGATAAGTACATTAATTCACTGTATTAGTTCATCCACAGTCACGTTTTCTGAAGCTTGAGAGATTTCAAGCTTCAGGAATACAGAAATCTTTCTTACTGTTGATGTATTTAATTTCAAGTGTTTTCTTTTTGATAAAGAAAGTACTTATGAAGTAAGGTTTTCTCACCCTGAATAGAATGGCAGAAGATATTTTAAACTTTCAATTAAAGTCAATAACTGCGACTTCTAAAGTGAACTTATGTCTTTACTGAATCTAAAACTTTTCACCAGCAATTATAGTTGCACAGAAGAAGTGTAAAATCTGGAAGAAAATAAATTAATTAATTAAAAAATAATTATAAGAAAAGGAAATTTTCATAAAAATCATAGGGTATAGCATAAATGAATATCCCATCTTTAAAGCATTATTAAAAGAAACCAAGGAGTGCAAACTGGTTCATTGAACATGAAAAATAATAGTTGATGGTTAAGACAAGATAATTCCAACGGAAAAAACACTCAAAATACTGGTGTTAAACAATAAAGTAAATAAAAAACTTTGTAAAAAACACACATAAGAGGTTATAGATAAGAAGATACGCACGTTTCGACCAAAAATTGTTTTGGCTTTCATCAGTCCAAGCCCTTCGTCGTAAGCAACACAGGGAACTGAAAAGAGATAAACAAGCAAGATGTTGCCACAAAGGGCAAAGAAAAGTCGAACAAAACCATGGAGAGCGGAGAAAAATAAAAAAATAAATTATATTATTAATTAAATTATTTATATTTTGTTTTCTCCTCTCTCCGTGGTTTTGTTCGACTTTTCTTTGCCCTTTGTGGTAACATCTTGCTTGTTTATCTCTTTTCAGTTCTCTGTGTTGCTTACAAAGAAGGGCTTGGACTGATGAAGGCCAAAACAATTTTTGGTCGAAAAGATAATTCCAAGTTAAGATTAGCTGAGAATTTTTCAAGTAATCTACATATAAAAGAAAGTATACAATGATCATTTTGGATCTTACAAAATGTCACAAATGGGCTAGAAAGTAAACACAAAGCAAGTTGTCATTCAGAAGGGATGTCAACCCCCCCCCCTTCCTCCACATACACAGGCCAGTCAAAGTTAGTTCTGCATAAGAATAAGTAAAATCGTTAACAGCATTGGGGTATACTATTTTTTCTTTGTACACTACACAAATAATATTTCATTTCTGCAAAAACACCATTCTGATAATAGTAGAAAGCTGTTTCAAATATTACTAGGCTGTTATGCAGTTTTCCACACCACCTATATGAGGTATTACACATGGCATGCACACGGGTTAATAATGCACAGCCACAGGAAGGAACTCATTCGCACCCCTTGTCCAAGATCCACTGCCCCCTCCCCCCAGCAAGAGAAAATGTTCTTAGTTACACTCCTGGTTAAAAGTGGAACAAAATACAGATGAAACGGCAACACATAAGTTGAGATCTACCTGCTATATCCTTTTATGAGGAAAACATGGAAAATTTTAAACTGGAAAAAAAAAAGTTATGCAATAACATTTTTTATTCCTATTATTTGTTAATATTAAGGTCTTTCTCCGGTCTTTTTCAATGTTGCACTTATTATTATACTCTTGTAAAATATCTCTTTGCATGGAAATTGTTCAGTTGTGCTGAAAACAAAAGAGGAATCTCTGCTGCCCAGAGCCTTTTCACAGAATCTCTAAAAGTATGCGGTAATTTTTTAGAGAAACTTTAATCAAAAGTATTTAAATATAACATTTAGAGAACACAAAAAACACAATAGATTACACGAAACTGTCAAAGGAATCCATTGTAAAATATTTTCTATCGAGTTTTTATTTTCGCTGCATGACAAAGAGTTAACATTCTCGCTAGCTTCGTTGAAGAGACAAGATGGCAGAGATTCCCCTACTGTATCCGTCGTTCCTTTTCGACACTGATCACTGTGAATGCACAACTGAGACCAAGCTTTAGCAAGTGCAAAGCTAACAGTCATTTTTTAAATCAATGCCTTTAAAATCTAATGTATGGCACTTTTTGTTTATTCTGTAAATGAGTTTTAATGCTACGACTGTGCTTTTCGAAAGAAAACACTATGTCATAAATCTCGCTAACAACTATTAATTTCAGCATAGTTTGAAAAAGATGAATGTGTCTAAAATCTACTTTAGATATTGACTGTGATGTATAAACATTTTTTTGAATGATTTTACAAGAGAAATATACAGTAGGACCCCGATTTAACGAATTCATCCGGACCGAAAATTTTATTCGTTAAATCAGGGTTATTCGTTATATCGGGGTCCAAAACGAAAAGTAAAAAAATTCTGAACGCTTTTATAAGGAATTACACAAAAATATCCATTAATTAGAAAATTTTCACTTTTTATTCAGCAGCTGAATTCAACAAATAATTTGCACTGGTTAATTTTAAAGTACTGGGAAATAGATGTTTGGAGATTTCTTTTACTTTTGACTTGAAAAAGTTCTTTTTCTATTTTACGGAGAGAAGAAAATGCCGCGCCATTTATATCCTGCTGCATGAGGTATGTTTTCACAGTTTCCAAACCATGTAAGGCATCAGAAAAAGTAACAGTTTTAATGGGAGTTTCATTATCGATTTCTGTGTCAGAATTGCTATCCATTTGTTCCGACAAATCGTCAACTTCATTAACTTCAGTCGCACAGATAGGCAGTCTGCCATCACAAGTGACATAATCGTTAAAGTCTACCCCAGGAGCGACTTCTTCACACATGACTTCTTCTGCAGAGGCGATATGTTCATTTTCATCACTTTCCAATTGTTTGCCTGGAAATCCTGCTTTCTGAAAACATTTTTTAATTGTATTTTTGGATACTTGGTCCCAAGATTGTCTCACAAAATATAGAGCATCCAAAACACTGGCTTTATACCTTTTCTCCGCATTTTCTTCCAATGATGCTACAATTTTTCTCATCAGCAACTTTCTGTAATTAACTTTTACAGAACGAATGATTCCAAGGTCTAGTGGCTGAAGGACACTTGTGCAATTACAAGTAAAAACAAGACTTTGACGTTTTTAAAATTGCAAATTGGGGGATGGGCGGAACATTGATCAACAAACAAAATAATTTTTCTATTTTTTAGTCTCATAGACTTGTCTAAAGACGTCAAAAAGTCTGTAAATAAGGAAGAAGTCATCCAAGATTTGTTGTTGGCTTCATATTTTGTGGGTTTAAAAACGTAAAGACTTACGTTTTTAAAGCATCGTGGTTTTACTGCTCTTCCTATCACAAATGGCTTCAACTTATCAGTTCCATCAGCATTAACCGCAAGCAAAACCGTAATTCTCATTTTGCTTTTCTTCCCGCCGAAGCATTTTTCATTTCTGAAGCAAAGCGTTTTGTCCGGTTGTAAGTCATGTTGGATGGTGAATACCCTTCAATCAAACTGAGCAACTTTCTTTCCAATCTTTCACAACATCTTCATTTACATCCGCCTTTTCTCCGAACACTTTCTTTTGGACTACATCATACCTTTCCTTAAAACGGTCCATACCTGCCAACCTGGGAAAATTAACATCAGTAAAATCTTGTGCTCATTTCAGTAAATTTCCACCTCACATCAGTAAAACTAAGTTCATTTTTTTGTAAATTACTAGTGTTCTTGTTACTACTTGTTAAACTAAGTTTATTTATTGTCAAAATGCTCTTTAATATCATTTTCATTCACACCTGAATTTGCTCTAAAGTTTTTTTTTCTTCCCTTCTTGACTGATTTCCGGAGGGGGGTAAAAATTTAAATTTAAAATAGGAATAACTTTTTATTCTTACGGAATTGGAGCTTTAAATGAAAGAGTACTAAAGGAAAAATATTTGCTCTCAAGAGGGATGGAAACGGATTGAACTGAAAATTTGAACCTGCCCTATTCAATTCTGTTTTTTTTCTTCTTTTCTTATTGGTTTCTTCGAGAAAGGTGGGGGAGGGGAGGTAAAAAATTACATTTAAAATCAAAATAGGAATCAATTTTTATTCTTACAGCATTTTACATTTAAATAAACTAGTGTTGAATGCAAAGTATATATTCTCTGGACGGATGGAAAAAGATTATACTGAAAAAAATTGAGAACTTCGAAAATTGCCTAAGAATCCGTAAAATGACTCGTCATATCCGTACATCAGTAAATTAACACTAAAATCCGTATATTTTACGGATAATCCGTAAAAGTTGGCAGGTATGACGGTCGATCCAACCATTGGATGCAGAAAAATCTTTTACGTTATGCTTTTTGGCAAGCTCAAGAGCTTTCTCTTTGATGAGAGGTCCACTAATGGCCATTTTCTTTGCACGAACCATGTCGAACCTTTCTACTAGGTCAGATTCAAGAGCAGAAAGAGGAGTGGCTTTCAATGACTTTCTTATTTTCGACGATTTTTCGCCACATTCTATTAATGCCTTTTCGATTTCTGCTCGTTGTTTAACAATTGAAGCTAATGTCGACGTGGATATTTTAAGACGTTCTGCCAAAACGTTTTGTGGCCCAACGTTTTTGTCAAATTCGCATAAAATTTTAAGCTTTTCACTTAACGAAAAACGTTTTCGTTTCTTACAATCTGCCATGCTTCACAAAGGTTCAAAAATCAAACAAACTGAGCACCGACCTCGCGAAGTGAACTTTGTGTGGGCGATTCGATTTCCCCACTTTACGGAGTTAGGGGAGGTAGAACAGTAAAATGATCTCTCCCCCTACTCAAGGTTGACCCACAAGGTCATGGGCCTTCCCTTGGTCGCACTTTTCTCAAGAAAGGAAACGACCCACGTCACATCTGACAAGACTCATGATTCATCTGCACCTGATTCTTCAATGTCGAAAATTGCTGATTGAAAACAAAACTGGCGCGCAAAATGTCTTTCTGTTTCGGAAAAGGAATCCAATAGTTTTCTAATCCAAACTAACAACAAAAAAAAATTCCGTCTGTTGAAAAAAATTCGTTAAATTGGGGTTTATTATTCGTTAAATAGAGGTTTTTGCTTTCATTTTACTCGGGGAAAATAAAATATTCGTTAAATCGCGAAATTCATTAAATAAGGGTTCGTTAAATCGGGGTCCGACGTAGCAAGATTTCTGATGTACAGAACATTACCCCATAAATATCAAGTTTACTTATTAATTTTTGTTTGGCTAAAACAAATTAAGTTTTTTAGAAAGTTGCTTAAAGGACAACATTCTACAGATCCTGATTAATTGGAATTATTTTGTATGTTCCTGTGTATATACCATTTTCAATGATGTAGTACATGCCAGTTGTTTATGTAATTTTTGAAAAATTCAAAGCACATTTGTGGCAGTTAGTGCACGGAAACACACACGCACAAAATGAGTCTGGAAAGTGTCTAATATATGTCACATTTTATGCACTGTATTCAAGGCAAACCTTCTTGAGGGGTATCTGACTAACGGGAGAGGGGTGCATTCAGCGAAGGACTTTTACACTTTAACATAACATAATAAAAACCTTTTTATTAGGAAATTACGACGTTCATTTACTAAAAACTTATAATCAATAGAATTGAGGAACTTCTAATTAATGTTTTTGAATTAAAAACACTGTTTACAACATTTTGATGAAAAAGCTAATTCTCAATTTTTAAAAAAGATCTTTTGTCAGCCATCCATAACTTAGGCATTGTATGCAATTCATTTTCAAAAGCAAATAATTGCCTCAATAATTTACTAACTTTTATTTTTATATTGTCAACTTTTAAACATAATCAGCTTAAAATACGTCCGATTTTATTTATTTTGTTCATTTATTCTAGGGATGCACTGAATACCATATTTTGCCGAATAACGAATATGGAATATTCGGTTAAAATTCTAACCGAATATTTGGCTGAATACCGAATACTTGGTTACAATTTATTAAACCGTTATTAAACTTTGATTGCAATGATTAATTAGTTTTTTCTTAAACAATATTTCACTTGGTGTAAAACTTCAAAAATTAAAATGCTGCAAAATTTAATATCAAAGTGTGTTTCATTTACTTATTATTAATAACTTTTTAAAATATTAGTGAAATGCTGGTAATTTTTTTAAGTACATATTTTATTTAAAAAATTAGCAGTTAATTGACTTCACATTTATGAACACTTAATTTTTTTCCTTGTTACTGTTTCAAATTTAAATCAGTTAGCACAGGTTAATGTAATGTGTCATAAGATTTAAGAAAAACTGAAAAGCAACAATGTTCAAATTTAACATATGAGTGTTTTCTCTTGCATTAAAACTAATTTCATTGGGATATTGGTTTTTTGTGTAATTGTGGAATGCTACGTTAGGGCTATCTGCCAAAGATGGGAGTGCCTTGGTAGGAGGACTTTGAGGGTTTCTAACACTTATTCACATGTAATATTAGCAAGTAACAACTTGAACCAACTTAGTACTATAGTACTATACTATATCTTTCATTCATGATATAAAAAATATGTATTTGTTCACCGATTGGGGAATATTTAGATTTGTTTACTATTTGGTTGCCGAATATTGAAGTATTCGGCCGAACTGAATATTCGGTTTGTCTGCCAAATAGGCAGTATACCGAATATTGGGTGCATCCCTAATTTATTCAGTTTATCAGTAAACAATACTGAATGAAAATGCAATGTACTTGTAAAAACAATAGAAAATGCACAAGTTTCTCAACCTGCATCATACAATATTATCAAATTCAAACAATAGAAAGAACAAATAAATAAATAAAAGTAAAAAAAAAAATTTGAAAGATCCAGAGTTTCAAGATGTCTATTCGAGTGTACCTTCTGAGAGAACCTTTTCTCACATAGGGCACACACATAAGGTTTTTGCCCTGTGTGGGTAAGAAGATGTGTTTTTAAGTGTTCTTTACAAGAGAATCTCTCCTCACATATGTCATACACATAAGTTTTTTACTCACGTGTGAGTACAAAGATGTGTATTTAATGTTTCTTTTTGAGAAAAAGCTTCCTTAGATATGTCACAGGCATAAGGTTTTTCTTTGGCGTGAGTATGAAAATGTTTAGTTCTTCCTTTTTTCAGAAAAAGCTTTCTTACAAATATTGCACACATAATGTTTTTCACCAGTGTGGGTACAAAGATGTGTTTTCAAGTGTTCTTCACGAATGAATCTCTTCCGATATGTCACACACATAAGGCTTTTCATCAGTTCGGGTACGAAGATGTGTTTTCAAGTGTTCTTTACGAATGAATCTCTTCTGACATATGTCACACACATAAGGCTTTTCACCAGTGTGGGTATGAAGATGTGTTTTCAAGGGTTCGTTACGAGTAAATCTCTTCTGACATATGTCACACACATAAGGCTTTTCATCAGTGTGGGTACGAAGATGTGTTTTCAAGTGTTCTTTACGAATGAATCTCTTCCGATATGTCACACACATAAGGCTTTTCATCAGTGTGGGTACGAAGATGTGTTTTTAAGTGTTCTTTACGAATGAATCTCTTCTGACATATGTCACACACATAAGGCTTTTCACCAGTATGGGTACGAAGATGTGTTTTCAAGGTTTCTTTACGAGTAAATCTCTTCTGACATATGTCACACACATAAGGTTTTACTCCCAGATGAGTACGAATATGTATATTCAACGTTCCTTTTTGAGAAAAAGCTTTCTTACATATGTCACAGGCATAAGGTTTTTCTCCTGTGTGAGTACGAAGATGTGAATTCAAGTTTCCTCTAGTAGAGAATTCTTTCCTACATATGTCACAGGCATAACATTTTTCACCAGTGTGCCTAAGAAGATGTGAATTCAAGGTTCTTTTCTCAGAAAAGGCTTTATTACATATGTCACACTCATAAGGTTCTACCAAGGTATGAGTAAGAAGATGTCTATTGCAGTCACTCTTCGAAGAGAATCCTTTCTGGCATATATCACACACATAAGGTTTTCCACCAGTGTGCCTAAGATGTGAATTCAAGGTTCTTTTCTCAGAAAAGGCTTTATTAGATTTGTCACACTCATAAGGTTCTACCAAGGTATGAGTAAGAAGATGTCTATTGCAGTCACTCTTCGAAGAGAATCCTTTCTGGCATATATCACACACATAAGGTTTTTCTCCTGTGTGAGTACGAAGATGTGAATTCAAGTGTCCCTTCTGAGAGAACCCTTTCTTACATATGGCACACACATGAGGTTTTTCCCCTGTGTGAGTAAGAAGATGTCTATTGCAGTCTTTCTTAGCAGAGAATCCTTTCCGACATATGTCACACACATAAGGTCTTTCTCCCGTGTGAGTACGAAGATGTGTTTTCAAGTGTTCTTTACGAGTGAATACTTTCTGGCATACATCACACACATAAGATTGTTTACGTGAGTGGGTACGAAGATGTCTAGTCAATGTTTCTTGCTGAGAAAAAGCTTCTCTACATATGTCACACATGTAAGGTTTTTCCGCTGTATGTGTATGATGACATGTACTCAAGTGAGCCGTCATAAAGAACGTTTTCTCACTAATCTTACAAGCGTAAGGTTTTTCTCCACTGTGAGTATGAAGGTGTACATGCATCTCTTGGTGAGTACCACTATCGCAAGGTTTCACATCCATGGGAGTATGATGATAATTAATAGAGTTGACTCAATACAGATGATAAAGTGCTGTTTAATATGAGACTATTATTTCATTATTATTGTTTTTTTTTTCCCTCAGTGTACATGTAAACAATTTTTTTTTAAAAAATTTGTGTTTCTTTAAGTAGAACGATAAGTACGTTAATTCACTGTATTAGTTCATCCGCAGTAACATTTGATAAAGGTTGAGAGATTTCAAGATTCAGGAAGACAGAAATCTTTCTTACTGTTGATGTATTTAATTTCAAGTGTTTTCTTTTTGATAAAGAAAGTACTTATGAAGTAAGGTTTTCTCACCCTGTATAGAATGACAGAAGATATTTTAAACTTTCAATTAAAGTTAATAACTGTGACTTCTAAAGTAAACTTATGTCTTCACTGAATCTAAAACTTTTCACCAGCAATTATAGCTGCACAGAAGTGTAAAATCTGTAAGAAAATAAATTAATTAATTAAACAATAATTATAAGAAAAGGAAATTTTCATAAAAAACATAGGGTATAGCATAAATGAATATCCCAACTTTAAAGCGCTATTAAAAGAAACCAAGGAGTGCAAACTTGTTCATTGATGATGAAAAATAACACTTGATGGTTAAGACAAGATAATTCCAAGTTAAGATTAGCTAAGAATTTTCAAGTAATCTACACATAAAAAAAAATATACCATGATCATTTTGGGTATTACAAAAGGTCACAAACAGGCTAGAAAGTAAACACAAAGCAAGTTGCCATTCAGAAGGGGTGTTGCCTCCACATACACAGGCCAGTCAAAGTTAGTTCTGCATAAGAATAAGCAAAATCATTAACAGCACTGGGGTATACTACTTTGTACACTACACAAATAATGTTTCATTTCTGCAAAAACACCATTCTGGTAATAGTAGAAAGCTCTTTTAAATACCACTAGGCTGTTATGCAATTTTCTACACCACTTATATGAGGTATTGCACAAGGGGTAATAATGCACAGTCACTGCAAGGACCTCATTCGCACCCCTTGTCCAAGATCCACTGCCCCCTACCCCCAGCAAGAGAAAGTGTTCTTAGTTACACTCCTGGTTAAAAGTGGAACAAAATACAGATGAAATGGCAACATATAAGACCTGCTATAGCCTTCTTTTATGAGGAAAACGTGGAAATTTTTTTATTGAAATAACACATTTTATTTCTACAGGTACACAGAACATGTGCCTTTCATTATATTTATTCTTATTTCTAATCTCGAAAGTCTTTTTCATCATCAAATCATTTTTTTTTTCAAATTAATTAAAAATTTTAAAACTAGCATTTTTTTGTGTGTGTGGCAACCCCTCTGCTGGTGTCACCCTGGGGGGGCAGCACCCCCCCCCACGCGACACCACTGGTATTCAGTACTCCAACTGCACACTTAGCTAGATTGAAGGCAAGCATTGTGCAATATTCTGAACATGACCCTGGAGACACTGCGATCAATTATGGAACATGCTGTTTCTTGATTTCAACTGGTTGCAGAAAATGGCATATTGAGCATGTTTTGCACCAGTCTCGTAAAATTTAAAAACCAATTTGATGAATGCTTTTTATGCAGTTTTTTGCTTCAGGACAATTAAAAAACCCATTTTTCCCATCCGTTGTAATATGACCTTGCCGTGGTAGATGGGCTTACGAAACTAACAGTATCCCACATGTACAGTCATGCACACTGAACGGTATAGACAGTTCAACATGTAACTTACACCTTAAAAGTTATTTTACGATTCATTTGTAGTCAACCATTTTAAATTAGGATGCCTACAGTGCCATCTGATGATAACATATGGAATTATATTTTTTTCTTATGCCATACGCTTTCCCCCTTCTTCAATAATACTCTTGTTCAAATTTGGCATCATTCTGATCAGTGGATTTTTTAAAAAACCGTTTTGAAACTTTAATTATAACCACCCGGCACATTGCACTCGAAAGTTTTCTCCCCTGTGTCAGTACAAGAATCAACTTTTGATAGAGGAAGCTGAGAAAACATTTCTTGGCTGGTGTCAATGTTGCAGGTTTTCACATCCGTAGGAGAAGACTGACAATTGATGAAATTAACTTAGATCATGAAGCAATTAACTTTAATGAGACAATATTCTTGAGAAATTTCCCCCCTATCCTCAATGTGCATATAAATCTTTCGCCAAATATTTTCAGAAAGTACAGGTATATTTAAGTCACTGTATTAGTTCATTTACAGCACATATGGGCAAACCCTGGTCCACGGGCTAGAGGTGGCCCGGAACAGCTTTTGATGCAGCACGGGAAACATGTCATAACCCTGTATAAAACACATAAAAAAACATTCAAAAATCCCATATAAATCTCAATTATACGACCCGTGACTTCACTAACATCCTAAAATTTGGTCCGCAACTTTTCAAAAGTTGCCCATACCTGATTTACAGTAACATCTGATAAGTGTTAAACATTTTTGTGAGTCAGGAGAAAAAAGAAATATTTTCTTCCTAAAAACATATAAAACATTACTTAATACGGCGGATTAATTAGTTAAATTTTTTTATTTGGGAATACCTTATTCCCCCGTACACGATATATATTTCGGTTACACACATAACCATCCTCAGTCGTTTCTGGAACTCACACTAATGGCGGCTTCCTTTTTTATCTTTTAGGAAGAAGAACGAAGAGATAAAAAAGGAAGCCGCCATTAGTGTGAGTTCCAGAAACGACTGATGATGGTTATGTGTGTAACTGAAATATATATCGTGTACGGGGGAATAAGGTATTCTCAAATAAAAAATTTTAACTATTTTCTTCCTGTTTTCCGAGAATTCCCTTTCTGTTGAAGAAAACCCTAAATTTTCATGACTTGAGGTTTTCTCACCTTGAATGAAATGTCTGAAGATATTTGATGCCTTCATTCAAATTAAATAACTGGAACTTTCAAAATGACCTATTGTGTTGTTTTCACTGTTCACTTCTGGTCTAAATTCAAATCTTCCCCAGTGAGATTTTGTGGTAGGAAGAAATTACAAATGCACAGGACAGTTGTCAAATCTGAAAAAAGTAAAACAAACTAAATACAAAATAAATTGAAAGAATACGAAACCTGTCATTCAAATATAAAACTTCTTGGAGTTTTGCTACGAAGGGAATAACATTAAACTAATAAAAACAGTTGGGACAGTAAGTGAGCTAGCAGGTGTTAGTTCACTTACTGTACCAACAGGTGTATTTTTAAAACGTGTACTTTCAGAGATGTTTTATTCTGGTTCAACTTACATATTGTTCGGAAGAGGAGTTATCTGAAAATAAGATCAGATACAATTTATAGTGACAGATTTTAAATAAATACTAGTTGCTTGCCCGTTCTCCGCACGGTAGGAGACGAAATATTTAAACTCCAATATTGCGGAATCTCAAAATGTGAACAATTACTTGAATCGTTACTAAAAGTTAATGTCATGAGTGCAAATATAAGGCGATAACAACATGATGACACAAAAACTACGTCAGTGTCACTGGCGATCAGAAGAGAACTTTACGGTATGCAGACGAAACTTTTCTCTTTTGAAAAATGTCTGATTTCTAGATCATATATTTCTGTTTTTTAGGTTTAATTAAATTAATTCTGTTTTTTAGGTTAAATAAAAATTATTGTAAATTTTAAACATTAAAACATTTCTCTAAGTCAGGGATTGTCAACCTTTCATCTACTAACTTAGACCCTCTTGAAAGAATTTTTTTTTTTTTTTCAATAGATTCCCAAATTTTTTAATACCTAAAATAAAACAACATGCATGCAGTTGAAGGATAGTTCAACATTAAAAAAGAACTACATTTTATTAAATTACTTACAATTTTACAGAATTATATGTTATTGTAACATATGCAGTGTGTGCCCACCAGACCCAGATAATATAGACGAACGTGCGAACACCATTCCCGGAAAATTTTCACTTACGAGAGAGTTTTGATATATTTTTACAAGTTCTATTATTGTAATATTAAAAAAAAAATGAAAATATAATAATACTAGCCACCTTCCGCGACCAGTTTTGGCCGCCGATGGCCGCGAAGTAGCCAAAATGTGCAACCTAGAGCATACGCGTCGCTTTGCGACTGGCTTGTGTAACCTATGGCACATGGGCCTCTTCGCAACTGAAATTTGCAACATACTAAAATAATTCTATAACTAACTTTTTTGTTTAAAATAGATACTTTAAGTAATACAATTGTTAGTAGCAAAATCTCTTTGAGGGGACAGCTGGGGAGATTACCGTTGAAGAGAAAAATAACCTATTGAGACATTTATCACTATATTCATGGTGCAATGTATTGTTTCTTTTAAAATACATTTTTTTTTTTTTTTTTCTGTAACAATAAAACTTTCGCTCGAACATGCATTTGTACTTAAATAAATAAAATTTGCAAAATATTAATCATAATGAATGGTTTTATATAGTTTTTACTTCCTTGTACATAGTATAAGGAAGTAATGTGATCCCGAAAAATTTTGAGGGCCAAATATTGACGAAAAAAACCATTTTGACTACCTCTAAATTTAATTTTAAGAAATTTTTCGATGCATCTCATCGTAAGCTATCATGCACGATCCTATAACTGCATCTGCAACTCATTTTGACCAGCGGCGAGTCCATTGTGGCCAGTTTTTTCATGCCGTCTGTACGTACGTATGTATGTAACTCACATATCTCAAAAACTATTGGTCGTAGAATGTTGAGATTTGATATTTAGGATTGTTCTATGATCTAGTTGTGCACCTCCCCTTTTGGTCGCAATCGAATGGATAGTTTATGTACAGGACCGCCCAAAAGATTCGAAATACATTACGCTCTAAGGGCCGAAATTCATTAAACTCGCATATCTCAAAAACTATTAGGCGTAGAATGTCGAAACTTCATATTTTGGATAGTTGTAACATCTAGTTGTGCACCTCCCCTTTTGGTTCCATTTGACTGGATAGTTTATCTACAGGACCTCCGAAAAGATTCGAAATACGTTACGCTCTATGGAGCGAAATTCATTAAACTCGCATATCTCAAAAGCTATTGGTCGTAGAATGTTGAAACTTTATATTTAGGATTGCTGTAACATGTAGTTGTGCTGCTCTCTTTTCGGTTCGATTTGACGGCATATTTTATCTACAGGGCGGCTCAAAATATTCTAAATACATTAGCTCTATGGGCCGAAATTCATTACAGCGTATTTTAGTGGTATTGGGCTATTTCAAACGACTCAGATGTGATATATGCTGTTAAGAGTTACAAAATGAATTTCTCCATTAAAAAAGTGTCTTTATCATTTATAGTTCTGCTACAGGAACACTCAAAAGATTTCCAATACATTACGGTCAATGGCAATTTTAGGGACATTCATCCATTTCAAGCACAATACCGTTCAACCATAAGTTAGGTAATGGTCCGACCACGTTTACGTGCCTCCCTCAAGAACTACGCCAAAAGTCGCCAAGATTGGTGACTTTTGCTGTACGTGTGTGCATATTTAACTCTCAAGTCTCAAAAACTATTATGAAATTTCATATATGATTGTTGTAACATCTAGTTGTGCATCTTGATTTTTGCTTCCAATCTACTGGAGAGTTTATTTACAGAACCACCGAAAAAAATTTCAGTACTTTAATGTTTATGGACATCTTCAATATAATACAACTGTAGACAGTCATTGTTTGGTCCATGCCCAAAATCTTGCCATCTGTCGTCGACTTTGGCGAGTTTTGCCGAAATATCGCCAAATTTGGCGATAGTCAGTCATTTGGTCCATGCCCAAAGTATCGCCATTTGTCATCGTTCTTGGTAAGTTTTCGGTGAAATATCGCCAAATTTGGCAAAAATCTGTCATTGTTTGGGCCATGCTTCACTTTGGTCCTTGCTCCAAATCTTGCCATATGTCATCAACATTGACGAGTTTTGCCGAAATATCGCCAAAAATTATTTCATATTTTGTATAACTCTAAAACTTTTAACCCGTAGAATTTTGAACTTTTGTATTTAGAACTATATTATAATATCTAACGGTTTTCAATATCTTTTTTGACAGCAATCGACTGGCATTTTATTCACAGGGTGAGCCAAATGACTTTAAATACATTGAGGTGTATGGATGCATTAAATCAGGGATCACTCTAAGAGCGTTTCAGGGGGGCGGCCCACCCTGGTGCCCTTTTCCCAGTAAAATGCCGCCCTCCTTGCCCTTTTCCTTGATAAAATTCCGCTTTTTTTTTTCCCCCAATCAAAATGCCGCTCTCCTTTTCTCCACCCCTCCTTCTTTCCCCTTTTCTTTGATTCTTGTTACCATTGCTGGCGCTCGTCTAGACCGGGGCCACGTGGTCCCGGCTAGACCCCAAAAAAGCCTCTCTTCAATAACAACAACAAGGAAGTTGATTTGTTTATTCTCTTATGAATGATGTGTGGGGGAGGAGGGGGGGGGGCATCTGCTCAGTCGCCGCTCTTCTCCATCCCGACCTGAGAGGGTTAAAACCGTTCGCTGTAGCTTCAGGTCATAAAATATCTCATTAGAGAAACAATCTGTCATCCAGAAGAGTAGTCATAACAATGAATTATTTCCTACTGTAAATGGCGCTTTATCCTGTTTTATAAATACTGTAAGTAATTAATAAATGCCACTTGGTTATTGTTTATTTTTTCAGATTTTCAAAACACATTCATCCAAACTTAAGGCTGGCGTTCAAGACAGGGGCAATTCCGGAAGTGTGGGGTGACACCCCCCCCCCTCACGCACTCCTCCCCGTCGGTGTAGTAAAAAGAATAGGAAAAAATTGATTCATTGACAGGGTGTGCAGCAGTCAGGAAATACTACTTGAAAATATCGAATTTCGGGTAGGAATCGGGGCCAAATTGATGACCAATAATCTGAAGTAGAAAGGCCGTGCAATGATTACACTAAAAGCAATCATTAAGAACAACTTGCAAGAGTGCATAACATCCATTTCAAAACAACGGAAGCTGCCGTGATTTATGTGGCTAAGTCTAAGCTTATTGTTTACTAATTCACAACTGCATACTTATCAAACATAACATCCTTACAGGAAATCATTTTGAACTCCCTTCTTTCCCCCCCAACTGAAAGTGTAATGCGCCAGATGGCCCTTTTACATTGCTGAAAAACAAACATTACAGGGGCATCTTTCAGAACACGCAAATGAAAGAAAGCAGAAAATATAATTATTTATAAAAGGGCATTTTATCTGGGTGTACTTAAAAAAAAAAGGCTGATTGGAATTTTGTGAAGGAACAGTTATACCTCCTGTTTTGTAAAGGGTCGTTTAAACGTCGATTTTGACTTCATAGTACTGTCTCCTGTATAAGGAAAACTGTATGGTAAGGAAGGAGAAAAAGTTTTGGCAAATAAGAATGGAAAAACGGACTGACATACCAAACCATAGGGGGGAGAAAAAGGGCTGCCAGACGTTAAAGGGTTGCCGGGTGCCGCGCCCTGTTTAATCGGTCGAGAATTCACACTTTGAAATGTGATAAATATAGGTCAATCATTGCTCAAGAATGGAAAAAAAAAGGGGGGGCGTAGAAATAGTGTAATACTGCATTTCTTCATTCTTGGGAGTGAACAACAAAGCATAGGAGTGATTTTATTGGGATTTAATGTCTTTTTAAAGAGCGGTCATAGGGGTACACTACGGAGAAATGCTATCGGCATAGGCAGGGCCGTAGCGAGCAAAAAATGATAGAAGACTGAAAATTTATAACTTAATTAAATTGTTTAAACTTAATTAATGTATGGGCACATCTTACAGACTGGGAATTTTCTGTTTGGAGACCATATAAAAATGTACATTTGTATTTATTTAGATTTAATCTTCCAAAAATTATAATCATTACTGTAAAATTCTGTACCCCCTCCCTTTTTTTAACATAAATTTATGATTTACTGTAAAATATTTAAGGAATAAAACCCCAGGTCAGTGTTTTTGAGATATTCTGTGTACACTGACAAGTAATTTTTCTTTAATGGTACAAGTTGAAATTAATTTTTAAAAATATAATGCTAGCTAATTTCTCCTATCTATAATTATCTGCAACTTATTTTTGATTTCCCTTCAATTGTTGAAATTTAACTAAACTTAAAAATTGCATTTTTCACATCTTAAGTATTAGAGTATATCCAGTCGAAACTGACAGACATTATAATATCTAAAAATTACTAAAGTTTGAATTTGGGGTGTAAATAAAAGTGTTTAGTACCTGCAATTTAAAATCAAAACTACTATGGCCTACGTTTATTATAAAATCTATTTTTTAATCACTTAAAAGATTTAAAGCTTTATATTTTTAATTTTAATCAATTTTTTAAAAAAAATATTGTTCCAGGTTATGACTATCCCGGATGTTCGGTGAACAGGAATTATTCAGTTTTGGCCAACTTTTTTTAAGGGAACTAGCTATACCCATTTTATTTTTAATTTTTTAAAAAATATTCAATTCTATTTCGTGATTGCTTTCTTGCTCAAAAATGAAATAGAAAATTGGAAGAAGTTCACAAAATAAGGAAAGATTCACAGAAATAAAAAAATTCACAAAATTAGGTAAAATTTCACAAAAATAGGACCCTGGGAAAGAAACCTGGACTGACCCCTGCTAGAGGTCAAGTCGCCCGGGACAAACCTTTGTTTTGGCGCTCCCTTCTTTCCATTTCAATTTTGGCGTAACAGCACTATGCCTGGGCAAGTGTCCCGTTTCCCCTCCACTAGTTGCAGACTAGCATATATACAGAGAGAAAAGTTGCAGTGATGCTGAATACGATAAAATTTGAATCTAAAATGGAATGTTTTCTGTCATTTTCGGGTTTGAAAATTGGCGTAATTATTAAAAATTTGTCGGCAAAACCAGATTCCCGTTATTTTACGATTACAAAATTTATTTTTTTTATGCTTTTTTTCTTGAAATAAAGCATAATGGCCGCCTTACACAATTTTTGTAAAAGTATAGATTTCATTGAATGAAAAAATTTGGTTTCAAAATTTGTTTAATCATTTGCTTAAAAAATTGCTATTAAGAAAACACATTTTCGGACATAAAAGTATGTTTATAAAAGCTACCCTTATGTGTTTGTAGACAATAATTAGAAAAGTTGCCCTTTTTGTGTGATATGATATGCCCTTTTCCCAAACACTGCCCTTTTTCTGTAATGTGTACCCTGCCCTTTTTCATTTCTAGAGTGATCCCTGATTCAATTCATTGAAAGTCTGTGGTCAATGACTACTTTGGCTATCCCCAAAATCTCGCAAACTATCTCAAGCTTGTCGGCTTTTGGTGAAGTATCGCCCAATAAAGTGTCAGAAGGAAATCTTTCAAACTGAACTCAGCTTGGCGATATCGAAATATTTGGCTAGAAATCGCTAAACCTTATTATTACTGATATTTTATCTCTTTCAAACAAATAAGTTTAGATGAAGTGCGTCGAAAATATTTTTGATTTAATAGACGTGCAAGGAAGTCATGTGTTGTACACAACAGATTTTTTTACTATAGTAAATTAATAAATTTGGTTAGTTAAAATATGGCCTCAAAATCATTTTGCACAATGTAAAATTATTTAATCCTTTTTAATACTAAATTTTTGCAGTTTTATTGAATGATTCATATAATTTATAAATAAATTAGAAGTAATTTACTGAATAAGTAGTTAATTATACACGAATTTTGTATTAAATTATTCCTTCAGGTAAAGCAGAAATCTGCAATAAAATGGATATTTTTAATGGTTTAGTTAACAATATAATTCACAGATGTCGCCACCAAACAATCTATTGCACTTTCTTATCAATTTATGTGTGATGTTATGTTCCGTGTTTTTTTTCAAAGAATCAAGGAATGAATCGTTTGCTTCGCTTCTGTGTTTACTTTTTCAAGGCGTGATCTCTCTAGATATTTAGAGTTGAAAGTAGCTGCAAGTTTTAAAAAGGTTAATTTTTTTAGAGATCTTTCGAACTATACAAAAAGCTTTTGCTTTTAGTTAGCGATAAAAGTGTCGTTTTAAAGCAAAATTTCAACATAGCAACGGATTCACTGGTAGCAATGAGTCAATCCTGGAATCCTTAGAGACAAGACGTTTATTATTTAGATGGCAATGAAAAACAATAAATTTATTATATTTATTATATTCCGTTTTACAAAATAGCCAACATATCGATATGAACTTTAGTTCAAAAGTAATATGTTATTTTAAAATAATATGTTTAGATGTTGGCAGTGATATAGAACTTGGGAGGCACACAGACTTTTCTCACAGAAGATTTTTAAGATATTATTCGAGTTTGCAGACCATGGAATTACGGAGCATACATTTTACCAATTTTTGTGCCTGCTAAAATCCGTTGCCACCCCAATAATTTCTGAATGGTAAAAGTCACAGTAATGTTGCCATGCACCGCGGGAGAGGGGGGGGGAACTACTTACAGCGCCACTTGTTTGGCTAAATTTGGAATTAGCATTCTTATCTTAAAAGCACTTTGAGATACAGGAAAAAAGTGAATTACAAAGTTGATCACAATCACTGATTTATTAATAAAAGCCATCTTGATCATATTAATGTTAAATATTGAAGCGGTATAATGCGAGGCACAATAACGTATTGCTGATATTTTGCCAGTGTGTCACCAGCCATATTGTACAACGTCTAGCAGAAATTGCAGAGAGTCTCGGCTTTAGATATGTGAATTACACTGCAAATGAAAATTTGTATTCAATTTATAAGTAGTAAAACAGATATTATAATCTATCAATTATAATCCTTAAAAATTAAGTAAAAAAATTTAAAACGGGAAAATTTATCGTCCCCTAATACACCCCCACAATAGACCCCCCGTACACTATAGACCCCTTTAAAAGCTTCATACACCCCCAAGGGATCCACTTGGACCCTGTTGGGAATCACTGCTGTAAATGGTAAATTGACTGGATTTGGAAAAGGAAAAACAATGGAAATAGGACATTTACAGCCATATCTAAAATAAAAAAACATTAATACTGCGTAAATACCTTATTTAGTTTATCCCGGCAGTCATTCCCACCAAATTATTGTTTCAGCAAATGTGCTAGCAAACCATTGACAATCATATTCAGAACCAGTTCATTGTTATTTTTAACGAATCTTATTCAGAACCGGTTCGTTCAATTATTTTCAACGAATCTTATTCGGAACCTGTTTGTTCAATTATTTTTAATGAATTGAACTAGTTCCTTCACGTATACTAATCATCATTTAATATATATAATAGCACGTTCTTCACATCGTTGTTCTTTTTAGTATTTGGTTTACTGTTATTATTTGAGAAAAGCATAACTGCACCTTGATTCCTATCTGTCAGAGTTTATGTGGAGATGTTTGCAAAAGATAAATTTATTGCAATTCCTAAATGCATTCATGAATTTTGGGGAAAAAATTAATTTAAGTAATAAAACTAATTGAAGTGTAACATTCTTTTATTTTTAAAAAAATACACTCTTTTACTTTAAATTCAATTTTAAAAGAATTCTTTATGTACTATCTCGGTGGTCTGCCAAGATGAGTGATTTTTCGTCAAGATAATCACTCCAAGATAATGCCAGACACATGAAATTATTGATGGTTTGGAATAAGATTGGCAACAGTTTGGCAGCATATATGATGAAAGAGTAGTTCAGCGGGAGCAATAAAGCGTCACGAGATTATTATCAAGATGTATATTTATATTGCCGAACGTGCTGTGTTCTATAAAGAAATCTTTTCATATGGATCTTCGTAAATAGCTTGAATAGTTCAGAAATCCTTAAAGATCCGGATTAATTGAACCCGGATCAATAATTTAATGTATACAGCATTTATCTTGGCAAAAAATCGCTCCTGCTGGCAGTCCGTTGAGATAATACATAAGTACTCTAAATAGCATCTACATAACAATTATTTATTATATAATATAAAAAAAATCATATAGATTAAGCTTTTTTATTAATTAATTAATTTTTTTTCAGGCACAGCTAGGATATTTGCTACCATGGCGATATTAAGTATCTGTTCAGAATAATGTATAAGAATATATGCAGAACTGTTTTAATGGACAACCATTATGGAAAATGATCATCTATTATGCCCAAACCGAAATCGCCATAGAGTCGTCAGAGTATGAAAAAAAAAAGTCCCCATTCGTGATAAATATCCCTTAAAGCTGATGAAAAATCGACTTATGTGATAAAAACAAGAAAGTTATAAATACAAGGGCCGTAAGTTAAAGTAAGAATCAACCGTAATATGAAATAAAATTCGAAACAACGTACGAAATAGCCAGGAAATTACCCCAAAGCGTCTCAAAGGCAATGATGAGTACCGCGTTTCCTTGCCAGGCGACAGCCCACACTGGAATTTAGCACTTTATATTTCTTAAACCTAGGTAATTAAGGTTATGAATGATGCAAATTATACGTATACCCACTAAACATATATTAAAATCAAATTAGAATAACCAAATCCGACACAATCCACACTAGTTGGACGTTGGTTGGTTGGTTGGTTTGGGGACATGTGCTTCATCCTAACAGGACGGCTTCGTCCCAGCCAAACAAGGAAAACAGAAGAGGTATTACTATCCCTTCATCGGGGCTTCTAATAATTCCAGGGACCATATCAAATTCATATCGCCAAAGTTGGACGTAAGACACACAACACAAACAAAATAAAAATTGTTGCCACAACCAAAGTGATGAATATTCAAAAGAATGACTTTTTGCTTTTTCCTTAAGAAGCTCTTTCCAGTAAAAGTCATCACTTGTTTTTTTTTTTTAATGAAAAACCTTTTACTTTTTTATGAAGTAACTCAATAATCTCGGCTTAGTTCATATATATGAAAATAATACATTTTGAGAAATATTTATTGTAGATGGCAATGATAGTAATGGAATGAATAGTTGAATGAATCTTCTTGACTCATGATTCCCACTGAGGTTTCCGGTTTACTGATTTGCCCTTCTCCTTTTAGTTGTGTCTGTATTTTATTAAGCTTTATTCCTCTTTTTTCTATCTTTCCTTTCTTTAGTCTTCCTTTTTCAATGAAAAATAAATAAATAATTGTAAAATAAATTGGGAATAAATTAACACGAAAATGATTGTGTTATTTACAAAGTTGTTGTGTTACTTGTACTTAAGAGCCGTTTTTTTAAATTATTATTGATAAAAATTTTTGTTTTATAATATACTAGCTGAAGTACCCGTCGTTGACTGATTAGTACTGAATGCAAATTTCCAAAAAGGAAGAACTTTCGTCAGCATTGTAGGAGTACACAGAATGGATGTATCATGCTGCCAAAGTAAAAAAAGCGAAGTTATAATTTTTATATATTGTTAAAATATTACAGGTTAGAGAGTAACTAAGTAATATCATTTCATTCGCTTCAGTCGTAATTATGTGATGAGCGAACGAATATTTACGCATATTGAAATAATTTTCTCAAAATCTAATGTATTTTTGAAAAATTGGTAGCCTAGAATTTAAGTTGAGTGACAACCTATCAGTCACCAAATTTCGTTTCATTCCCTGCAGTCTTTATTTCGTGGTGCTGGAACAAAATTTCAGCATTTTAAAACAATTTTCACAAAACCTCAAAATATTTTTAAAATTCAACGCCTATAAACGAAGATTAGCAACTATACCTATGATATCACCAAATTTCGTATCATTCATATTAGTCGTTATTACGTGATGCTTGAAGAAATATAAACGTATTTTGAGAGAATTTTCACAAAATCTAATAAAAAGGTTTAAAAAATTGGACACCTATAGTTTATGTTGAGCAACCATCTATCATATATGACCCAATTTCATATCATTCGCTTTACTCGTTATTACGTAATTCGTGAACAAAGATTCACTCAGTTTTAAACGATTTTCGCAAAATCTCGAAATCTGATCAATTTTTTTTCAATTAGATGCTTATAGTTTAAGGTGAGTGACCACCTATCATTTCACCAAATATCATTTTTTCACCTTTGCAATTATTACGTAATGTGCGAACACAAATTTACGTAGTTTAAAGGGTTTTCGCAAAATCGAATTTATATATATTTTTTTAATTCGACGCCAATGTTTTAAGTTGAGTGACCACCTATCATGACACCTAATTTCATATCATTCGCTTCATTCGTTTTTATGTGATGCTTGAACAAAAAAAAGCGTTACGGACAGAACGGCAGACAGACAAACTTTTTTTTGAGGGTCGCACCGGATTCCCAGGTGCTTGAAACGGATAGAAATCGCAAAATTTTTGAATTCCAAGAACTGTACAGACAAAAGTCTAATTGTATTTATATAGATTTTAATGCATACCTATAATCAACGGATGGTGATTCTATAGTTAATGTTAGAAAGCAAACTATTTTGGAAAGTTATCCAAAAATTATATAAGAGACCGATTTTATTTGTATATTTGCTGTATTTTTTCAACTCCTTTTCTGATAAAAGTAGAAAATCGGATTATGTGTAGGAAAAAAAAAATCGTTGAGGGGGGGGTTATTTTTACCCCTCCCTTACTTTGTGTGGTTTAGGAATATCCTGATTTTCGGTTCAAAAAAAATAGTCACTTTAAGATAGCCACTTATAGTAAAAGTCTCAAGGATCGTTGGAGGTATATGCAGACCTCATTAGTCAAGCGAAAACCTCAAAACATTAACAGAGAATAAAAAGATTCCCACTGCAGGCGGTAATCGGACAAATTTGATTAACTGCCAAGCATTTCACTTTATAATGACTACGTCATTTTATCTCTCAACACCGTTTATTGAAAAATGTGTCCCAATAATGCGACATAATATTACACGTATTTAAATACTATTGGTTCACAACAGCTTTAATCTATTGTTACACTATTTCGTAAGGTTCACAACAGCTTTAATCTATTGTTACACTATTTCGTAAGCTGTAGAGTATGCGTCACATGTACTTTAAAATATATTTAAATACTATTAGTTCACACAGCTATCTGTACAGTATGCGTCACATGTATTTTATACATATATTTAAATACTATTAGTTACAACAGTTTCATCTATTTAAGCTATTAGTACATATTCGTAAGCTGTAGAGTATGCGTCACATGTATTTTTATTACATATATTTAAATACTATTAGTTCACAACAGCTTTCATCTATTGTTACACTATTTCGTAAGCTGTAGAATATGCTCACATGTATTTTTATTACATATATTTAAATACTATTAGTTCACAACAGGTTTAATCTATTGTTACACTATTTCGTAAGCTGTAGAGTATGCGTCACATGTACTTTAAAATATATTTAAATACTATTAGTTCACAACAGCTTTCATCTATTGTTACACTATTTCGTAAGCTGTAGAATATGCTCACATGTATTTTTATTACATTATTTAAATACTATTAGTTCACAACAGGTTTAATCTATTGTTACAATATTCCGTAAGCTGCAGAATATGCATCCCATGTATTTTTCTATAAATAGGTTACACCCATAAAAATTTCTACATAGGGTTACCAGGCGAAATACTCGAAAGATGAGCCATACAATGAAATAGTCAATTAATATCGTTTTAATATGGCAATAATGAAATTAAATAATTAGGGGGGTCTCCCCCTGACGAGGCTCGAACAGCCGAGATATCTTTTAAAAGCACAATGGTTTTTTAGAGTAATTTTATCGTTAGCTAGTGATATTAAAGCACAAGATTCTTGCAATATTGTGTATTTATTAATTAGAACCGTATATTTACTTATTATATACAGGGCCGGATTTAGACATATTTGCGCACTAAGCGAAAGGACATAATTGTGCGCCCCCCCCCCCCGACCTCAAAAAATAGATCAATAATTTTCAATCTAATACACATAATAATTTATTTTTTAAAACTCATCAGCACTAAATGTTTCGTAAAAAAAATGTTTCATGAAGTACAGGTTTTTTTCTTTTTATCCCAAGATTGTCAGTCCTGTTATAATTTTCATTATTTATTATCACTTCGATTGGAAAAGCATGGGTTTTACCATTTAACCCTTTAACGTGCAGTGTTCCCGCTCTGGGAACACCAAACTTTGACGTTTTGACTGTTGCCAGTCACGAAGAATAGATTCGATTTCTATAAAAATTGTGGCGGGTGACACAGCTCCACGAGAATCCTTTACTCTTTAACACGTCTTTTCCCGTCAAAAAATGGTCACGATTATTTTTAACAGCACTGAGATCTGCTGAAAAATGGAAAGATGCGAGAACAGCTGGATAGATTGCCCCATGCTGAAAAAAGGGCAGCCGTTGCCATCGCTCGACTTAACAACAGGCAAGATGGCGGACGATCGAAACGTTCATCGCCTGCCACAGATCTAGAGACCCTTTTTTGACGCAGCTCGCACAGCCAGCTGTCGTCAAAAAGGGTCTCTAGATCTGTGGCAGGCGATAAACGTTTCGATCGTCCGCCATCTTGCTGGTAGTTAAGTCGAGCGATGGCAACGGCTGCCCTTTTTCAGCATTGGGCAATCCATCCAGCTGTTCTCGCATTCTTCCATTTTCAGCAGATGTCAGTGCTGTTAAAATAATCGTGATCATTTTTTTACGGAAATGACGTGCGAAAAAGTAAAGATTCTCGTGGAGCTGTGTCACCCGCAACTATTTTTATAGAAATCCAATCTATTCTTCGTGACTGGCAACAGTCAGAACGTCAGAGTTGGTGTCCTCACGGCGAGGACACGCGCGTTAAAGGGTTAAAAAGTGCGCCAAAAATTAGCTTGTCCAGTGCGCCAGTGCTTGTCCAGTGTCCCCCTTTTTCAGCATTGGGAAAGGGTTGCGCCTTAAAGGGTTAAAGCCCCAAAGCAGTTCAGTTTCGAGAAACGCATTCTTATGAAAAACCATCGTAAAAACAAGGGACTGCATAGTAAACGTCGCGCGATTTTCGGACACGCCAGTTTCCCTACAACATTCGAAGTTGGTAGAGAGAAATTCGATCCCAGAAAACTGTCCCGTTGAAACCACAAAGAGTTACAGTCAATGTCAACTATCAGATGATCGCCCCTAGATGCGCCCACACCTAAGGCCGCAAAGAGGGGCCGAGGCCTCCCCCAGTTCCCATATTATCGTCACGATTTACATGTACTGAAATAACGTAGAAGTGAATCAGTAGTAAAATATGTTGTCGTAATCTATCATCTCTGGCAGGGCCCGATCATCACGATATTGGGCCCTGGGCAAATACAAATTTTTGGGCCTTTGCACTTACGAGAAATTACATATTACGCATTTAAGTTGTTTGGGGCACATGTAGCTGCAGATATATATATCGAGTTTAACTACCAAATATATGAATACATTGCAGTAAAGAATATTAAAGGACTTTAGTAAATATGAATAACAATTATTTTCACAAATAATGAATATCTAGACACATACTACATACACTTTTATACTAAATTTCTTTACGATATAAATGAAAAGAATTACAAAAATTACTGTACTTATCTTAAAACTGATACGATTTTTTAAAATAATAAAACTTACAAAAAGAGACTCAGACGTTGGCTCACGAACTTTGACCTAATGCCGATGGGTTTTAGAGGAGCCTTAGTGGAGTAAAATGCGAGAGAATTAGCTGCCAGCTCTTGAGTATTTTCGAGAAAATGGCAAATTAAATATTCGTACAAAGTTTTTTTAAGAATTTACTTTTTTAATAAATAAAAATTTGTACAAAAAGGTACAAAATTTTTGGGCCCTTGAAATGCGTGGGCCCAGGGCAGATGCCCCGGTTGCTCTGCCGATAAACGGGCTCTGATCTCTGGTAATAGCTGAGCAGTGCCGGATCCTCCGGACAGGACGACGATGGGCGAAAGGGGGCAGCTTCTATTTTTAACCCTTTAACGCGCAGTGTTCCCGCTCTGGGAACACCAAACTCCGACGTTTTGACTGCTGCCAGTCACGAAGAATAGATTGGATTTCTATAAAATAGTGGCGGGTGACACAGCTCCACCAGAATCCTTTACTTTTGAGCACGTCATTTCCCGTAAAGAAATGGACACGATTCTTTTTAACGGCACTGACATCTGCTGAAAAATGGAAGAATGCGAGAACAGCTGGATAGATGGCCCCATGCTGAAAAAAGGGCAGCCGTTGCCATCGCTCGACTTAACGACCAGCAAGACGGCGGAACGTTTCGATCGTCCGCGATCTTGCTGGTAGTTAAGTCGAGCGATGGCAACGGCTGCCCTTTTTTCAGCATTGGGAAAGGGTTAAAGAGTCCCAGAAGGAGGAAGAGCCGACTTATCTCTGGGTTTCCTAATTTTGTTCCCATTTCAAATGTGACCTAACACCTGAAATCAGCACTCCCAAAGGTAGCATTCAAACATGGACTGGGGACACTGGAACCAGAAACAGATTTTTTGTGCATTAGTTCCCATGAGCGTACACGAACGTGTAAGCAGTCAAGCTGAAAGAGGAGTTCACCCTCTCGGGCACTAGCCAAGCCGGTGCTGCTTCACTTTCCGTGTTCTTACGGAAACGGAGTTTAGTGTCTAGGCCACTGCAGGACTAGTGAATTCTAATGGGAGCTGGTGCAAATGAAATCTGTCGTGGCCCCCTACGTCCTGCCTGTTCAAAAGGTACCTCTGGGGGGGCAGGGGCTGCAGCCCTCCCCCGAAATGAGACCCTTCACTTAGCTTACAATTTGATACACAGAGACCCCTCCCCCTGAAATAAAATCCTGGCTACGGTACTGTCTGGGGGGTGCCGATTTTAGGTGCTAAATCTCTCATCTGAAATTTGTTCAAAGTCGGGCAACCCCCGAATTAAGTCGCCCTCCCTTCCACTGCGGCTCATTTTAAAATGGAACCCGCTCCCTTTCGCCCATCGCTGTCCTATATGGAGGATCGATCACTGCCCCGCGATTGCCAAAAGGCCTTAGGAAGAACAACTAAGATATAGTATCTTTGTGGGTTATCTGTTCTAAAATTGACCCCCCCCCCCTACAAAGAATCATATGGGCACTGAGGCCAAGAATGGCTTTGCTATTATCTTGTGATCAGAACAGGTTCGGTCGCTCGCTATACAATTCGCAAGGTATATTTTTACTTTCCGAACATGTACCATGTAATGAAAGTATTGTAATCATGAAAAAATTCGAATTCGAGATTTTGGTGTATTGACACGTTTTGAGATCTTTTGAATTCATTTATGCTATTTTTACGAGATGTATGTATCTATGTGTGTATGTGAGTGAACACGATAGCTCCTGAACAGGGCATGCGATTGAGCTCAAATTGGGTATATATGTTATAAACCACCGTCGCAAGACCGGTATTGATTTTGGTGTGTATAGGACTTACAGTTTTTCTACAGGGCTACGACAAAGATTTCTTTTACATTATGGCCTATGGAGGAAAATTCTGGAAAGTACGCTAGCGTTTAAACGGTACATTCGATTGAGCTCAAATTGGGTATACATGTTATAAACCACCATTGTAAGACCGGTATTGATTTTGATGTTTATAGGACTTATAGTTTTTCTACAGGGCCACAACAAAGATTTCTTTTACATTATGGCCTATGGGGAGAAATTCTTGAAAATGCGCTAGCGTTTAAACGGTACATTCGATCGAGCTTCAATTTGGTATATATGTTTGAATGATTCATCGATTAAAATTTATTTAAATGCTTGGTAATGATCTTAATCGTAAGTGTTCGGAAAGTCGAGTGGAGTCACTCCAGATTTTTTATAATGGCGACAGAGAAGGATCCAGAAAAAAAATCTCTGAAGGACACTGTTGGTTTGATCCCTTTTCTTATACTACTGGTGACTCAACGACGTGAGAAAAAGTGTGGGGAATTGCTGAGTGTAGCTACGTGACTTGCTGATTCCTTTATAAGGGAATAAAGCATTATTTTCGCAGAATAACAAAAAAAAGGAGCATTCAAAAGAATTTCAATACATTTTAAGAATCGTAATTTTTGTGTTACCAGACATTTTTCCATTTTTAGAAAGTGTAAATTTTTTGAGTTACGGACATAAACTGTTTTAGAAGAGAAAAAAAATATAGATTTACCATTTTTGTTTTAAAAAAAAAAAAAGAATGCCTACGAAGGTTTTAAAATCATGACGTAAGACATTTACAATCTCACTCGAAATTTAAAAGTGTATTACAGCTTCTACAGAAAACAAAGAAACTCCATCTAATAATTCATGCCTCACAAAGACTTTTAAAAAAGGCGACTATTCTCATGCTCACTAGAATTTGAGAAATTATTTCAAGTCTAGTGTGAATTTTTCATTACAGTCTGGCAGCATAACTAGGCTGCTAAGTCATTTTTAAACTCGTAACATCAGAATGATATCACTCTCACCATCTATAGCTACGAAAAAAAGAAATCTCATATTGATCACTTTTTACTCGCTACGGTGTCGGAGCTCTTTTAAACTTGAAAATTGGGAAATTTTACTAAAATTCGGAGAACTGGTAGATTTTCAAATTTATAAAGTCGTCTGTATACTTTTTCATACCTTTTCACAAATCTGTGCGAAATTCTAAGCCGATCGATCGAACAGTGCGAATTTGTATACTAGATAGAGAGAAAAACTTTCATAATTATACATCAGATAGTACTAATTTATCAGAAGTGTATAAGTATCAGGTTGTAACGAAAGTTTTCCGCCATATATGCCTGAAAAACTAACTTCTAACTCGTTAGATAACTGTATTTGAACTTTCGGTACCAAACCTGCACAGTGTCACATTATACAACAATAGTACTTGAAGCTGTACTCATAATTTGTTGATATTCTAGAGCTGACTTTTTGCAACACAACTGGAAGTTAGTGATGGTTCAAATCCTCTAGAGCTATAGTTCCATTTGGAGACACCTTGTACTTAATGATAACTATATTTTTCAGAGATTTCACAAAACAGTGTTATAAAGTAAGCCTCTTTCTTTTAAATGTCAAAAATAGTTCGCCGAAATATGAGCAAATACGCCACTGCGAACTGTGTTCTGACGATGTTTGCGGTGGCGGGAAACTTTCGTTACAACCTAATATTTAATGTATTATGTCAGCGATTTATCAAAGAATTATGATGTTACAGTTATTTAAGGTAAGAGGCTTTCGGTAGTTCGATGGAAAAGGAATAAGCCCTAGGAAAAATCACACTGTACATATTTTTATACTTTCTATCTATAATAAGAGTATTTTTCTACTAGTTATTTGCAAAGTGATTCAAAGCATTTTATCTCTTTTACTCTGTTGTTTCCTTAAGAAAACGAAAAGTGAAAATTCATATCTTTAAGTATTTCATTTTTTAGGTGATTTATTTTGAGGAGGGGCGGGCTCTTCAGCCGAGCGCGCCCCCCCGCACTGCGGGGACCTACGCCCTTGATTCGCATAGGACATGTGTATAATTTGACAGGCGCACAAGGAAGTCATGCGATGTCCACAACAGTTTTTTTGTTTGTTTGTTTGTTCCTGTCAAAAAGCTCACTATTTTCGAACGAAGAGCATTTTTTTTTTCAAACTTCACCAATATGTATCTATTTTGTTGTTTTGTTTAAAATAAAGAAATAGTTTCAAAATGCCATTTTAACAACGACTGCCTATAGACCTCAAGATACAAAGGAGTCACAGGAGAACGGTGTGACTCCACTGGATCTAGCGTTGCCAGGCGTCCGGATAAAGCCGGACATAGTTAGGCTTTTTGATTGCGTGTCCGGCCAAACTTAACGGTGTCCGGCTTTTGTTAGGTTTTTTACTGGTGACTTTGGCTGATTAGTCATAAAGTACTTGAACTGATTTGGCATTCGATGTTATTTATATTTCATTAGAATTTAACAAGATTCATGGTAAAAATCAAAAAAGCTTGATTTTACATACAATTTTTTTTTGTTGTACCTATTAATACTGAGACAAAATCTTCAATACTGTAGGCTGTCCGGCCTTTTTACCCAAATGTCCGGCCAAACTGGCTGGTCTGTCCGGCTATTTGGTTTGGCGACCTGGCAGCCCTAACTGGATCATAAATACAAAATTTCAATATATATTGCTGATCCTAAAGGTTGTGCTTTGTCTGAAGTCAAGTTGAAGTCAACTGGGTGTTGCACCTGCCAGACGATTTGAGATTAGACTATGAAAGAACAGCTGTTTTATAGATTCAAATACTTTTTTTTTTTTTTTTTTTTTTTTTTTAAGGTAAGAAAATCTGAAACACTTTGAGATTTTGAATACGCACTAAAGTATAACATATTAAAAGCGTATCATAATCCATGCGTCTTCCCTTTTTCTTTCCTTATTCAATTAAATTGGAAAGTGTGTCATTATTCATGAGTGCGCCGTACTTTTTTTCACTTGTTCCATCAAACACATCTTTGGAATCGAAATCTATCTTATAATCGCCTACTAAAACTATTTCACAATCTTCGCCAAGCACATTCCAAATGTATTCACCGTTTTAAATACTATTTGGAATGTGCATCATAATCCATGAGTGTGCCGTGTTTGTACTTCTTGTTTCACAAACACTTCTTTAGAATAGAAATGCGTATTAAAAGCGTCTACCAAAATTGTTTAACAATTTCCGCCAGGCATAGTCAAACTATACTTCACCTTTACAAATACCGTTTGGAAAGTGTATCATAATCTATGAGTGTACCGTATTTGTCTTCTCTGTTCTATAAAACACTTCTTCGGAATTAAAATCTAGAGTAAAATCGCCTACTAAAACTAGTTATAGTATTCGCCAGATGTTTTCTAACTATACTTGAAATACATTTATAATAAATTGTCGCCTTTTAGCACCAAATTGAGAGATCCATTATCAAAATTTGCAACCCTTGTGCGACTTTCAACATTTATTGCCCCCCCCCCAACACTCTCCATGTTATCTGGAAAACATATTTGAAAATATCTTACCGTGACAGTTCATAGCTACAAAGATTGTCGACAAGATCGCGTAGACAAAATTCTGGTACCGAGCAAAATAGCACCCTAGTGCAAAAAAAAAAAAAAATAAATAATTAAAAATCTGTTCTGTTGGGATATGTTTTATAATCAATGCGTTTGGAGTGATCTACCTTTCTGATTAGCATTTATTTTTCAAACTTTCTCGTAAGAAGTTTTAAAGTAATGAAATCATTTTTTTCAACGATGGTTCAGAAAAAACTGATTTTCAGTGAAAGCGCTTGACTGAAAAGGATCAGTGTCGCTAAATTTAGCGAGTTTTCACTACACCTGGAGCTGATACAATGCGTTACATAATTAAAAAAAATCTGGAGTGACTCCACTCGACTTTCCGAACCCTTACGATTAAAATCATTACCCAGCATTTAAAGAAATTTTAATCGATGAATAATTCAAACATCGGAAAAAACACTCAAAACACTGGTGTTAAACAATAAAGTAAATAAAAAACTTTGTAAAAAACACACATACAAAGTTTTTTTATTTACTTTACTTAATTCAAACATATATACCAAACTGAAGCTCAATCGAATGTACCGTTTAAACGCTAGCGCACCTTCAAGAATTTCCCCCCATAGGCCATAATGCAAAAGAAATCTTTGTCGTAGCCCTGTAGAAAAACTAGAAGTCCTATGCACACCAAAATCAAAACCAGTCTTACGACGGTGGTTTATAACATATATACCCAATTTGAGCTCAATCGACTTGAAGTCGAATTTTTTCACGATTACAATAGTTACCTTACATGGTACATGTTCGGAAAGTAAAAATTGTAGCGAATCTTGGCGATATTCAACGACTTTTGCCGAATGACATTTGACAACACTAGAAATGGACACTTAAGAAATTTAATTTCGTTTTCGGCTATAAACCCATTGTTTTTTAAACGCGCGCACACACACACACACACACACACAGTTAAAGAAACCAGATAAACACCACAATACTTCTTAGTAAACGTTTGCGTAAACAGACAGCATGGCAATCACTCACTGCCATGCATGATTCTGAGATGCTTTTGTGTAATTTATTCCTGCCGCACGGGGAATGAATGAATCACCTTCTGCACATAATTATACTGTGTGATGCAACCGAAAAGCAAAGACTGTGATTACCTTTTACTGAAATGAAGAAATGATTACGAGTGAGTCACAGTAAGGTAAATAATCCAAGATAATTAACCTCTGAAGAGGAGATTTCAAAAGAACAGCGCAGGTGTACAACATAACATCATTTCTGCGATATATTTTAAAATAAATAAATAAACAGACATTTCTTATAATGAACTAAAGTTTGAATATCTGAAAGAAAGCCATTAAAATCAGAGTATATTTCCCTTTTTCTCAATTACAGCCATTTCCTTCACATCTAATCATTATACCTATTCTTCTATCCTTGAGTGGATATGCATCGTTTCACAAATGAAAGGGGGTATGATGAAACGTCTGGGTCAGAAAAATAATAATTGGAACTTCGCATTCAGAAACCGCAAAAACCAACAACAATAGTAATAATAAAAAGAGACGGCATTGTATATCTAACCATGCCGGAATCTCCTAGTTTTTTTTAAATGAAAACTAGACTGGGGTCAGTGAACGAAACCACGTGGTATGACCTCGGAGGCAGCTATAAAAAAGGGCGGCCGGTCGGCTGCAAGGCATCATTCTCTTCAACTTCACTCGCTAACGTACAAGCTCTCTCTTTTTTTCGCAATGATTTTGCGAGCTCGGACCAGAAGGTCACGATCTGTCACTGTCGGCATGCGGACATTCGAGAGAACTGTCCACAGTCAGATGGTCCACACGTTAACGGGCGTGCGCATGAGCAGTTTCCATACGGGCCCCATTAGGCTGGATTTGAGGGAAAAGCATATCTTAGAGGATTTTCTTTTCTTTTTTTTTCAGTTCTTTAAACTATTTAAATGTTGATTTTCCGATGCCGACTTGATTGGACTGGCGAAAGAGTTAAGTAGTAAGTTGCAGACGAATGAGAAATAAAATGAACAAAATGCCGGGATGATACTCGGAAAAATACAAGGGGGCAATTTCCGATTATCATCGCGGCATTTTGGTCGCAATTCTAAAGACAGAATCCCCGCTCACCACCACACTCTGGTCAAGGTGTCGAGCTGGCAACCGGAGTGCTTGCGAGTTCGCCCCTTGACCTCTGGCACTGACCCCCCGTCCCCGCGTGCGTGCTGTTCGCACGCCCGCGAGGGTTTCGTGCCAAATTACGCTAACGTGCACGCCAACTTCGTGTGCGTGTAGTAAGCCGATTCTGTGCACGCACGTGCAGAGCAAGGCCCTCTCGACGGTCGTTTCAGTAATGTCTGAGGGGTACCGATATTCAGGAGACCCGCAACCTTCCCCCATTCTTAGCGGATGAGGGTATGCTATGGAGAGAATTTTTTGAAAGGAAGCTGATAGACACCCCCCCCCCCTAGTCTTCACGATTTTGGTTTGTTTGTCAACCCGTTTGAAGTCTACCTTCAGTAAATATGCATAGATTACTAAAACATTTAGATATGTTATTCCTATGTGCGACGACAGGTATCCTATTGAAAAGGTTGTGCGTATCATTTATACAGTTCTTTTACAGGAGCCCCCAAAAGAATTCCGTATGGCATTACGCACTGTGGGCAGTCATTATTAAAGCGTAACTTTTGTTTTAACACAACACAACACAGTAAATCTGTACATTCTAAGCCTTCTATTCATTCTTCAACAACCGTCTTACATCACAGCTAACAAAATAGTAAGTTAGCCTACGTCGCGTTAATATATCCCGCGGTAGTTTCAACAAAAAAGACTGTAACACAACTTTTTTCTTGGAGATTCTGTTTTGTCACAAGTAGTTATTGATCGCATTTTAGGAAAATGTTCTCTTCTTGCCTTGCGAAGAGCGGATACACAACTATTTAATTATAAAATAAAACGGTTCTCCACATCATGTAGTATCTAAAGTATTAATAGCATAACTTAAATCTAAAAAAGAGTATGATGCAGAAATGAGACATTTTGAATATTAGGAATTTTCACTGCGAACCGTCACGCTTTTCTTTTCTAATTGCGAATGACACCGACATAGTTTTTTGCGTCATAATATTAACAATGGTCTCAGGTCAGTACTTATACTAACTTTACAAATAACTAATGAGTAACTTTAAGCCAAGAGTCAAATCATTTTGCTTATTTTTAGATCCCAAATCACTGGAATCAATTCGAACTATACATGTAAGAAAAAGTTTCGTTCCCTACCGTGCGGAGAACGGGTACGCAGCTATATATTTATATAATTTGTTCAAATTTTCAATCGTTAATGAAATACTTCTTATTCACCCACTCAAGTTTAAATACATTTTTTAAAACTTGAAGTGGATGACACTTGATGTTAATACAGTTTTTTCAAATATTAATTCATTAATTAATTTAATAAAAAGTAGCTGAGATAAAAAATTTTTTTTTTGCTGACCTAAGTAGGAATTGACTTAATTTTTTTTATATATTACTTGTTTTTTTATAAAAGAACTTTCACTAACCGTACACCTTTACACTACGCCTTCTATGCACACCTTTTTTACGGTAATCAATGTTTTATTTAATCACTTTGATTAGCTAATTTTAATTACAACTGTATGGTGGCAGTTACGTAGCCAGAAATTTTTCATTGGGGGGGTTAGGACTACTTCAACTCATGTATACGTGTGTGTGATAAGGGAGTGTAGAATATACATTTTGTATGGCAAAAAAATTCCTCATGGAGGGGGGGGGATTGTGACCTCCCTAACACGCCCCCCCCCCCCTTGGCTACGCTACTGTATGGTGTTATTTAAAATATTGCTAATGTTCCGATTGAAGTAAAAGTATTTAAACTATGTGATAATTCTTGGTTAGAAAAAGAATATTTTAAATTTATTACTTATTTGTATTTTTAATAATCTGGTAATCCATGAATAATAAAATAGTATTTGTAAATTATTATAATAAATTCCACTGCTATTTGCTAATAATAACAAGGGACATTTTGAACAGCATTTGAGCATTAGTTTGAATTTTAATTTCATTCTAAAGATTCGAGTTCAGTTTTTGGAATTTTTGGGAATGGACTAATTGATGACTAATTAATAACTTTGTAGTGAAGACCAAACAAGAACAAAGAAATCTGATTTTTTGATTCTGTATTCTCTAATTTTAAATTATGTCTAAAATATAAAAGTCAGTCCGTGTTTAAAATAAAATTATTTTTAAATATTTTCACTCCTTTTACATCTAATTTATGTCCACAAGCGAGTATTTAAAAAAAAAAAAAATTTTTATATTTATAGATTAGTACATTAAAAACAATCTTTTACCTCATGAAACTTAATAATTTTTGTACTACGTTTCACTTTTCATGATTAACACTACTATATAAACATCAGCATACCTCTAAGTATAACCCAGCAAATGCAATTTCATACTGGTTAATTTTCAGCGTTACCCGATTATTTCGAATTACTTTTTGTGGACTTCTGTTATATGTCTTGTTTCAATCATGAAAGATTTGTGTACTTAACAGGGACTTTTGAGGTTCCGAACAGGGCAAACTTTATCCGAAATATGACTTAGACATCACGAAGTTTAGAAGAATTTTTTACTTGGATGAAATGAACAAAAAAATTTAACATTCCTGTGGCAAATCATATCTATAAATATTTAAATACAAGCAGTTTAATAATGAAAGTAAATTTTCTGTTTAGTCTAATTATTGTGTTTATTCAAAAACTGACAATAAGTTTTGGACTATTAGTAATGAGTAATTAGAAATTAATAAAAAAAAAATATATAAATGCATATCAGTCTATATATTTTAAATAGAATTTAAAAAAAACTAGAAGAGAATAAGAAAAGATCATTATTTTAAGTAGTTAAAATACAAAAAATACTACTAAGTTAAAAATTAATTCCACTTTATATTGAAAATGTATATATGCTCTAAGCTTCTGCCCTACGCTTCTTATTAATGTTTAGCATTTTCATCTGCAACTGTAAAATACATTCCGTAATTATTATATATTGTTATCATAAATATATTTATAGTTAAAAACAAAAAATTACTTTAGTCATCATTTACATTTTTTTTCAATTCAACTTAAAATATAGAATGTTATGCTTTTAATTGACTATTTATATCATTCCAGCTCAAAATGTGTTTATGAATTACAGTGCGCACCGGTTATAACGTACTATCGGTTATAACGTATCTAGAAGCCAGGTCCCGATTGAAGTCCTATATTTATAATGTTATTTAACTTTAAACGTACTTAACAAAAGTACGTACTTCGGGTATAACGTACTTTTTATACCAAAGCCAAAAGTAAAATTTTGCTTTTATTAAGAATTTTATTTCCTTTTTTCTCAGAAATTTCAGTACTTTCAAAAACACTCATTTTCAGTTTTCTGATTCTCTAGCGAGATGAGTTGTGCATGAACGAAGGGAGCGATCTTTTATCTTTTTCGCCTGCTAGGTAGGGTAAGAACAAGACCATGTTTTTTATTTGTCATTTATCAATGTAAATGCCTCCTGAAAAGCTCTATCTATAATGATTCTGATGATAGTGAAGAAGAAACAGAGGAGCCTAACCAAGCATACCCGACACATTCAATGCTGCAAAAACATTATCACGATTTTTTGAATGTTGCGTCGATGATGCAGAGACTCTACAAAAGCCTATTATGGATATCCAAAGGATGGATATATGGATTTTTAAAGTAGCATCTGCCCATTTAAAACAAAAGAAAATTACAAATTATTTATCTCAAAATTGTTAGTAATAAAGAATTCTCTGTTTAATCTAAATTTTAAAAAATCAGACCTGTTTAAAACACATATTACAATGAAATTATGAGCCCACTTACTTCTTTTGTGTGTAATATTGAATCGTACCAGCGGTACTGCTTATAACGTACTACTTTTTTAGGTCCCGTGAGAGTACGTTATAACCGGTGTCTACTGTATAACCTACTTCCTGTCATCCGATCGAGCTGAAAATTTGCACACATATGTAATTCCGGGAACACTGAGTACTGCTGTTTTTAATTTTTAAATACTTTCTTTTAAACTTTAAAATATTTCTTTTATCGAAAATTGTGTCATCTCACACATATCAGCTCGCATCTGCTCAGTTACTGGTTGGCAATTTTTTATCATTACATCCTCGAAAAGTTTTTTAACTCTAAAAAAGATAAAATCGGTTATCACTAGCTTAAGTTTTTAATTTTTAGTGATTTTTCCAAAGGAGATAAATTATTCCTTTAAATTTCGTTACATGACATCCAAAAAACTGTACATTCTAATATACTTGAAAATTTCACTGACTACAGTGTCCTAAATCATTTACATCAAGAACGGTTAAAAAATACAAAATATTTGATTTTTAACAATTTTTTTAATTAGAAGCTGTAGAATCAAACAGTTCAGGCTTTTCTCTTTCCAAATATGAGAAATATTCTTTATCGACCTATACACTCTGTGAGGGGGAAAATGTCTTTAAAGCGGCTGTATTTACATGAAAATACCGGGGACTTAACTGAATAACACTGAAAGGTTCCACTGAGTTGTGTATTGTTCTGTAAAGTTTTTGGTACTTTCATGTAACTATCCTGGGAATTTGGGTGCCTCAGCTGCCTATTTTTTCAAGAAACATTCCAGGACGTTTTCACAGTTCTAGTCATTTTTAAGCGAATCGTGAGAGCAATATTCGGTTAAGGGTGGGGTTAAAGGAAAAATGTAAAGTTTTCAGATGGAAATGTCTACTTTCTATATGGTATTTGTGAGTCTCTCTTTTTCCCATTATTTCCGAGGAATGTTTCTGGAAATTTTACACTGAAACAAGTAATGAAAGCACTAATTAGTTCTAAACTAAAAGTATTAGTTATTAAACTGTTATATTGTATTGTATGTATTAAGGCAAACCTGCACAAGGGGTATCTGAGTAGGATGGGTCAGGCCTTGTCTGGAGGACTTTCTAAGGGGTTTCTAACACATATTCACGTTACATCTGAAGAAAACCGACCAAAACTCCTGACCGTTATATTGACAATCACGCGACGGGGCCCAAACCTGAGGCCTTCACACTTTGGCCGTCAACCATTCCGAGTGCCTTATTCCGCATTAACACTTCCATGATTCAATGTTATGAAGAGGAAAAGGGCAAAAAAGCACCAAAGAAAAGATTTTTCAAGAGCGCTTTCTGCTCCTAGGAGCAATCTTGGAACTACGAACAAAGTTCCTGTCGTTTGAACAGAAATTTATATATATCATTTTTCTTTTTGAGAACGAAATTTTGAGACCCTTTAGATTTGTGAGACCCGAGGCGCGCCTCGTGCACCTATTGGGAAATCCGCCACTGATTATGCTTTAATTGGGTGCCTGTCTCTAAACTGCCATTGACCGTAACGTATTGGAATTCTTTTGAGTACTCCTGTTGAAGAACTATTAATGATGCAGGCACTATTTTTGATGGAGAGCTTTATGTTGTAATCCTTAATAACATATATCAATTTTGCTTCATTTCAAATAGTCAAACATTTCTAAAATACGCTTTAAAGAATGACTGTCCATAGAGTGTAATGTATAGGAAATTTTGAATCCTACTGTAGAAGAACAATAGCGTACATGGTACAGTACAAAGGAATAACATGAATTTCGTAGAAATCGATGCATATTTACGGGAGTTAGAACATGGAGGGCGGAGAGGCGGACGGACAGACAAACCAGAATCAAACACTTTTCAAAATTATTGGAAAGTGTTAAAAATAGCTTAAGTATGGCAATAACAATGCAAAAAATGATCCTACTGTCAGGGGCGGCCCTAGAGCCGGACAAACCGGACCCCTGACCGGGGCGGCAAATTTTAGGGGCGGCATTTTGGCTCGAATTTGAAGATACATTTTGTATTAGTAAAAGAGTTAATAATATCATTCTATATAACTTTACTAGCTGATGTACCCATCCGTAATTGATGGGTTTTTACTAACCGTGCGAAATTTCGTTTGCATTGTAGGAGTACAAAAAATGGAATTAGCATACTGGCAGAAATATAGAAAGCAAAGTTATAACTCTTGTGTATTGTTCAAAGATTACAGGTTAGAGAGTAACAAATTACTGAGACAAACTGTCAATAGAGAAAATATTCTATATTAAAATTAGCGTTTTCTTTTAGTGGATGAGCTTCCTATATCAAGAAGTCATTTAAAGTTACAAAAGAAGATGCTAGTAATGAATATTAAACTGAAAAGAGAATATCTGGAAAATTCTTTGTAATAGCAAGTAACCTATATTTAACACTGCAACGTCCGATTGAATTACATTTTGCTGATTTTACTTAATGCGCGAAAAACTTTATCAAAATTTACGTCATACCTCAAAAATAATTCAAATTTGTAGAAACTTAAAAACCTGAAATTTTAATTTATAACCGCCTACTATTTAACAAAATGTCATTTCATTCCCTTTTGTCTGACCACTAGTTTTTTTCACGAAGTGGTCACACAAAATTTTCTCAAAATAATATATTTATATATTTAATTAGAAAGAATTCAAACAATGTTATTTAACTCAATCTCCTCGATAGTACCTGAATTTTGTTCTGTTAACTTTAGAAATTTTAATGTTATGGCTCTAAAAATTTCTCAAAAAAAAAGAATAATTAAAATTAAAAAAAGAAATCGACGTAATTTGTTTAAGTCGAACAGCCACCTATTGCATTACCTCCAGACGCCTTAAAGTGACGCCCTCCCTCTGTCTCCCCGCCCCCTAAAAAAGAAAAGAAAAAATACAATGCAATTTTTACAAACCCTTTCAGCTTATTCAAATCTTTTAAAAATTTCGATTATGCTTTGTTACTCATCATATGACCTAATTTCATTCTGTTCTCTGAATCAGTTTTTGATGGGTGCCAGAACAAACTTTTTAAGCGATTTTTGCAAAATCTCAAAGTCTAAGAATTATTTAAAACAATCTTGGTAACTATTGTTTCAATTAACTTACCATTCAATATAATTGCAACTTTCATTCTATTCCATTTAGCCATTTTTTAACAAAGGGCGAACATACATTTACACACAGTTTTCAAACAACAGTTTTAAATCTCAAAACTTTTAGAAGAATTGGAAATATTTTAGCACCTGCAGTTTAAATTAAGTTGCCACTTTTGATGTTGCTATAAATTTCATTTCATTGCTTCAATTGTTTATATGTGATATGCAAACAAATATTTACACATTTTGCATAGATTTTTCACAAGTTTTCCAGTTGGATTCAAATTACACTTTGTTAATGAAATTCAACAAGCCAAATACTCACCCATATTTCTAGATTGCATTCCTGATGCAAAAAAAAAAGAACAGATCGCATTCTTGATAAGGTATAAATGTATTGACAAATGTAATTCCAGTGAGGCTTCTAAAATTGATGAAAGGATTTTAAGTTTTTGTTCCAATGATTTGGCTTCAGGATTATTTAACTCTCTCAAACAGTTCACGCTCCTATGCTCTATTATTATTTAGTACAAAATCTTCAATTGCGTGAATCCATTAAGAAAGCTATTGCAGTCAAAAGACAACGATTTACCATCTGTTCTAAAACTCTTAAGAAACTGTAAAGACTTTTTGAAAGGATCTTCGATTGAATGTGATTTTAAATGAAATGTTCTGTTATGCAAGAGAACTGACCGACGAGATAGTATTCTTGCTAACACTGAGATTAAGCAGCCACGTAACATATTAATTTTGCTAGGGAAGCACGAGCTGATCTGGTGAAATATCCTAAATTAAAATTTAAGATAGTTTTATTTTTTTTACAGTAAACAAAGCAATTAATACCTTAGAGTGCAGATTTAATTTAATAAGTACCTAATGTAATTATTTTAAATTTTTGCACGGCATATATGAGTTAAAAGACACTCCTAAAAAGTGCTAATCAAACATTATCTTCAATATCGTGTAACAGTGTTAAGACTGTTTATAGTGTAAACAATTGGAGTTAATGCTGACCGATGGGAAATCAGAGAATATAAACGCGCTTGATCTAGTAAATGAAATAGTATCAGTTACGGCCTTATTAGGCAAAAAGGAAAGCCCAATTGAAATTTTAAAGCTAATTTTTACTCTAGATTTTACACCACATCTTGCTTTTACTTCGAGAATTTCGCTTTCTTTGCCGATAATTGCGGCAAGTGCAGAGAAGAGTTTCTCAAAATTAAAGTTAACTAAAAACTTCGTATGCTCCACAACTCTTCCAGATAGGTTAAATAATTTAACTACATTGGCTATCGAACATGAATTAGTTGAAAAATTGATTTAAGAGAAAAAGTCAGGAATTTTGCGGAAATAAAAGTCGGAAAAAAACTCTTTATTTTTCTTTATTTCTTTCGGTTTTTAGCTTAATGTGTGTTTTTTAATAAATATGGTTTTTCTTATGCTGTGTTATGTTTAAAGAGCTATTCCAGTTTTATAGGCATGAAAACAGTATCTGTGAACAATTTATTTCTTTTTATAGTAATTTTACCGTGGGAGGGGCGGCATTTTATATTTTTGTCCGGGGCGGCAAAACTATTAGGACCGGCCCTGCTACTGTATAGTTATGCTGATCCCTGACTCACTGATTCTCTAACAATTACGGGCCACCACTCCAAGATTAAAACTTTTACCACCATTAAATTATTAAAAAGTTAACCACAGAAAACGGAATAACATCTACACCGTTTGTACAATCCGCTTGAAATTTTTCATAATTATGCATAAAAATATACAAAACAATCTGCGCTACTTTAAAAATTTGAAAATCAACCCATTCCCTCATTTTTTAGAGATTTTTCGCTTTTTTCAGCCCCATTTTATTTCAGAGATTCAAAGAAGTTCATCCCTTGCGTGACAAAATTACGAGCCACAAGTGACAGTTACGCCATAAGTATGAGACATTTACCAGGCTTTGAAGATAAAACTGCAATTCCAGTTCGTTTAAAAAAGTTTTTCCAGATCACACAGTTTAATTTCCCCCCCCCCCCCTGTATGGCGCATTGATATAAGAGGGGCTGTTACCACAAAACGAAATCGCCCGAATGCGAAAAGTTTCCGCACATTTCCAGAAGAGCATGAAATTCGATTTCGGTGAACATTAAATATTGAATATGAAGCTATTTATTTAATGTGGATGGATTAAATATATTGAGTGTAGACATATTTTTGCCAAATGTTTCTTCCAAGTCCCGTTGTAATTGCCTTCACAACGGGCTCTGACTTCAACTAAAAAGTACATTAGGTGGATTCATCCACGTAAGGCACAAAGAAAAATGATGCCTGCCACTCGTTCGCGATATGTCGCCTTTAGAACAGATCCAGTGAGAGAACAAAATCTGGAAGGTCTGAAATTGCGTGGCAGGTTTCATCCATTGACATGCTAATATAGCATTTGTTCATCATTTCTTTATTAACCAACAAAGTCTTTGCTTTGTTTTGATGTCTTGCAATGTTCAATTAATTCTTTTTTTATGGGAAAAAGAACATCCAGAGACGTAGAGAAAAACTACGGTATTATAAATAGCAATTCTTTATTAAACAAAAATTGCCAAAACCCTCAAGAATTGAGTTATTAAGCACGTCGTTGTTTTGAAGTATAATTTCAGATTCGAACGTAAAGATTTTTGTTTCTTTTTAACACTTTCCAACAAGGTTGAAAAGTGATTATGTATCTGCTGGAAGTTGGCCATTTTTGCAAGATAATATTCTTTTTGGGCGCCTTACCAAAACGCATAATTGTGGGTTGCTTAGATAACACTGCTGTGAACGGACAGTATAATTTAAACCCGTTTTTATTCCATCACTACCAAACAATATATTTCTGAATTTTCATAAATGGCAATCCCAATCCAGTTGGCTATTACAATTAATTTTGAAAACAACAGTTACATACGTGCCTATCATCGATTATTTTCAAGTTTTAATGACGACAAAGGTCTACCTAACACGTGACGAATTTGCAAAAGGACATACATTATATGCATTTGATTTAAGTGCAGACTTCTGTGATGGTCCCCATTTTAATTTACAACAAGGAAATTTACGATTGGAAATTAAATTTGGTGAAGCCTTGACCAAGATGACTTCAATATTTATCTATGCAGAATTTGAAAACGTAATTGAAATAACAAAATCCCGGGATGTTTTAACCCTTTAAGGCGCAGTGATCCCACTCTGGGATCACCCAACTCTGACGTTTTGACTGTTGCCTGTCACGAAGAATGGATTTGATTTCTATAAAAATAGTTGCGGGTGACATAGCTCCACGAGAATTCTTTACTTTTTAGTACGTTCATTTCCCGTAAAAAAATGGGTCACGATTCTTTTTAACAGAACTGGCATCTGCTGAAAAATGGAAGAACGCGAGAACAGCTGGAAAGATGGCCCAATGCTGAAAAAAGGGCAGCCGTTGCCATCGCTCGACTTAACTACCAGCAAGATGGCGGACGATCGAAACGTTCATCGCGTGCCACAGATCTAGAGACCCTTTTTCGACGACAGCTGGCTGTGCTCGCGCACAGCCAGCTGCGTCAAAAAAGGTCTCTCGATCTGTGGCACGCGATGAACGTTTCGATCGTCTGCCATCTTGCTGGTAGTTAAGTCGAGCGATGGCAACGGCTGCCCTTTTTTCAACATTGGGAAAGGGTTGCGCCTCAAAGGGTTAAGTGACTTTTTCAACTAAGAATGAATACCGTTCAACTAACTGTATGAAGTTCTATCTCGAGATAAATATATAAAAAGTACTTTTTACATGTATATGCAAGTGACCAGTTACCAAAGAAAATTACAAAGCACCCTGCATGTTCAATTGCGAATGTGGATACATCTATAAAGGAAGGAACCCACTGGCTGGCAATCTACATGACACCAGCAAACTGCTTAGTTTTTTGACACATACGGTAATGCGCCCAGCTTTTTTGAAGGACCTATATTG